>CM077351.1:10937527-11537527 GCA_039655645.1 Ammopiptanthus mongolicus | reverse complement strand
ACAGGTCAATATCATTTTTTATATTTTTAGACAAATTAGGATATTTTACCTTTGATTCACTCGTCGTATTTTATATAATAATAATAATAATAATAATAATAATAATAATAATAATTAATAACTATCATCATAGACTAATTTTTTTTAAGAAAAATATCATTGAAAACCCCATTTAGCATGAAAAAATATTGTAACTAGATAATGTAGAGTGCATTATTATTAATTTTTTATAATAAATTAGTGCTTGTTATTGAATACTCATTAAAGAAAAAAAAGAGTGCAAGCCAAATTAGTACATGAAATTTTTTGTGGATACACTTTTAATCCCTGAAAAAAAAATTAATCATTTAGTTCCTTAAATTTATAAACGCAGGACACATTAGTCCCTAGGTTTAATTCCGACGTCCATTTACTTGCCTACATGTCCAATTAACCAAGTAAATACCCAATTTGATCCCTGAAATTGTAGGGTCGTATCAACTTAGTCCCCCACATTATCAATATTCTAAAATGATCCTTGAAACTACAAAATGTAGCAAATGCATCCCGGACATTATTCACTTAGTTTCAAATGCATCCCTGACATTACCAACTTAATGTTATTATAGTCCATGCAAATACCAACCGAGGAACGAATCTGATTAATTTTCTGCAATTCCAGGGATCATTTTGGAATATTGATAATGTGGGGGACTAAGTTGATACGACCCTACAATTTCAGGGACCAAATTGAGTATTTACTCCCAATTAACCATCTTACTTGACCCGTTAGTAGTTCTGCGTAGCTGGTGACGTATTTCCATCGAGGAAAATGAATTATATGTGAAAAAAGTGCATAATTATCAAGTACTTTGGGTTTTAAAATTGTTCATATTTTTTTACTTTTATTCGTTTTCTACAAAGGAAATTCGTCATAGGCCACGCAGGACCACTAACGAATCAGGTATAATGGTTAATGGGACACGTAGGCAAGTAAATGGGCGTCGGAACTAACCATAAGAACTAAATTGTTCCGCGTTTATAAAATTGAGGATTAAATGGTCAGTTTATTTTTTTCAAGGACTAAAAATGGGTCCCAAAAATTTTCAAGAATCAATTTGGATCTCCACTCAAGAAAAAAGTTACTATTTTGTTTTACTTTTGTTGGAGGCTAGTACTTCAGAGCAGGAGTCCTCTACTATGTACCAGGACAAATGTGGTGCATGGATGCACACTGAACAACAGTCGTTGGATTGGATGGCTTGGCAACCTATAACTGATTGACTCAATTTTTTTTAAAAATTGATACCTGCAAATAAATCACTTCCCACCCACCATTATTCTCGTCCTTCACCCACACCACCACCTTAACCCCTCCAACAACCACCATTGTCCCTCCCCACTAGGAATGGCAATAGATATCTTATTCAGTGGATACCCACAAAAATTATCCATGATGAGTAGGATAATTACCCCACAATGGATATAGGAATAAGGACGAATAATTATCAGCAATATTTAATATGTATGGATGCGGATACGGGTACCTTAATACCTATCCCGCCCTATACCCACATATCTACATATTAATATTTTTAATTTTTATTATTATTATTATATATATATAAATATTAATATATTAAACTTGGGTTACCTCTTTGATGATCCTGAATTAATTCCTCAGTGTAAAGGATGTTTTTCATTCGAATCTTCCATATGTTAAATAGATACTATTGCCTTGTTATTAAACCAGTGAACATGTTTCTTGTGTAATGGGACCAATTGCCTAGACGATATTGGAGTGGCTGAAGGCCGAAAACTATGCTAATTTATAGGTTTGTTATGCTGTGAAATTATGTGGATTTCAATTACTGAAATTTACGGCGCGGATGAAATATAAATTAAAACAATTGATTGAATTGAAATGAAAGTTAGCTGATTACTCTCCTAGCGTGATTTAGTTGTTCATCACTTGAGTTCCTATCCTTCCTAGTTTTTACTCTTCCTAGTCCTGTAGATCCTAGCATAGGACTTAAATAATGTCCTTTTTTGTTATATACTATCAGGATATTTGTTTGAGAACATACTAGAATATCATGTCTTGTTATATACTATCATGATATTTTGGACTTTAATAATGTTATTTATTTATTGTTGTTGTAGTTATTAAAGTGCGGGTATGGATATTTAGGTACCCAGCGGGTAAGGGTATTGGTACTTCAGTTGCTACCCACACAAGTATGGGTCTAGGTATGGGTATTTTTTTTAAAACGCAGGTATAGGGATGGGTACTATAGTACCCTACCCATACCCTACCCATTGTCATCCCTACTCCCCACCTCCTCCATCACCACCACCGCCCCTACCAAAATTCCACTAGTGATCCTTCGCCTGAAAACCGCTATGTACAACCACCTCGCTCATTGTTAGAGCACACCACCGCGACCCACTCTGACCAGATATGCGGCACTGCGCCACCGTCCTAGACGGGTCACCGGTCGGAGCACACTATCGCGACCAACTTCAGCAAAATTTGCCCCGCACGTGTTCGAGTCTTCATTTGATCTTCCTTTGTGTCACCCCCAAACACAAAAATCCAACAAAATATTCATACAAAGATCTACCAAAAGCATCCAATCTGCATTGTCGGCGAGGTAAAGAAAGTTATCACTGATAGTGGTCGTTGGTTAGTGCTCTCAAACGTCTTCACCGTATGAATGGACTTGAGTCAGTAGTAACTATCATCAATGGTGGTTGGTGCAAAGCAACAAGGGCGGTGGTTCTAATGAGGGTGGGAGGAGATGGGTCGTGAAAGAGGGCATGGACAGTGATGTGGGTGAAGGGTGGGAATGTGTTGTAAAAATTGGTCAGCAACACTGCACGAACACGAACCACAACGAACGAAGGTGGAGTGATTTTTAAAAATACCAACATTTATGAGCCCCTTTTATAAATTGCAATAAAGTAGTTATTGCTAGTCATTTTTGCAAGTGATTTTATGCACCAAACATAAACCTGTGGGTAATAGAATCCACCTTTAGAGTGACTAGTATTAACTTTCGTATTTGGGACACTCTCCTATTAAATGGGAAATTCTTCATATTGATGAAAACAATCAATCCTAGAGATACATAGGATATTGGGAACTTTGCAAATAAACATATTAAATCCATCCATCTATGCTCGACGAGGGTTTTTTACACAAGTCGTGCAATGGTTGCACAATTACGAGAGTAATGTAGTTTTAGAAAATTTGATCAAAAAAGGGTAAATCGTAGCTAAGATTAACGAATTACCAATGAAAGTCATATATCAAATCTATGATTTACTTTTATAATAATTAAATCAAAGAAGTCGTACACAAAACATACGACGTTTAATTTAATTTTTTTTCAAATGTAAAAAGGCTAGTCGTATTTAGGATCCACGACTACCTTTATTTTCTTTTTAATTTTGTGCCCAAGTGGTTGATCTTAACCACAACTTTGGGTTTTATTTAGGCAAGTTGTGCGCCTTGTCAACGACTTTGCATGCTTAATAATTTTTTTAATATAAATATGGTCAAGTCGTAAATGTGGTAATTTAGGGGTGTTCATATCCCAACCAATCCAAAAGAAAACCATACACCATTTCAAAGAAATCGAAAACTGAACAAAATCGATGTCTATTGGATTTTTGGATCTTGTTTTGTGAAAATCGATCGTATCGGATCGGACTTTGGATCCTTTTCTTTTAAACCGAACAAATCGCGTATATAAAATTTAATATATATTTATTCTAATTTTTACATTATTGATTTTTTATTTGTTGATTTTTTTCCTAATAATACTTACTAGTTTGATTTGACATAACTTTATACTGTTTTTAATGTTTTAAACATAAAAAAATAAAGGGCATTATGATACCCTTGAAAGTAGAGGGTTTTGGTACCCTATGTCCAACCAAAAGGCATCACCTCAACTAATTGAGTCGTGTCAATGACACATGGGGCTAAGTTCTCAATATCTAATTGCTCCACATAGACCATGATGGTGATATTTATTTATTTTAGACATATTTCATGAAATGTTATTACAAGAATTTATCAACAAGTATATACAAGTTTAAGATTTTATTCAATTTTGTTGGTAATCTTGATTCTTTAATGTAATATAAATATGTAATGATGTGTTAGTAAAAACCGAATCAACCGATCCAATCCAATCCAAACAATAAGCAATAATTCTTTATTTGTCATATAGATTTAAGAACTACACAGACAATCCCATTAAAGATACTCTTACGACTTGTCCATTTTTATATTAAAAAATTATAAAGTATGACAGCCGTGTGCGTCGTTTACAAAGCACACGACTTGCCTAAAATTTTTTTTTTTTAAAACATAAAAATCAAAATGGTGGTTAAGACTATCAACTTGGGCACAAAATAAAAAAATAAAAAAGGTAGTTGTGATTCTTAAATACAACTAGTTTTTTCATGTTTGAAAAAAAAACAAAAATTAAAAGTCGTTGGTAAATTTTCCTAAAACTACACTACTCAGGTGACTGTGCAACCAAATTGCATTACGTGTGTAGAAACCAGATACCACATACATCACAGAAGCAAAAAGAAAACCGCCAATGTTAAAGAAAACTGGGAGTGAAAGTGCAAGATGTGATTGATTAATCATTATTTTTAAATATTTTATTATAAAATTAAATTTTAATGAATATTTGATAATTAACCAGCCATGTTGCATTACCGAGATGCCACAAAAATTCCATGTGAATGACGAAAAGTGGGGTATGTGTTGAGGGATATATGTGCAAATAACAGGATTCTTAACGGAATCATTTCATCCCCTTAACAAGTCTGTCCTGCCAGTTGCTAGTAACATGCGCTTTGGAACCATCAACTGCAATGTCTGTTTAAGTGTATTTGTCAAGCAGGAAAACTGGGTGAACTGTGAAGGAATTGCAAACAGATTGGCCCTGCCACAGCCTTAATACCTAGAATTTTTTTAAAACTTACGTAAGCTCTACTAAAACAGTAACTCCACAATTACAAGTAGAGCATCACAAAGCAGACTTATTTAAGGTCTTTATGTTCCACCAAAAAAATATGAAAGGTCTTGAAGTTGCAATGGTTGCATCAACATAGTTGTAGCAGACTACATTATATCACCTAAAAGGAAATATAGGCGATATAAATTGATACAGTTCTTAGAGTTCATACACGGATGAATCTACAATCATCTCCTCACTAGTTCCTATAATTTCCTGCACATGTGTTCACTCTTTTCATGTGCCAAACAAGACGAACACAACGCCATAAAGCCTTTCGGTAGAAAACGGATTTCCTGCAGTAAAAAATTCACACATTTACACATTAATAAACTGTTGGATCAATCACTGAAAGTGTTTGAGGAAGCCTAGAATTGATCCAACGATACATTAATGTGTGAATGTCTGAATGTGTAATTTTTTACTGTAGGAATCCGGGTCCCTTTTAGTATAAGAATGGATAGAAGATCATCGCTTTAGCTGTCTTCTAGCCAAAGCAGGGGCTTTCTTAGGGATATAAACCTTGTAGCTAACCTGGGAATTCACAAACTATTAGTTAAAAAAAGTGCAGTAAAAGGAAAGGATCACATACCTTAGTTTAGGGCTCATCATTATGACAGTAACATTCAGAATCTAAGAAACAAGCATACACTCACCTGTACCATTTCACCACCCCGCATCACATTCATTGTTTTCTGCTCAAACTGGGAGCCCTGGTTGGATTCATCTAGCAATTTTCCTGAGTTATTCTCTACTGATGAGCTTTCAATGCAAGATTTAGGAGTAGCAGAATTGCGTGACTCATCAACACCACGGCCACTGTTTTTAATACTCTGAATTGCAACTTGAGTAGTCTTAGCTGCATTCCTTTCTACATCACCCTCACTCGGCAGGATCATTGCATTGGGAGGTTCATCAGAAGCAGATGTTTGCTTCAGTTCAAACTGAGAGTGCTCCTTGACTTGATCTTGCCCCTTGTTCAAGTTAGTATGCCTAAATTTAGGTCCATGAATGGAAGGCTCGGGAACACCAGAAGACAGTCCTCTAATGTTATTGTCATTATCATTGCTACTACGACTCACAAGATGAGTAGAAATACCCCTATCTCTAGTACTTTCTGCTACCATCAACTTTTCTTGAGGAAGTCCTGACACAGGTGTTTGCTTCAGAGATGAGTGACTTTGAAGTGAATCATGGAGAGATTCTGGTTTGGTCAAATCTAGATCGTTTGTCCTGCAATTATTGGATTCTTTGACAGTTTCACTAGGTTTATCTGCATCAATCACCTTTTCTGGTGCACAGGCCAAATGATGCCTAGCAGAACCAGATATATCTTTATCCATGTTTAAAATCGTCTCATTGTTTGTTGGATAAGCAATTAAATTTCTCCTCCTAACAGGCAAACAAGTTTCTTCAACAGGGGTTTGCTTATTAAATTTTGTCCCTGCATCTGCATTATTGACAATATACTTACCTTGAACCAGTTCATGTTTACCAGTAGTTGGTTGCTTCTCCTGGCTAACAATGTTATATTTCTGATCAGAAGCTTTTGCAGTAGACTGTATCGCACCTCGGAACTTTCTTAAGTTTTCCAATGCCTTTTGTCTTAGAATTGACTCCAAGTCATCATCACCATCCAGATTAGCCCCAGAAGTCTCATTTGTTTCCTTCTTTATAGATTCACTTGTCCCAGCACTTTTAGTTTTAAGGTTACTCCCATCATTGTAGCTCCTTTCTACAGTTTTGAGCTCCGCAAAGTTAAAATCAGCATTGACATCTCCTATTTCATCTTCAGCTCCCAAATTCTCTTCTGATGAAGGAAGTATATGATGATCCGACTCTCTCTTTGTGCCCCCATCATTACTGTCATTACTTCTACAAGGGTAATCATGATCATCTACAATCTCCTCCTTGGTCTCATTTCTATACAATTCCCCAGATTCTTCTGCCTCTTTTGTAATAGTAATAACTGATCTGAGCCACCTGGAATTGTTCTCAACTATATATTTAGCTTCAGCCCCTACATCACTACTTTTAGTGCAGGGACTGCATGACGAACAACTTCTGGCCCTGTATCTACTACTTTTTTCATTTCCACTTCTTCCTCTCTCCAATCTTCTTTTGTCTTTCCCTTTTCTTTCCGATCTTCCCCTGTGGCTCTCATATTGACTGTCGTCATCACTGCTAGCACTCCCACCTTGACATGTTGAGCAGCTCCATGACCCACTGCTCTTCGAACTAACACTTGCTTCTCTCTTAATCTTTTTCTTCTGGTAAGGTTTCTCCCTCACCTCATTCTCATTTTTCCTCTTCGCCTTTTTTCTCTTCCTAGCATAGAGAGAGCCCTTGCTGCTGTCACGGCTGTATGAACGTCTCCGAACCTTCTTTTTATGACCTTTCACATCTTTTATTGTGCGTGACTTATCCCTTTTTCTTATGTAACTATCCTCTGAACTAGAGGATGCCGATGTGTCCACACTTCTTGAATCATTGTCAGAGCTAGAAAGAGAAACCTCACGACGGGGAACTTTCTTGGATTTATATTTCCCACTCTTCCTTTTACTGCTTGTCTTGGCCTAAACAAGCAAATTAGTTATAAAATTCATGTTGAATTTGCATATGTGGGCAGCTGCTATGGTATCCAGGGTAAAATTTATTAAATGTTAATTTCATAACAAATGTATAAACTCTATTAAATATAACTAAAAATCAATGAATTACTTGACAACTTATCCCGAGTACCATACTTCTGAATCCATACTCTTCCAAATTAATCAACTCTGTAAACTACATACACTCTGTTTGGTTTGCTAATAGCAGGTTAGAAAATTAAAACCCAACAACCAAAAAAATAAAAGCTGTCTTCTCTTACAAGCCGAAAAAAGTCAATACATTAAAAACCTAGAAAAAAAAAAAAATACCCAGTACAAAAAAATTATCTGTCCGTTGAGGTACACATGATTCTCATTTCTCACTAACAAATTTTCGGTTCGGAAAACAAAAGCAATATCAGAAAGTTCGTTTCTTTATCCAAAAATTTGTAAATCTGAAGCATAAAATTAAATAACCTAAAAATTATAATTCAAAAAATGATTACATAAACGAGAATACCTTAGAGGAGTTCTTGGAACGTTTCTTCTTAAGTGAAGCGGAGGATTTCCCCATTCGAGCTACCTGCAAAATCAAACTTTCAAAAACAAAATAGAATTGAAGAAGGAGACAGAGAAAAGAGAAGGTGTTAGTGGTGGAAGAGAAATCTGGGAAACGGAATTGTAGAAAAACCAAAAGGGTAGAAGAAAAATTTATGCTTTTTGTCAGAGAACGAAATGCAATTTGCCGATTTCCCGTAGTTGGAATCCAACTCTGTTGCTGAAACCTATTTATACCCTTTACGCCATTATTTTGACGTTAACAAACTCTGCGCCAAATAGGAGGAATAGAGGATTTCTTTTTTTTTTTTTTTTTAAAAAAAAGCAAGAATAAAGGCCCAAACAATGGGGAAAAAAAACCTTAACAGCTTTAGTAATAAAGAATTTAATTGCTATACATGATTAGTGTAAATTTTTTTACACTGTCAACTCATCAGGAATTATAATATGAGTGACTTTTAAGGTAGTTATTATAGTAGTCAAACATTTTAACTTATGTGACAAATTCTGATTGGTTATCTGTGTAAAATTTTTTTACACCAATTAAATCCAAAAAAAATATTTATTTCTTGAAATTTATAAATATGGGACACTTTTTTTTTCTAGTGGCCCAATTTGGCCGTTCAAAATTTTATCATGATCCAATTTAGTCTATGAATATCTATCGTCTGATCACTTCTACCATTCTTATCATTTTATATGATTCTCATATAAATGAGTGATTAGACGATATCCGGGAATCAAATTGGGGCATGATAGGAAAAATATTAACTCAAATGGAGTCGAATGGATGGAAGATAACAAAAGGACTAACGAGTCCCACGTTTGTAAGTTTCAAGAATTAAATGGTTAATTTTTAAAGATTAAAAATGTTTTCATAATTTTTTTTCAAAAACCTGTTTGGCCTTTTATTCAAAAAACAATTATGTGGGTTGTGTGTTTGCATACAACCTATTTTCCTCCTTTCACGAGAAGGGTATTGAATTGTGTTGACCTAAATCTTTTCGAAAAATCGAAGTTCTTTAAAAAAAAAGAGAGAAACGGACACTTAAAAGGCTTACAGACGCTTCAATGCATATGAAGATTTTCAGAACTTGTCTAAGACAAGTATTTTAAAAGAGACAAAGAAAGACCTATAAGAAAGCAAAAACTTATTTAGAAAAGACAGTTTAACCTCAATGTTAGTTCCAAGATAAATAATACTTAAAACAATGATTAAAAAGCTTAATGGATAAAAGAATAACACTCATAAATTTATCATGACTCACCCTCAACTTTGGACTATGTTCAGTCCTTGATTTCACCAAGTTTTTCCACTATAATCAATCTGGTTACAAGCGAGTATTGCTTTGCACACCTTGCCTTTACAGGCTCAACTCCAACTAACAAGTATTCTTTGCACATCTAGGCTCTTCATTCTCAACTAAAGTATTTTTAGCTCACCTAACCTAACGAGGCTCTAACACTCGGAAAGAGTAAGTGAATAAAAGTGTTTGGTTTATAGATTGCAAGTCAACAGAAAAAGGCAACAAAGAGTGAATAAATATAAAGGTTACTCTGTAACAATTTCTCTTTTTAATACAAATGATTGGGAGAAAAAACAAAGAATAAAAAATAGAATGCGCAAAGTAATTTCAAGCTTTATATTCGTTCACTTCGTTTTATTGGCAATTCTTCAAAGTCTTTTTTATATAGGTTTCAGAGCAATAAATCTATTGTGAGACATTCTTCCTCAGATGATTGCTTTTATTCAATCATTCTAAATTTTTATTAATGCAATATAGCCGTTCTGAAAATGCATTTAAAGGTGGAGAACGTTATTAGTAGAGTGTTCATCATATCGGATCGACCCGATGAACCTGAAGAATCGAATCGAACCAATTAAAATGGTTCGAAATTTTTGGTGTTCAGATCCGAACCGAATCAAATCAAACCCAATGATAATTGATTCGGTTCTCGGATTCAAGGATTTTGGAATCGAACTGATCCAAATACTATATTTTAATATTTATGAATATTTAAGTATTTATTTATTTTATATATTTCTATATTTTTATATTTATATATATTTTAAATTTTAAATTTTCTATATATTTTATATATATATATATATATATATATATATATATATATATATATATATTTAATATTTTAATATTTTCCGGGTCCGATCCAAACCGAACCCGTTACTGAATTCTTGAACGGGTTGATTTGGTTCCAATTTCCTTAAAAGATCTGCAAATCCAAACCGAATCAATTTATTTTGATTGGTTCAGATTTTTTCCCGTGCAAATCCGAATCAAACCAACCTGAGAATACCCCTAGTTATTATTAATACTTCGATAGGGAAGATTTGTACTTTATCAAAGTAGTAGCAAGTTCAGTGATGTGGCAGGAATTCTATTGTATTTGTTGCAGGGAGATTTACTCTTTTTGTGTAACTTCCAAATTTGTCATGAATAAAGAGCATCTTGAGTTGTAACAAAAAAGGTGACATGAAGTATCTTTGTTTAAAATCATGTGTTAACGCTTTTAACTTTGTTAATACTTGACAGGTGTCCGACTTTTTTAGATGCCTGAAGGCTTCATTAGATGCTTGATAAGAATACATTGTTTATGTGTGAAGCAGCTCGAGTAGACTCTTGGTAGATATTGGTCTCGTTGTCATCAATCTTCATTAGACGCTTGATCTTTGACATCAGCTTGACTTCGATAAACGCCTGCTTAATTCTATCTTATGAAATATTTTATAAGGAAGATTTGTGTCTTATATAAACTAATAATTGTACACGGCATACAGTTGATAGAAAACTTCATAAAATTCACTTAAATCAATATACAAATATTTGGATTCATCACATCTTAGGATAAGATAAACGCATCATACGCCTGAAAACTCAACGGTTACAACTTACAAGTGAAATTAAAGTGTATGGTTCACACTGTTTAGTAACTAGATTCCCATATAAAATCCTTACCAAAAAAAAATTGCAAGAGCATAGGAAACACTTGTGCCCCTGTGCTAAAGTAAACCATGCAAATCGAATTGATCTTGAAATGTGAGGTTTGGCGGACAACAATAGTTGTATGACTCATTCCATTACATCCAGGGAGTTCCAAGGATGAATATACAAAAAGAGTTCTAGTCCTGAATTGTAACGCCTGAGATTGATGAGGACGGGGAGTGATCGTTGGTGCATGAAGGACGGACAAGGAGAAGCTGCTGGCACACTTCTAGGCAAAGGGATATATGAATAAACCGAATTCACATCGAAATGAGAGGGATCCTGAGGTTGTGCAGGTATGAAACTACATAGTTAAGGAAGGCTTAAATGAATTGATTGGTACTACCTATACAAACAAGATACATCTTTTTTTCGAGAGTCCAGAACATAAGAACTCCATAGTTAAACGTGCTTGACTTAGAGTAATTGTGGGATGGGTGACCTTCTAGGAAATTTCCCAGAAAGCGTGTGAATCGAACAAAGCACGCTGAAAAAATTCGTGTTGATTTGTGGGAACAATCAACAATCCGGAAAGCAATTCGGACCCTTACATGAATGTTTAGGCCTTCTAAAAAGTTCATACATGCTTGCCACCTCCAGCTTGAGAGGTTCTATACATGCACCAACAACCAAGTCCTTTCAAAAGATTTAGGGTCAAATCTGAAACAACTGTTTTATCACTTTCCTCCCACACACTTTACAGTTTACACACAATTGAAAATTTTGAAGTACACTAACTTTGTTGAATCTGAACATTTTCATGGCTCACTATTATTATTGTTCATATACAGTGCATTCTTTCTCCTGATCCGACAAGTACAGCAGACTTTAAGATGCTAAACATCTTCAGCATCACTCATGCTGGCATGACTGTCAATATAGAAGTCAGTGGAGAAATCAATTTCATCAACAATCCTTCCTCTGTTGTATCGAAAGCAGGATATGCATAATCAGTATAAAGATCATGAAGGAGAAAGTGCAACTAAATTGCATTAACCGAGATAGGTGACCGTGACAACATAATGCTGCTAATACCTTTCAAGAACAAACTTCCCTTCTTTATACTTTTGGCTCTTCTCATGGGCAGACTCCTGAGAGAGAACAGTAAATTTGAAAAGGATCAAAAGTTCTGTGGAACTTGAGCTATAGAAAATAAATAAATAAATAAATAATAATAATAAAAAAATTCTAGGCCGGTCATCTGGCATGGACATTCTAATAGATTTCATCTGCAACATTTTTTCTAGATACATGAAAAAATCAAGACCGGTAAGAGAGGAGGATTACATATTTCCAGCCAATTATTTGACCACAGCAGCAGCAAAAGATATCTGCCACAGTATGCAGTCCTGAAAGCATCACCCTTTCCTCTTGCTCTCCAATTGTGATGTTCACACTGGATCACAGGCCCAAAACATAAGCATACACAAGAGACTTAGAATATTCAGGTCAAGTCATATTTTCATCCAATAATGACAGGAACCAAACAATTCCTTGAATTTTATTGACATTATGTCTAAACAGCAAGTGGGATTATAAACGTGATCTCAAACCATAACAACATATATAAGAGGGTTTGTTACCAGGGTGTACTAACTTATTGATGATCTTAGCCTATAAAAAAAAAAAAAACTTATCGATGATCTTTTATTTTATTTTTTCCAGATGCAAGAGTCATTAGCACATGGATATCATGTTATAAGTTTTAATAATAAAATGCAGTCATTTTAAAACATCTTCACCTTTAGGCATGCTCCTTATACTAAAAGTTGGAATAAAAGCCAGGGGATTCTATTAGTATAGATTTATGTTGCTTGTGAAAATTCTAAAGATCAAAATTTACGGCCGAAATCTAACATAAAATCATGTCCGGCTTCTATACATTCATAAAATCAGCAATACGGCCAGAAAAAACCTTTAATTAAAACCCAATGCAAACACAATAATTTAGTAATTTTATCTCCATCTGTCCGTTTCTTAACTCAATATGCTAACAACATCATAAAATTAGAAAGAAAAGATTTATGTATATTTTAGCTGTTACAATGTAAAAAACATACCTGACATGAACAGAAGACATATAAAAGTTACTGGCTTCACTTCACTAGGTACATCACAAGCTTATTTACTAAAGACATAAACCTACGAATTAGACAATTTTGTAGTAAAATTTACACAGATACAATATTTCAGGCCATGACTCGATGCAGCACAGTACAACACTGAACCATATCTGCTATAATTCTTTTGAACAGCCGCAAGTTCAAACCAGCTCAAAGGCTATTTGGGTGAATTCAACACATATGTCAAACTTGTGTCAATAATATATAGAATGATTAGGGTAGTTCTGGATTGTGGTCATTGTAAAAGTAATGAATTTCCTTAGGCAATCACAGTAAAAAATAGAAAATCAATGTCTGCAAAAAAGGAATTTAAACAGAAACCAGTGCTGCCAGAAAGAAAAAATTTGACATTTATTACGGCCAAAGTTAAAATCCAGGAATCGCTGAATAATCATTTTCATCGTACTCCCTAAACTGTATGTCAGTTCAGAGTTGAAACAAGAAGAAACAACTACTAAAGCAGGGAAGAAGATCTAACTATATTACGATCAAATAATTATATCATTAACAATTATTTTAGATAAGATTAACTTAATTATTAACTGGATATGATGTAATCATCCAGATAAGGTGTTGCATCGAGGTCATAGAAAGATGCACTCACGCTCTAATGGGAAAAAAGACTCACAATGTAGACTAGGGAACTGGAGTTGTAAGTGCATGGTAATGCCCTTAGTTGTGCTGCTCCTTAAAAACAAAGATAGCAATGTTTATGCATTATTACTAGCATTCAGAACTTCAATCAATAGAATCCAATGTCATGGATTTTGAAGCTTGTGGAATGCATGCAAACATGAACTCACTCTTCCAATCAAAGCACAAGGCATGAGCATTTCAAACCATGAAAATTTGGTTGAATTGTACCAGGCAACTGAACTGTACAGGCTTTTAACTTCATTTGAGAAGCTAGAAAGGCTATCAATGCTTAAAAGCATTTTTTGCTATGGAACTGTCTATATGTTACTAATCATTTCCCCTGTATTCCATAAGACCAAATTATACGCAAAAGATTTTAAAAACTAATAACATGTAACAGTTCTCAATCTGTATGTCTTAGCATTTAAAATCAAAACTAATACTTAGTGCAACAGGTTAAAAAGCCTCAGTCATATATTGTTATTAAAGATGCAAATGCATTCCGGATAAATAAAGTTAGTGTTTTCAAACAAACAGTGATTAAAAAGGGGGGTGGGGGGGAGAGTGAGAACAATTCAGCGCTCTGTGCTGTACCACTAGAACACTGGATGCAATTTTCAGCTACCAATATGAATACATCAAATAACATAAGCCTCAAACCAATTATGTTCCCAGGCAACACCATCATAACTCGGAATTCCTTAGTCACTAATGGATTATCCAATAAGAATGAAATGTACTCACGCATTATTGAAGAGGTACGCTTTTCCCCTCCGGCAATGAAACCCCTGAAAGAAGGGTAATAGAATATTAAGATGAGAAGTAATTCAACAATCCACCAGAGAAGTTGCAGGCTTGGAGTACTGTATTGGCAAAAACCAAGCAAAATCAACAGCAAGGAGATTATGCATGCAATTAGAAGCAATTAACTTTTTATCTTTCCCCACCTCACACATCTTATATGTTAGCTATCATGCTTATTTTATTATTAGTATATGAAGTTATGAATATCACAGAAAGACACCATCGTACAATAAAGTGGATACAAGAAAGGTATTAAAAGCATCCAAGCAAAAGGTCATATTGTAAGTTCATACTGAAGTTTTTCCACATGAAAATCGTTTGTATTTTCCTTTTGTTATAGTTTGATACAATATACTAGCTGAAAGATGACTAATTAAATGACTAAACCCATCATGAGAACATATCAGGAACCATTAAGAGTACTTTAAAAAGTAAAATACAACATTAATGGAAGATCAACCTATGCATCACTATCCAATTATTTTCCTATTAGAAAATTTGATCCCCAATCAATAGGTTGCTGTTACAACTGCTGAATTTATTTATTTATAAGCCTTTTTTACCAGATGATCCAGTATAAGTTTCTTTTTTGTTCTCCAGTGGACATAGGGGATGCAAAAGGGAATGCTTATGAGAGAGAGAGAGAGAGTAGCAGAGGGTATTCATAAAAGGTAAGCCTGAATTCTGCAAAGAGTACACACTTTGCAGGCAGAGCAAGAAACATAATTACAAGGCATGTATAATGCTTCTAGGGAAGCTGTCTTAAGGACTGAAAAAATTCCAATTAACACCCAATTACTCAAGAAGCAGTTGTTGCCATTTATTGGTTTAAATAGGGGTGGGAAATGGATGAATTTTGGATTTGATCATAATAGATGGATAAATTATAACTCATCAATCCATTTTAATAGATTGGATGTATGGATATCCAACAGATACTTTGGTTGTTTGATTAACCACCCATTAACTAAAGCAGCCCAATCCATCCAATCCATTCAATTTATTATTTGTAATTGAAGTTGGATTGGGTTTAGACATGGATGGATGATGGATTAATGAATCCAACTGCCACCCTAATTGGTTTCAAAATTGCATCAGCTCTCTAATTTAACTAGCAAATGAAACCACTGGCCAACCCCTCACCAGGGATTCTGAGATTAACAATAACCTTACTCAATCAGATCCTTTGATCCGATTTTAGTGCATGGTACACACATTATCATTGGGATCCGAAATTAAAAATCTTGTCATCTAGATTTCTGGTTAACCTGAAAGGTGGAAAGATGTTGACCAGAATTGTTTCACGATAGGTTGGTCCTAGGACAAACTGAAGGATCAAGTGTTTCCCACTAGGGTAAAAGCTATAGCTGTTAGTCAGGGCGCAATTTTATTTCCTTAATCCTAGTAGCAGCCGGCGCCATGTTTCGATCTGATTACGGTCCCACCTGGCCTAGCCACACCCGACTGTGGCCCCGCCTGGGCCTCGCCAAGGTAGGATGCGGGCCCACCACCAACAATCCCCTTCCCAGCACCTACCGTGGCTTACCAGGAATTAGGGTTGGGAATAGGCCATGCCGCTTGTCAGGGGCCTATAGCCTGGCCTGTTTAAGGCCTGACCTGGCCTGGCCTGTTTAATAAAAAGGACAGTCCTAGGCTTTTCAAAAAGCCTTTTTAATTAAATAGGCCAGACTTAGGTTTATAAAAACTTTTTAAGCCTGATAGGCCGACCCATTTATAAATAAATATTATTATATAAAATATAAAATATAATATATAATATTATTTTTTAACAGAATATATAAAATATATAGTTTATAATATTAATTTTTTAACAAAATAATAATAAGTTTTTTAACCAAACTAAGATTATTTTAGAAAAGATACAATTTGGTCTTTATTTATAGAATGTTGGTCTACTTCACATGTAAACTTTGAGAGATGTGGGACTAACTCCCAATGAAGTTGTAGATAAACATTTTTTTATATAAGTTTTCAAGCGGGTAAGTTATATGATTTGAATATATGATGCTAGACACTTAAATATATGATTACGGAAGTCAAAGACATGATAATAGAAATAATTTTCATTAATACTTTTGTATATGGATTATACAAGACATACAAACTTTAAGATATCATGGAAGTCCATCAAGACATGTTAATACAAACAAAATGTTTGTACTATTACTGTTAGTGAATTAAGAGGATTTCGTCAACTTAGAAGCAATTTTTTAGTTTTTAAGATAAAAAGCTTGAACCACTTTCATACTTTCATGTGATTTATGCATAATTAGATATAAAATATTGCAATTAGGGGTGAAAATAGGCTAGGATGTTCGTCGGAATATGGATTTAAGAAGGTGAAATAACTTAATAGGTTGCACCACTTGAGAGTTAGTCCCACATCACTCAAAGTATAGAGGTGAAGCTGGCTAACATTCTATAAATATAGAGCAAACATGTGATCAACATACTTACCTGGAGGAGTGTTTAAGAAGGCCCATGGGATCCTCCACATGATGCATCCCAGTGTTCCGCCTTATCTACCAATTTATTTTTACTTAGTACTTATAAAATAATATATTTTTTATTTTTTATAATATTATTTTTATTTTTATTTTTATTTGGCCTATTTAAAGGCCAAATAAATAGGCTTTCAGGCCAAGCCAGACTCCTAAATAGGTCAGGCCAGGCCTTAAAAATTGGCCTATATTGGGCTAATAGGCCAGGCTCAGGCCTTGAGATTGGAACACAGGCCAGGCTTATTTATGTCAGGGCCTGGCCTGGCCTGCTCCACCCCTCCTGGGAATCGACCTCGATCTGACTCTGACCGCATCTGGGCCTTGCCAAGGCAAGATATTGGCCTACTACCAGTAATCCCCCTCCCAACGCCAACAGTGCATTACATGGGAATCGAACCCATGACCTGCTCTGATACCAAGTGAAGGGTCAAGCGCTTACCATTAGGCTAAAAGTTATAGCTGTTAGTCAGGGCGCAACTTTATTTCCTCAAGCCTAGTAGCAGCCAACACCATGTTTCGATCTGACTACGGCCCCCACCTGGCCTCGCCACACCCGACTGCACCCCACCTGGGTCTCGCCAAGGTAGGATGCTGGCCCACCACCAACACAAACTGTTGAGGTTCTACGGTTAAGGATCAAAGGATGTTCTCTAACTTAGCGTGTGTTTAAGCGTTTACCAAACGTGATTTTGGATGGAATTAATTTTGTACAATTGATTTCAATACAATTCAATTTGAAGTAAAGTGATTTATGTTTGGATATTTTTACTTTGAAAGCAAATTTGATGTAAAACTTAGTCTAATTTTTCAATCCAAAAGCAAAAGCTATTCCAAGCTGCTTCTGATAGAATTGATTCTGGATGTAAAATTGTTTTCCCAAATGTGTAACCAAACACCTCCTTTTATACTAGAATCACCTTCGACAGGTACAAAAACATTTTTGATGTCTTCAGAAGTGGAACCAAACACACACTGAGTGGCCAGACACTACTCCATATAAAGACCTTACCCCACTTAGCATATATAAAAACACCCTAGAATATAAACGGCTCAAAATATCAAACCTTAATTTTTACCAATATGGGCACACTAGACCATGCTTCTTCCAGCACTAGCACATATTATTTATCAAATCTCAAAGACCTCATATTAGGTAAGATAATATAACTTTTCATATTTCAGCATATGATAGAGTCTAGAAAAGAGTCTACTGTTCTCTCAAAATAGAAGAAAACCAAGGTGCTAAGGCTGTTTCTTATGTTTCATTCATATCTGCTACACAAATAGTTGCTCAAACAAAAATTTGCAGAAAACAATATTAATTAGCTAAAACATTGAGAGAAAAGTATATATGGTACCCGAGAGATAAGATCATCTGCAAGGGCCAAGTGAGTTTTGCAGAACTTGCATCTATAAGACCTGCCCTCCAGCTCCACCACAAAGATTCTTCCCATTTTCTTTCTGATTTTTGTTTGTTTTGATGGAGATTCAGAGACTCACTAATATCACTACCAAAATCAGAATAGCTATTTGAATTCGTGAAGATTCAAGAGCAGAGGGAGAAAGGATATTACAGCTATGGCGACAAAGAAAAGAGGACACGTGCTAGTTTTAGTGACCCGGGGGGCTGTAATAGTCGTGCTAAGCCAAAATAGAACGATGAAGAATGGTAGAAACATATTCTCATTTAACATATATTTTATTATTGATTAAAATTTATATGGATCTTATTTAAATTTTGTAGGATTTACATAAATTTTAACTAATAGAAAAATGTATCTTAAAAAGAAAATGTTAGAATGTATATTGATAACATTTTTCATAAAATTTGTTTCCCCTTTTTCTATTTTTTATTTTATTTTTTTTATTTTGATTTTATATGTTATATTTATATTTCATTTTTAATATTAGTAATAAAGTTCATAACATTAAAAAGAAATTAATAAAAAGAACTAATATTAAATAAGATCAAAATAATAAATAAAACATATAAAATCAAAAAAAAATTACGGAACCTATGAACGTATTTTATATTTTATTTATTTAGAAGTACACGATCACTGTTAGCATGAGTACCCCGTTAAATTTTAAATACTGTATTTACTATTATATTTTGTTATTTATTTTTTTATCTATACGAATTGTAAAAATACACCGTAGACACTTTTTTCTATGTACATAGAATCTTTTCCATTTACAATAGTTCTTGATAAGGTTAAGGATAGGCACTGGGTCTCCTAGGCACTGATTGAGTTGGATAAAGTTGCATGCATGTTCTGACATCAAATCAAATTATAAAATGGTTAGTTTATAATAGAACAGTTCTGCATCAAAAAGAAATATTAGGCCTTGGGCCTTACTCGTCCCAAGGGTGGATCGAAACATAAAGTCCAGGGATTGCTATGGACATCCCTTTTTATTAAAGGCATTTTCCGTGAATAATATATATCCAAAATATTCTTAATTAAAAAGTTGGCTTAATTGCACTTTTGGTCCCCTAGGTATAACAATTGTGCAATTTTAGTCCCTCAGGTTTTAATTGCGTCAATTGGATCCCCCAAGTATCACGATTATGCAATTTTGGTCCTCCAGTTTTCAATTGTGCCAATTGGGTCCCCTAGGTATCACGATTGTTCAATTTTGGTCCCCCAAGTATCACAATAGTGCAATTTTTAACGTCAGTAGCCTACGTAAGACACGTGAGACTGATTTGACACTTAGTGAAGTCAACTTGACAGTTTACGGGACATTCTTATAAGACATCATTGACATCTCACACAATTTAATAGTCAAATGTACATCATTAAGTGTCACATAAGAATGACACGTAAGCTGCCAAACTAGCCTCGTTAAGTGCCAAATCAGTCGCATATGTGCTTCGTAGGCTATTGATGTTAAAAATTGTACAATCGTGATACTTGGAGGACCAAAATTGCATAATCGTGATACTCGGGGGACCAAAATTGCACAATCATGATACGTGGGGGACCCAATTGGCTCAATTGAAACTTGAGGGACCAAAATTGCACAATGATGATACTTGGAGGACCCAATTGGCGCCATTAAAACTCGGGGGGACCAAAATTGCACAATCATGATACCTGAGGGACCAAAAGTGCAATTAAGCCTAAAAAGTTTTAAAAGTCAAATTTTTTTCATACCATTGTTATCCTCGTAGATTATCAAATTCAGAAAGTTGTAAATTTTTTCTAGAATCTCGCAAATAACATTTGCGTTTTCGCAAATACCTTCTTCACTCGCAAATTAGGTAATTGTGAAATATTTTTTTGATTTTCTTCACTCGCAAATAAGGTATTTGCGGGTGAAGGAAAATTTTACTCACACACAAATAAGGTATTTTTGAGTGAGTAAAATTTTCCTTCCCCCGCAAATACCTTATTTGCGAGTGAAGGAAAATTTCCTCTTCCTTCACACGCAAATAAAGTATTTGCGAAGTAAGGAAAATTTTGCTCACTCGCAAATACCTTATTTGCGATATTTGTGAGTGAGCAATTAAACAAAATAATACACTAGCAAATATGATATTTGCGAGGGAGCAAACAATTTGCTTACTCGCAAATATGATATTTGCGAGTGAGCTAAATTAAAAAAAAAAAAAAAAACTGTTGGCGGGATATTTTGGGAATTATACTATTCATGAAAGGTGCCCTTAGTAAAATGGGGGGTGTCCTTAGCAAAGCCCTAAAGTCGGAGTCAGCTTTGTCCAAATAATATTACAGTAAAACTTGGACCAACTCAGATATAAAAATTAGTTTATTTTTTCCTACGAGACATTTGTTTTTCATAATCGATTCAAATGGCTGAAACTGTGAAAATATACTAATGAATTTATTGAGTGGTCAAAAGTTCTAATTTTGATAAGTTCTAAACCAAAAAATAAAACTAATGCTACCATATCTTAGTACCGTTTCAAATATATTTCATGTATAAAAAGGTATTGAGTGTTTTTTTTTTTTTTTTTGGTTAGTAAGTCCAAACACGAGAAACTTGTATTTAATGGGTAAAGGAAAGAATTGTATAAGGGAATTCAATATAACATCTTCATATATAAAAGGAGGTGAGTTCTATGGTCCATCAAATATGAGTAGGGTTTATGATGCATTTCATTTTTTATCAATAGATAATCAATTAACATTTAATTAAATTTTTATCAATAAAAAAATCATAAATATATTATTAAAGGGGGAGCACCATGCACCCCAAAAATGGGATGCACAATAGACACCCCATAAAAGGAAGGTAGTGGCGCGGGGTAAAAATGAAGAACAATTTATGTAAAAAAAAATATTTTTTGGTTAAGAATTTATAAGTAGGAAAGAGAGAGGTTTGAGTTATCCATGCTACAATATTTTTGCTTTATAGGAACATTTAAAAAATGTAGTCATAGCAAAGAAAAATGTTGTCTAATGTTTCGGATAACAATGCCCAGCGTTGCCTATTCGAGCGTTAACTATTGTATACGGCAACATTTTTGCTTACCTTCTGACCACATTTTTTGTATAATGGTTGCCTATACTATAGGAATAGGTAATAATTATCAAACAAGAAGTGTTGCCAAAGATATAGATTATATGGAACAGTTGTAAATTGTTGGTTAATATACTTTTAGGCAACACTTTTCACCTATTGCATATTTCAGCGTTACCTAAAACAAAAAATGTTGTTGTGACCATATGCATGTATTCAATACTTTTAAAATTAAATATTTATTGTTTAATAAACCAGATGAGATAACACATTTGTAAGTAAACAGTAAATTTAGCAATTGAAGTTATTTTAATCCTGAAAAAACATTTATAAAGAGAGTTAATTTTAATAATACGAGTAAGAATAGGTTTTAAAAAAAATATGAAATGCATTATAAAAACAAAATAGAAAAATTAAATAATTATTTTGATTTCTAAAAATACTTATAACCGCACTTTGTTGCTTCAAATAAGATTGATATTATAAAATGACAATAATTTGGTTTTTGAAATATTTATATTTAAAAGTATCGGTAAATAATAAATGAGAAAACTTTTCCGATTTCTATAACCTGTTTTTAGCCCTTAATTGACTCCCATTTATTCCTCCCTATACTCCTCTCTTCTGCAGTTTATAGGACTCCTCACTTGCCAAATGTAACGTAACATTGCTCTTCAAATAGAGGTGTATCGCCACTTAATTGAAACCATGTATTCGTGTGAGAGATATTTTTTTCTCTCTATAAATGGCATCCAAGCATTCTCTGCAAAAGGGTTAGGGTTTTTTCAACTTTTCATTATTTCTTTTTTTTTTTCACTTTTCCGCTTAACTTTGTCCTTGCCCGAACAAAAGGAGTGAAAGTAAAACAGGGAAACACAAGAAGGGGGTTGAATTGTATTTTGTAACCGATTTTCGAAAACCGTTTTTAAAACAAACGTTTAAGGCAGGAAGATGAAAGAACACACCAAAAAGCTTATAAGCGTTTAAGATACTTTGTTTTCAATCCCCAAGTTAGTATTAAACAAAAAGTTAACGAGACAGGGATAGAGAGATTCACGCAAAGATATATCCTGGTTCACTCTTTCAAATCAAAGAGCTACGTCTAGTCGCTTCTTCCAGAAGGTTTTTCCACTAAAACTCTTAGCACTTAATACAAGCTATTTCCAAGTCTCTCCAAGACTACAACTCCAAGTATTCTGCACCTCTCCAGGCAACAAGTATTCGTTTACAGACAAGTCTCTTCAGGCACAACAAATCCTAAGATTTGAGAGGGATTTTTCTGAGCTTTTTACAAATTCGCAACAGTGAGAGTATTACACGGTATAGTTCTTGACAATCTGCTTACAACTTTACAATGAAAGAATGAGAAGGTTTACAGATCAAAAAAACTGAGAGAGAAAGCTTTGAGGCTTTTTGTTTGCACAATAAATTCTCTTGAATATTTTCTTGATCGTGTGTTCTCTATTTTTTGTTTCTTCAGAGGAGGGTCTTCTTATAGCTTTGTCTTGACCTTCTGATTTCAAAATATTTGGAGAATATTTCCGTTTAGACTCAATCAAATAACCGTTAGGAACAGATCATTTGCCAATTGTCCTTCATTGTGTATTTGTTTTTTCAGAATGAGGAGGTAGTAGCAGCTTGAATGGCAGCAAACTAATTGCTTTGATGACCGACAAGTGTTTTACTCTACATGATTTACTTTGTACGACGTTCGTACCTTCTTTTGTGTTTATGTGAAAAAGATATTTCCTTAAACCATTTAAGACTTTTGAATAAGAGAGTGCCACGTCATCTACAAAAAGAAGTTAGTGGACGCATAGGCAAATATATAATTGGACGCACAGATAATTGGACGCACAAGTGTTGAACACAATTGGACGCATAAGCATTGAAGACAATTGGATGCATAAGTATTGAAGACAATTGGTCGTACAATAGTTATAAACAATTGGACGATAAAGCGGTGTAAACATTTGGACGCACAATACGATATGATCACGTTTTGTATGTAAACCTTTACCACTTAGTTTCTTTGAGCAAAGATATTGCAGTGAGCTTTTTGTCTTTTAAGAGCTAGGCGAAACTTTGGTTTTGGAGAACCATCTGAAGTCAGAAACATACAACGGTCTTTTGACCTTATGGATTAGCATAAACTTGACTTCGAGTATTTCCAATAAACATATAATAACGTTGTTAATCATTAAAACTTTTAGGGGTCATTAGTAATTACGGTTTTGGTTCTAACAATCTCCCCCTTTCTTATGATGACAAACATTATTATGAAGCATGTTTTTGAAACACTATAAACAATATTTCGCCATGAAGCATGTTTTTTGAAACAACATAAACAGTGTATCGTAAGTATAAAAGCTCCCCCCTGAGATTATGCATTTACATATTGAAGACATAACTCAGAACATGAAAGTATAAAGACAGGATATATAACCAAACATTCAATTCATTTCATACATATAACAACTTTACACATTTTATTTCATATATTTTCTCCCCCTGTTTGTCATCAGACAAAAAGGAATAAAGGGAGGATACAACATCATTGTCAGCAAAAAGAAACGAAAAGATTCTAAGGAGATGGAGGGGGGAAAGTCAGAGAAGACGCGATGAAGATAGGAGAACAACTGAGCCATTTTTCAATCCAACTCTGCGGTGACCCTAGCTAAGATCCGATCTACTAAGTAGTCGGCAACTTCAAGAGACAGTCCAGGGGGCAGAGAAGGAGCCGAGGCTGGAGCAGGGCGAGCTTCTTCAACTGTAGAAGGGTTGACATCTTCCTCATCAAGATGTAGTTCCACCGTGTTTCCAGACTGGGTGGAAGTAGCATCAAGACGTTCAGTGTGCTGAACCGAGCTGGCTTCCGTTTGGGAGAAAGGAACAGCAACTGAAGCAGGAGAATTATCCACTGGAACCTCTAAAGATGTGGCTTCTTCATGAGAGTACCATGGAAGCAGAAGAACAGGAGGAGGAGAAGATGATTCCGGGACCTGTGAAGGAGGTACGGAGGGTGGGGCATCTTGAGGTGAGAGAGGTGGAGATGGTGGTGGGGAAATGGATTTCTGTCGGGAGGGAGTGGAGGTTGAGGAGTCTGATATGAGAATTTTGGGTTGAGGTGGCCGTTGGGCTACGTTTTTGAAGCGCATTTGTTTAGGTGGAGGAGGGATAGATGCAGAGAGTTTAGGATTGGGGTAAGGGATAGAAGATGGTTCTTCAGAAGGAGTGGAGGGTACAGAAGAGACAGAAGGGTTGGGTAAGGTTGAGGGTGATGGAGATACCTTATTTTTCTTAGCAAGAAGGAGGGCAATTGGAACATCATCCTCATCATCTTCTTCGTCCATCAGAAGCTTCCCCTTTCTGTATCTAGGTTTAAAGGTACCAGCTTCTAGACCCGCTTGCGAGGATACATGAGCCTGCTGCTTCGAGCTTAAGTCAACTTTAAGCAAAGAACCATGAATCTCTTCAACAAATGGAAGAACCACACCATTGAGCTTGATGAACTTTTCTCCATGGATGGTGTAAGCAATACCTTCCATCATTGAGGCGAACTCCAGGCTCGGCTTTTCCTCAAATTCTTCGAACACGTTTTGAGTCTTAGCCGGAGTGGACGGATCAAAGGAGAAAAGAGGAGGATTGGCAACGTTTTCAGACAAATGCTTCCTTCTCTTACGACTTTGAAGGCCGTCCATGCGTGGAGCTTGAGCAGAAGAGGTCTGAGCTTGATCAAAAGCCAGCACAGTTTTGAGTTGCATTTTCGAGAGGGTTGCCTTTCCAAACACCGGGCAACTTACGGTTTAGTTGGAGGTTCTGATGCTAGGATGAACTTTGCTGAGCATCCGGTAAACCCCTTGATTTTCAAAGATGCGGGAGAGAAGGATTGCATATGTAATGGTTTTAACAGAGACGACATCAATGCAATTTTCTTTGAAGTGGTCAAAGAGAAGAGAGGGAAGATTGACTTTTATACCGTATAGCAGATGGGTAAGCAGAAAGGAATGAACCTCAGAAACAGAGTTTTTAGACCTAGCTTTATGGAGAACAGCCTTGTTCAAGATTTGATTAAGAACTCTATCTTAATCTTTCATGATAGCAGCACGAAAGAGAGCATTTAGCTGAGCATCAGGATTTCTAAGGAAGTTAAAGACGTTGTCTTTTCCTCCGAACTTGTTGTGCCAAGATTTGAAATAGGTGGCACCGAGTGATAGATACCCAATAGCAGATGCTATAGAGACTTTGGAGACTTCAATTTTCTGTGTCCCTAGAACAAACCCATAGATAAGACCTTCTTTTTCAAGGTGAGCTATCTTCCAAAACTCAGTGAGAAGTCTTGGATAGACTTCTGGATAGTTGATGAAAAAGTGATCCCATCCTGCACCTATGATGTAGACCCTTACGTCTGCTCCCTATCTAGCTAGCAGATTCAAGTCGATCTGGTGCTCAATGTTGATCTGATAGTTGTCTGGAATCTCGAGAGTTGGATGACCGAGAGGTGAAGTGGTCTCTTATGGAATGATGCTTCCTTCTCCAGCTAAACACAGATTTCTTTCCATTTTTCAGAAAAGTGAAGAGAGTGAAAATGAACAGTTGAAAGAGAGAGGGGACATTTCAAAGAGACGACGTTTGGTGAGGTTTGAGCTCACAGGCTGGGGTTAATATAGAGAAGCGAAAAGTAATTGAAGCGTCATAGAAAGTAACCGTGGTTAAAAAGAAACATGATGACTAGCGGTTACCAAGGGAGGCTACTAAAGAGTGAAGTAGCAGACGCACGCTGTTTGATGTGACCCGAGAGTGCTGACTTAACATAGTATTTATGTGGAGGACAGATAAATATATTTAACATTTATGACAAATAATAAATATCACTAAGAATAATGACGTAAGCTGATAGAGAGCAGTAAATGGACGCAACCATTTTATGCGCATGCTTTTCTGACACAAGTGTTTATTGGACTCAAGGTCATTCAACAAAAAGTATGTTGAGCTGTTTTCTTATTAAAGACAATCTATCCTCTGCAAGAGGTTTTGTGAAGATATCTGTCCACTGGTGGTCAGTATCCACAAATTTTACATCAAACACACCTTTTTGAATGTAATCTCGAATAAAGTGATGTTTTATTTCTATATGCTTAGCCCTCGATAGCAATATAGGATTTTTCGATAAATTTATTGCAGCAGTATTATCACAATAAATTAGAATCTTACTTTCATGAATATTGTAATCTTCCAGTTGATGTTTAATCCATAAAAGCTGTGAGCAACAACTAGCAGCAAAGATATATTCAGCTTCAGCAGTTGATAAGGCTATGATACTTTGTCTTTTACTGGACCATGAGATAAGATTTCTTCCAAGATAATGACAACCACCACTTGTACTTTTTTCGTTCAATTCTATCTCCAGCATAGTCAGCATCGCAATATCCCATTAATCTGTACTCATTGGTTTTCTCATAAAATAATCCCAAATTTGGAGTACCTTTTAGATATCTAAAAAATCTCTTGACAGTAGTTAAATGATTTTCACATGGATCATCTTGAAAACGTGCACAAAGACATACACTAAATATAATATCTGGTCTGGACATAGTGAGATATAAAAGGGATCCGATCATACCTTTTTAAACCTTTTGATTTACCTTTTTATCTTTGTTGTCTTTGGTCAGAATGGAAGTTGGGTGCATAGGTGTACTGATTGGTTTGCTATCATCCATTTGAAATTTCTTCAAGAGATCTTTAGTGTACTTGGTCAGGTGAATATACACACCCTTTGAGGTTTGTCTTACATGCAGACCCAGAAAGAATTTGAGCTCTCCCATCATGCTCATTTCGAATTCTTTCGTCATAAGATCAGAAATTTTCTTACAAAGAGAATCATTAGTAGATCCAAAAATAATGTCATCAACATAGATTTGAATTATTATAAAATTATCTTCATTAGTTTTCTTAAACAAAGTCGTATCTAACTTTCCCATATAAAAACCATTTTCCATGAGGAAGGAACTGAGTTTCTTTGAGTCCATATAAAGCTTTCTAAAGCTTATATACATACTCAGGATGGGAATGATCTTCAAACCCAGGGGGTTGCATTACATAGACTTCTTTGTTACTTAGTCCATTCAGAAAAACACTTTTAACATCCATTTAATATAAGGTTATGTTATGATGAGCACCAAAAAATTGTAAGATACGTATAGCTTCTATTCTAGCAACGGGAGCGAAGGTTTCAGTGTAATCAATACATTCTTCTTGAGAATAACCTTGTGCTACTAACCTTGCTTTGTTTCTCACAACCTTTCCATTTTCGTCCATCTTATTTCTGAATACCCACTTAGTTCCAATAATGGATTTATCTTTAGGTTCTTGAACTAAGGTCCAAACTTTGTTTCTCTCGAACTGATTAAGTTCTTCTTGCTTCGCCAAGATCCATCCATCATCCGAGAGAGCCTCATCCACAGTTTTTGGTTCTAACTCAGAGATGAAAACTGAATTAGCTAGATTTCTGAAGGTTGACCTTGTTCTTACTTTGTCACTGGGTTGACCAAGAATTTGATTTTCAGGATGGTAAGCTTTGAATTGCCATATTTTCTGGCTATCACTGGACGAATGAAGATTGTGATCAATAGCTTTGACTTCATCGAAAATTTCCTTTCCATTGCTGGTTGGACGTTGATGATTCAGATCCAGATCTGCAAGAGATTCGTCCAGCTCTGAAAATGTTTTATCAGGCTTCTTGTCATCAAATTTAACATGAATAGATTCTTCGACGGTTAATGATCTACAATTATAAATTCTGAAAGCTTTAGAAGTTTCAGAGTATCCTAAGAAGATACCATTATCAACTTTGGCATCAAATTTTCCCAGGTTGTCTGTAGTGTTTAATATAAAACAAGCATATCCAAAAATATGAAAATATGATATGTTGGGTTTTCGTCCTTTCCCCAATTCATATGGAGTCTTTTTCAATATTGGTCTTATGTATAATCTATTTTGAATATAGCATGCCATGTTAACAGCCTCAGCCCAAAAGTTCTTAGAGGCAGAATTATCATTGAGTAATGTTTTTGCCATCTCTTGAAGAGACCTATTCTTTCTCTCAACAACCCCATTTTGTTGAGGTGTTCTAGGGGCAGAGAAATTATGAAGAATGCCATTTTCTTCATAGAATTGTTGGAAGTTTACATTCTCAAACTCTCCTCCATGATCACTTCGGATTGAATTAATACATATATCTTTCTCATTTTGAATCCTTTTACAAAATATTGAGAATACCTCAAAAGACTCATCTTTGTGACCTAGGAACATTACCCATGTCCATCTAGAGTAATCATCGATAATGACAAGTCCATATTTCTTTCTACTTAGGGTGTCAGTCCTTGTTGGACCAAACAAATCTAAATGTAGCAATTCTAAAGGTCTGGATATTGAAACAATATTCTTTGAATTAAAAGAATTTTTGACTTGTTTCCCATTTTGATAGACATCACAGAGAGCATCCGATTTATAGGCCAGCTTTGGTTATCCTTTTACGAAGTTATGCTTTTGTAGCTTTGAGATTAATCTCGGGCTTGCATGACCAAGTTTCATGTGCCAAATCCATTGCTCATCATTCACAAACATTAGACATGATAGATTTTGATTAGTGAGGTCCTCCAAGTCAATTTTATAAACATTGTTTTGCCTCTTACCAGTAAATAGAGTGGACTCATCAGCATATTTGACTATACATTTATCTTTGTTGAAAGACACTTCAAACCCACTGTCACATAATTGGCTTATACTAAGCAGATTGTGTTTTAGCCCTTCAACTAACTACACATTATTTATAGAGGGAGAGTTATTATTATCAATCTTACCCATACCTACAATCTTTCCCTTTTGATTGCTACCGAAAACAACTGATCCTTCAGACTTTGGCTTTAGGTCTAGGAACATAGACCTTTCTCCTGTCATGTGTCATGTGTCATGAGCATCTACTGTACAGGTACCATGATTGGTGTTTTCTTTCTGTTGTCAAGCAAGTCTGCAACACGGATTATTTTACTTTTAGGTACCCTAATAGACTTGGGTCCTTTTTGGTTAATTGCAGGTAACTTATAAGTTTTTCTTCTGTGTAAGCATCTGGACGCAGAGTGTCCATTTTTACCACAGATAGAGCAATACATTACTCTTTTTGTCTCAGAAATTTTTGGGTTTTCTTTTTCATACCCAATTCCAGATTTATCACAAGGAGATCTATATCTAAGAATTAAATTAAGATTTTTATATCCATCAGTGAATTTTGATAGGCTATCAGTTAAGTAAGTAACTTGATGCTCAATTTTCTTTACTTCACAGGATGTACTGGACTTAGAGCTTGAGATTTCAGTTAGGTTGATTATATCATCTCTTAGTTCTCCGTTCTCAACTTTGACTTTGTTAAAATCTTTATTGAGTTTGGCAAATTTTCTTTTAAGAGCTTTATATTCAGAATAAATAGTGCATGATTCATTTAATAGCTCATCATATGTATCTTTAGAGTAGTCAGATATATTTATCTCAGTTTCTTCCATTTCTGTCTCAGAGGAAATACTTGCCATGAGACACATTTTTTCTGTTGGGGATGGAGGTGGAGATCTCTCAAGAATATCCATTAGATTCATCATTCCCCAAGCAGTTGTTTCTTCAGTCAGGACATCTCTTCTTGCTCCGTGTACACTCCGAAACAAGAAGGCCCTTGCCTCACAGTCAAGATCAACTCTTCTTCTTTCCTCAAAAGTGCAGAGATCTAGAGGTTTCATCATGTATTCTCCATTGATGATGATGGGATAAAAGGTTTCGTCAGTGAGAGTTTTCCAGTGTTCTTCTGATCCTTGGGTTACAACAAAAGCATCTGAAGTTCTCTTTCCAAGCTTCATATTCTAATTCTGAAGATTGATAAATAAGTGGTCCTTCGGAATGAGCAGGTCTCCTTCTCATAAAAAGGGCATCTAGCATGTCAAGCACTCTTTTCGCAACATCATAATACATCACCATGTTGACAATTCTCGCGTCCAAGGCACATGTAAGAATGTAGACAGCTCTAGCATTGGTTCTCACTCTTCTTTGTTCTACTTCAGAACATTCAGCTCTTGGTTTGACCACGCGTCCACCATTGATAACAGTGGTAGGATAAAAATTATCATTGGTGTAAGCTCTCCGTAGGTCATCAACATTTTGTTTCAATCTGAATCTCATGAATAGTTCTCTCTACATGGCATAGTCACCAGTTATATAGAACATTGGTGGTCCATTTATAAAGAGGTTACTGAATTCTCTTAATGACTTAGGATTTGAAGAGGTAGATTGTTCCTCTTTTTTAGAAGAATCTTCAGGGAGATGATTTTCAGACCAAAGACATAGGTTGGCCTCTTCTTCGTTTTCCTCTTCTTCAGAGGAGTCAAGATCTTCCCATGTTGCCATGAGATTCTTGCTTTTCTTTTTGAAAAACATTTTCTTATCTTCCAGCTGAGGGCACTCAGCTTTGAAGTGGCCTGATTTCTTGCACTCATAGCAAACCATTGGATTTTTATCCTTAGTTTCACCATGGTCTTTGACAATTTTCTTTGTAAATGGTCTTCTTCGCATATTTTTCTTTTTCAGAATACGTTCAAGTTTCTTTGATATGAGAGACAGTTCATCATCGGATTCTTCTTCTTCATTTTGATCATTGTCATCGCTGGAATCATCAACTTTGCTAGATTTTTGACTTTTCAAGGCAATAGTCTTGCCTTTCTTTGTAGGATTGTCTTGGTTGAGCTCCTACTCATGAACTTGAAGGGTTCCCACAAGATCATCTAAGGCCAAGGTTGACAAATCCTTAGCCTGCGTGATTGCAGTGATGAGTGGTCTCCATTCCTTGTGTCAGCTCATGAGGATCTTCGTAACATTTTCTTTTCTAGTATAGTCCTTTCCAAGAGACAAGAGATTGTTGATGATAGTTTGGAAACGACCAATCATATCAACGATGGTTTCTCCATTTTCCATAGTGAACATTTCATATTGATTCATATGAATAATGATCTTTGAGTCCTTTACTTTGGATGTTCCTTCATGAACATTGGATAGAGTATCCCAGATTTGTTTTGCTGATTCACATGCATGAATCTTTTGGAACTCGTCTGGACTAAGAGCACACATTAGTGTGTATCTAGCTTTGTAGCTTTGCTCCATCCTTCTTCTCTCATCATCAGTCCACTGAGAATCATCTTTCTCAGTGCCATTAGGATTATTGACGATGTGAGGACCGTTCATGATCAAAGGCCACAGCGCAGAGCTGGTACTCAAGATGAATCCTTTGAATCTTTTCTTCCAGTAGAGGTAGTGAGTGCCATTGAAAAATGGCGGTCTGGTCAAGGAGGTACCTTCAAGAACAGGTTGACTCCCATTGGGCATCTATTGTCCTGCCATCGAGCTTTGGATCTTTTTCTCAAGCACGGCTAAATGCTCAACCTAGAGGCTGAGCTCTGATACCAACGAAAAGTGAAACAGGGAAACACAAGAAGGGCGGTTGAATTGTGTTTCTTAACTGATTTTCGAAAACCATTTTTTAAAACAAACGTTTAAGGCAGGAAGATGAAAGAACACACCAAAAAGCTTATAAGCGTTTAAGATACTTTGTTTTCAATCCCCAAGTTAGTAATAAACAAAAAGTTAACGAGATAGGGAAAAAGAGATTCACGGAAAGATATATCCTAGTTCACTCTTTCAAATCAAAGAGCTACGTCCAGTCCCTTCCTCCAGAAGGTTTTTCCACTAAAACTCTTAACACTTAATACAAGTAGTTTCCAAGTCTCTCCAAGACTACGACTCCAAGTATTCTTCACCTCTCCAGGCAACAAGTATTCTTTTACAGACAAGCCTCTTCAGGCTCAACAAATCCTAAGATTTGAGAGGGATTTTTTGAGCTTTTTACAAACTCACAACAGTGAGAGTATTACACGATATAGCTCTTGAAAATCTGTTTACAACTTTACAATGAAAGAATGAGAAGGTTTACAGATAAAAGAAAACTGAGAGATAAAGCTGTGAGGCTTTTTGTTTGCACAATGAATTCTCTTGAACATTTTCTTGCTCGTGTGTTCTCTGTTTTTTGTTTCTTCAGAGAAGGGTTTTCTTATAGCTTTGTCTTGACCTTCTGATTTCAAAATATTTGGAGAACATTTCCGTTTAGACTCAATCAAATGACTGTTAGGCACAGATCATTTGCCAGTTGTCCTTCGTTGTGTATTTGTCCTTTCAGAATGAGGAGGTAGCAGCAGCTTGAATGGTAGCAGACTGATTGCTTTGATGGCCGAAAAGCGTTTTGCTCTACGTGATTCTTTGCTCTACGTGATTTGCTTTGTACGACGTTCGTACCTTCTTTTGTCTTTATGTGAAAAAGATATTTCCTTAAACCATTTAAGACTTTTAAATAAGAGAGTGTCACATCATCTACAAAAAGAAGTTAGTGGACGCACATGCAAATATATAATTGGACGCACAGATAATTGGACGCACTGAGACGACCCGCCGTCCCATCAATAGAACCTAAGATATTAACTAACCTTAATCGCATAATAAACGTTAGCGCACCTTATTAAAACGAAGCGAAGCGAAAAATTTAGCGCTGAAGCAAAACAATAAACGGCATGCTACGCTTCAGAGTACACAGCTTTAAATATAAAGAAATATATCACGTACATCATTGCCCTATCAGTAGGGCTACAGTAGTGAAGTAGTACATACAGAGTATATTGTTACAAACCAAAATAATAGTACGAAAGATAGGCCGAGAGATAGCTCTCCGGCTAATCACGATCACTGCCCAACCTCTCAAGGCTAGGGTCCGTAGCCCATCCTCCGGCGTCAGGCTCATACGGAATGCCATCTAGTTCCTCAGCAGCTGGTTCCTCTTCGGGATCTTCCCATTAAATAAAGTGACACATATAGAAAAATAAAGGGAGATAAGAAACATAATTCATCAATATAGGAGAGGGGCATCAGTACAACATATATATATATATATATATATACAACACACAACACGGATAACATATATAACACAACCTCATCCATATCTTAAGTCAGCCATCGCAATCATCTCAAACATCGTTCTCTCGAATAAGCCTATAGGAGGGATACTAGTCCCTATGTATATGCCGTCTTCCCTATATGCATGTCGGCCGATACATCACGTCCCCAATTGAACATCCCCGTCGGGATTACATCACATCACATCATATCCCACCTCGGGATTTTACGTAACGTCTCCAATTGGACATCCCCCTTTGGGACCAAATGCTGTGGTATGAAATGTTATGAAAATGCAACAAACATCCATCGCAGGTTGATATCGGAACCCCAAGCCTAAACACTCGTCCATGATCACGACACATCGCATCACATCAACGTCAACATCAATCATCAACATCAACATCAACATCACATTAGCATCAGCATCACGACGCCTTGCGTCTACGAGCCACAGCTCCACGGTCGGGACCACAACGATATCAACCCGAACAACATCAACGCTCACCATACTCTCATCAACACTCAACCAACCAATCACACGAAACATCGCAACAGAATATCTTTCCAGTATAGTTATCATCATAAATTCAAACAATAGTTCATCAAATAGACAGTTCACCAAAATAAAATCAACAGGTAATCAATTAAATAATTCAACATGATGAACCTCAATCAGTCTCATCATTCATAATATCGACTTAGCGGTGATAGCCCAAAAGTACCTACACCTAGGGTCTAGGCACTTTATCCAGGGTTCAACCTCTAGTAGGGGTTTAGGGTTCCCCTACACAGATATATATACACTATATTAAGCTTGCCTTCCCGACGATATTAGTTCTTTCTCCCCACCTTAGTGATTTCCTCGTGCAGCTCCTGCTACGACTCCGCAGCAGTCAGTCGGGTACGCTGTCGGATGTTTAAATCCTGTCTGATTCTATACAACAAAACACAACCAGAAAATCAATACAGTTAAATCAAAAACTCCCTAATTCCTTAGGATTAGCTACTGCCCCTATTTAATTAATTAGGCTAGGGATGTCGAACAATTCCTAACTTTTGGATCAATGATCATTAGGTATCCCTAAACATAATCAATGAAGGCATTAGTTCAAAAAGCAAAGATTTCTCCTACTGCACTACCCCTAGCGTTCGGCCCTATTGAATGAAAAATATGAAAAATAGCTAGGGAGCTCCAAAAATCCTCATTTCTTGGATAGCACCCAAACTAAATGTGATAACCCTAGATATCAAGTCAAAACATCAAAAACCAACCAAAAACCCTACCCTACACAATAGGGGGTTTCGGCCTCTCTCTCAAAAAAATAGCTAGAGATATTTCTTGGCTCTAATCTCTTGGATCATGCAAGTGTGTCATGAACCTAGGCCATAGAAATTGGTTTGGTATCAAATTGACTATCCTACAATTTACCATGGATTTTTGAAGATTTAGGGATAAAAACCCTAACATTTCTAATCATGGAAATTAGAGAATAAAAATGAGAGATTGAAAGAAATAGAGATGAGATTCTACCTCCTATGATGATCTACTCCATGTTTGGTGAAGATTACTTCAAGAAATCTCAAAGTTTAAAGCTCCAAAAATGAAGAAAAATGGTGAGGAAGAAAAGGGAAGAAAAGAAGAGAAAGAAAAGAAAAGAAAGAAGAGATTGGGGCTGCTGTGTGCTCGAAGAATGAGAGAGTGAGGGTGAAAAATAGGGTATTTAATTAGGAAACTTAGGAGTTAAGTAATGGTAAAAGTAACTTGTAACAAAAATTAACCAAGGACAATTTGGTTAATGCATGTCCCGACATTTTGAAATCATCACGACACTGTTGTGAATCCTCAAATAACTTGACACAATTTTGACATAAAGATTATCCGTTTGTGGGTCTCGAAAGACCCTAACACGGCTCGAATCGTCTACCCTATTGATTATCGGCCTGAATATAAAATATTATTTATATTTTTGGACGTCAGGACACATTTTAGCAAAAAGGTAGATGATTGAATTCTAAGACTAATGGTTCTGACCGTTAGTCAAAATGACACTACCAAAAATATGCAATTTTCCTGCGGATATTTCCTGCGGATATTTTCCGCAGGTATTTCCTGCGGCATTTCCTGCGGATTTGTATTTTTATGATAATTTTCTTGCGGATAAAAAGTTTGTAGGAAAATTCACAGGTAAGTTTGCCGCTAAGTGGCGGGTAAATGCTTTCTGCGGATTTACTTGCGGATTTTCCTGTAGATTTTCTGCAACAAAATTCCGTCGCAAAATCCGCAAGTAATTAATTTTCAAATTGGTTATGAAAGTTAATATGAGAAAATCGCAAGAAAAGCCGCAGGTAATTAGCTGCGAATGTTTTTGCGAATATTTCTTGCAAATTTTCTTGCGGATTTATGTTTCTTGCGGATTTAGTTAGGGATTATTTTCCTGCCGATATTCATGCGGATTTATTTCCTGTCAATGTTCCTGCGGATTTGTGTTCTTGCGGATTTTCCTGCGGATGTCCTTTTCCTGGAGAATTTCCAGCGATTTTATCACCTGCGGATTTACCTACGGATTTTGTACCTGTGGATTTACTTGCGGAGTTGGTTCTGCAGATTTTCCTGCGGATTTTAATAAAAAAATTAATATATTATCCTATTATTCCAAAATAAGTAACTCAAAATGTTTTTTGCTTTTATATTTTAAATTTCTTTTCTAAATATTTGTTATTATTTTAGTTTTCTCATTTAATTATTTATTTATTAAGTTTTGTCATTTAATTAGTTATAAATTTGTTGCTTATACCTTATTTAATTAATGGAACTTGTAAATAAAGACTAACTAATTCAAAAATATTTTGAAATTAATACTTTAAGATTCAATACAACATTTTTCATATATATTTTTCATATACAAACCCTAACCGTAGCTAACCTTACAAACACTAATCTTACCTACTAGCTTGCAAATTTAAGATTACATCGAGCTTCTACAGTGAACATATTCAAGCTTCCAACACAGATTTGAGTTTCCATCAAACTTTGATTGCTCATTTGTGCTCATGTTTGGTGATCTTTTGTAGTTTTGTTGGTGCTTTCTCTTGTTGAATCCAAATTCTTGAAACCATAACCATGTTAACCATGCACATATTCATTTTTTATTGTTGATTTCCCTACCCTCTTATTTCTAATTTATAACTTCATCTCCCAATAATATTTCTTCCATTTTGACAAGTCGATTAGTAAATCAATTTCCCCTTCAGGGTCAAATCCCTTGTTTGGACTGCTGTGCTTAATAAAAGTGCTAATTTTCAGGTAGGGGTGAGCATAACCTGGTCCGGCCCGTTAACCCGTCCCAACCCGAAGGCGTCGGGCCGGGTCAGACACGAACCGGTGACAAAGATGGGACAAACCCGCGTCCACTTAAACAACCTGGGGTCGGGTCAGGGACGGGTTAGGGTTGACCCTAAGGTCACCCGGCCCGTCCCAAATACTATTACGTATTATTCCGGACCTATATATAAGCAAAAAAAACTAACTTCACACATATTAAGAAAATTAGTTATATTAGTTTAATTGTCTTAATTTTTGTAAAAAATAAGTTATAGTTACTAAACTACCCTTTATTGGGAGTGTATAGTACTTTTGGAAGTTGTATGTTGAGAATGTATAATGCTATTGGAAAAATAAAAAAAACAATTAAGCAAAGAGTACTTTGGAAACACTAGCATTAAATAAGGTTGATTTGATTGACTTTTGCTTACATTTGAGTCCAAAAAAACCAATAAATTTTTTTGTTTATATATTTGGGGGGAGGGTATATTTTTTAAAAATTTTATACCTTTATCACTCACTGAGTAACAGAACACAATCACTCACACCCTCACTCAGCAATTACGGTTCATCCTCGGCGGCCCCTCCTCACCGTCACCGACGCCGCGGCTGACCACCACCTCCCGCCTGGTTCCCTCGTCTCTCTCGCTACCAGCCACCAGGTAACTTCTTCTTTGTACGCTCAATCTGGAACTCTCTCCCCCAATGGCTTCGCGCATCACGATCTCTCAGTCTGGAACTCTCTCTTCTCAATGGCTTCGCTCATCACGCCCAAATTGAACTCTCTTGCATCACGCCCTAATTGAACTCTTCAGGCATCACGCATCACGCGATTTGAAGCTTCATCGTGCAATCCGTTTTCGAATCCCTAAGCATCACGGATCTGCGATTTGAACTCTTCTCTGAAACAGTAATGCTCCAGAACTCAATCCTTCTTCGCTCATTTATTTTTTCCTTTGCTGAAGCATAGAAATTTAAAATTTGCTAGCTAGCTACTCAATCCGTTTTCGGTGTTTGGTAATTTTCACATGATTTTCAGCGTTAGGTTGTCGGTGTTTAGAAATCTAAAATCTCAATCTATTGGATATGTTTTTCATAGTCTGAGTAAACACTGTGCTTCATTTGTATAATTTGTGTTGAGTGTTTACTAGGTGCATCCTTTGAATGATGTTTTAATTAAGCAAGAGTGTTGTTTATGAGCCCATAGGCTTATTTGTTGCAGATTTTATTTTATTTCTTTAATTATTTTAATCAAATGAAGGGACTCTATTTTCTACACTTACCTAGGCTGCTATGGTAAGTAAAATGTAACTGAGAGGCATGTGTAGGTTCTTAGTAGCTGCAAGGTAATGGGAGTTTGATAAGCACTGAGAGTTTTGTGAGGGAGTGAAACACTGAGGTTTTGCTAGGGAGTGAAAGACTGAGAGTTTTGAGAGGCCATGTGCTTACTGAAATGCTTCTCGGGTTGCATTATGTGCTTACTGATATGTTGTGTTACTAATATGCTTCTTTGGTTGCATTATGTGCTTTCTGATATGCTTCTTTATTTTCTGCACTCACCTGGGCTACTACTGTAAGTAAATTGTAACTGAGAGATATATGTAGGCTGTTAGTAGCTGTGAGGTAATAGAAGTATTAGGTCTAATCCTGTTTTTTGGGTACATAGGTCTATATAAACATCAATATCATAGGAATTAGTAAAAGAATTCTCAATCTTGGTTTATACAGTTGTTCTAAAATAGAAAATGTAGCTGGGTATCCTCTGTTAAGTCTTACATGAGGCCTTAGGGGAACAAAAAATGCAGCTGAAATTTTAGAAAATAAACTTCAACATCTAATACAAAGACTTCTAAATTCCAGCTGCGTGTTCTTGATGACATGAAATTTTGGTTCAATTTGTTAATCATCATGATATACTGTCTCTGGGAGGTCATCCATATTAATATTTCATATATATACAATGCAAATAACCAACTTACCTAGGATTTAGGTCTCGATGAATTATAACTTTTGGTTCATTATGAATATAGGTCATTCCTCTACAAACAATATTCACAAAATAATGATTAGCATAATTATTAAGTTATATAATCCCATTTACTGTGATTGCAGTAGCCTCTTAATTTATTATTGAGTTCGGGCTCATGATATATATAGTGAAAAATTAGATTCCAGCTACCGCAAGTAGTGGATTAAAATATGTGTTTCTTTGTTTGATTTTACTGTAAGTCTAACAGATTTGATGTGAATTCTATGTATAACATATAACATTTGGTGTATCACTTCTGCTAGGTGTTGTAGAATCGTGATTATTATGGATACCTAAGTAGCAAGGATCTTCTTTAAAATGGGTTGTGGTAGTAGCTGAAGTGTAGTTATTTAGATAATCCAATTTTGCCACCAAACTTCTGCTAGGAAACCTTGGTGTGGGGATTTTGGTGACCTGGATCTTCGGCACATTATTGATTGTGGCAGCAATTGTTCTTGTACTGCAACAAGAAAAAGAAGAAACTCTGCTAGAAACTAGAAAGGTTGCCATGTGCTATTACCTCTGGTGTGTGTCAATTCAGTTCTTGCATTTGAATGTAAAGCCCCAAGTAGGAATCCATGAATTATTAATGGGACCACATTCCAAGCAGGACAAGTGGGTTGGACACATTTCTTGGTTTAGAAAATGTGACACATCAATGATGCTATCAATTCTGTAAAGAATTATAAAAGTTTATTACTATATAATATTGATAATATTTTTTTTAATAGAACACCAATTGCAGGGATTTAATACCTCTACAAAGAATGATATTTTAATGTATAGAGCACTTTTAAGATCTAGCAGAGGAATCAGTTGGATAGTGTAGGCCAGAGAGAATAAATTATGGCGATCTGCTCCGATCACTCTCTTCTCAAAACATGGGGCTCCTTATTCTTCCTCAAGAGGGTCTTCACAATGGGGCTTCCTCAAACCTCTTGGAGGTCCAAGTGCCCATTCCAGCAACCCCCACCATTAATCCTTGCCAAAGGAGTGGACGAAACGCAATGGGGACCGCAACAAAGGAGGGCTTATGTTCGGAAGAGACTCGCTAGGAAACTCCTTGGCACAAATGTTAACCCCCTTATACCCTCTCTATTACCCAATCTTCTTTTGTTGTCACTTATGGAATCCATTTCACACTCTAGACTTGACTCACAACCTTCTATAGTTTCATGTTTTATGTAAGTCTAACAGAGGGAAGAATATGGGAGAGATCTAGAATTAGTAGATTTTTATTTTCGCACTCATCGAAAAAAGGACCAAAGTTGGGTGGGTCCTCACGTAGAATCTGCTTATGTAATTATCATACTACTCTAACTTAAGTTTTTATTTTACTACGCATGATTTTTTAATATATATATATATATATATATATATATATATATATATATATATATATATATATATATATATATTTAATTGTCATTCACTATTATTCAAACTTGGTGTAGGAAAAGTTTGAACAAAGAAAGGCAGAATTATCTTCTCAGAGCTCATCATCTGCTTTGGTAGAGGATAATGGAGATGCTAGTCAGCGGCCAGCTGCAATGCCATCTGACATAGATATATGGGTAGATGCAGTTGGCAGAAAGAAGGGAAGAATTTTTGGACTTGGTTCCATAGGTAGGACTCTTATTCCATCTTCAAGCCAATCGACTACTATTACAGTGGATGTTGATGCTATCAGGAGTCAAGTTCATGCCTTATATGAGTCATTACAACGGGAACAACGAGAAAAATTAGAGTTGAGAAAGGAGCTAACCAAGACCCAACAATAATTAGTTGCACTAATGCAACACTTAGGGTTTCATGGCTCTTCTTCACAACAGCCACCATCACCCCAACAAAGCAATAGAGATGAAGATGAAGATGAAGATGAAGATGATAATGATGATGATGAGGAGGAGGAGTAGGATTGCATTTAGTATTTTGATTTATGAGTATGAATTATTTCTAAATGTTTAATATATTGTGAGTTTATAGATTGACATTTTGATACTTTTGTATAACATTTGATACATTTAATGTTTTGCCTATGACTTTTTCTAGACAAAATTTGCAGGAAATATTTATATTTTCAATTTCTAAGAATTGCATTTGAATTTTATCTCTTATTGGTTTAATTTTTTACGGATTTTTCTACTACTTTCGCGAATGTAATTAATTGTGAATTTTTGCAGCGGATAATATATCTGCGGATTTTCCTGAGAACTGTATTCCTGCGGATTTTCCCGCGGATTTATTTCCTGCGGATTTTCCCTTGAATTAATTTCCTGCGGATTTTCTCGTGAATTAATTTCCTGCGGATTTTCACGCAAATTAATTTCCTGCGGATTTTCCTGCCACCCATCCGTAGGAAATTTCGTCCCAAAAATCGTTGGTGTCGAAGGAATTACTTGCGGATTTTAACTTAATATTCGCAAGAAAATCCGCATCTAATTTCCTGCGGATTTTAGTATCCATAGGAAACAATTACCCAGGAAGGAATTACCTGCGAATTTTTATCCCTAGGAATATCCCCAGGAAATGGTTTTCCTGCGGAAATTTTGTTAATATCGACAGCAAAATCCGCAGGAAATGAGCAAATTTCTAGTAGTGTGAGGCCTTGATAGTAGAAAAATACTATCATCCGAAAAAACATAGATCGGGCTCCGTTTGAGTTTTCGGCCCAAAACTTAACCATAGTCTCCTACGATGACATAGAGTGTGACTATGGCCTCGAAATAATTTATTTAATTTTCTAGACCTTCCAATAAAATACAATTACTTAATTACTGATTAATTAAAAGATTGAGAAAAGTCGGGGTGTTACAACCACCATGCTTGTATATTCCTTTTTGATGAACTTGAAACTATGTGGGATTGAATTTAGAGAAATAAGTGTCATAACTTCAATGCATGTCATGATAAGTTTGGCGTGTTGTAGTTCTTGCCATAATTACTTATATTGGGATGAGTCTCCAATATTTGTCCTAGTGAGTTGTTTGAGCTTTCAACATGATTTATTCTTGTGAGAGTCACTATTGAGTTGCATGCTCTTAGGTTTGATTGAATCTTGTCTATTTTCCATGATAACATGTTGCATGAGTATGATAAAGGCATTTTATTGGAATAACCATTTTTAGCCAAAAAGCTTTCCTAATGAAAAATTTTCATTGTTTGCCCTCTCGAGGCTTAAGCCTATTCTTTGTTTGCCCACTTTTATGCCTAAACTGAAAAACCATGTTTACTAACCCGAAAGGATTAAGTGAGCATTGGTGCATTATTGTATTGCTTGGGGACAAGCAAAGCGTCAAGTTTGGGGTGACATATTTGGAAATCTAATTTTGTGGAGGTATGAAGAAGAAAGAATGATTAAAAAAAAATTGCAAAAAAAAATAATAAAGAAGTTCGCCTCGGGAACGGGTTGTCACCCGGCAAACTTGTTGGCTCGAAAAAACCGCTCTCTAGATCGCTTCGTGAAGGATTGTCGCCCGGCAAAATAAACGAAAAAAAAATAGTTCAAAAAAAGAACCAATGCTTTATTATTCCCTAGGGTACTAAGCTTTTATTCTCCTTTCTTACCTTCCTTAAACCTTGGCCTCATTACAAATTTGACAAGTCCTTTTGACTCTTGCATGCATGTGATTGTGTGATTTTGTGATTGAGATGAAAATCAAACCCATGGAGTGTGTGCTAGATAAGTGAAATTGGAGAGAAACACAAACCTAGACACTTGAGTGATTGAGTGACATATTTTCCTTGGTGAAATTTTGAGACCCAAGAATTTGTCATGAATGATGCTAAGCTCTTATGATTCCGGACTTTGATTGATGATTGCATGGTTGTGTGATTCTCTCTTCTGGCCATCTTTAAATTCATCTTACAAGTTGATTGTTTTGATATTAGGAAGACATAATAGAATTGATTTTTGTGACTATGGTTTGACAATAGTAGGGGCATACATGATTTTTGGTCGATTGATTTTGATGTCAACTCATTTGTTTTTGTGTTAATAATGTCTTTTGATTTTTGTTTGCTCGAGGACAAGCAAAGTTTAAGTTTGGGGTATTTTGATAATCCGCTGACTTATCATGTTTTATCTATTATTTTAGAGTGGATTTGAATAATTAAGTTGAGTTGAATGCTTGATTTATCCAAATTAGACTTTGTTTATTTTATTGATTAGAGTTAATTTATTTATTTTATAAATTTTAATTAGATTTTAATTTGATTTTCTGCATTTTATAATTTTTAGGATTTATGAAGATATAAAGAAGAAGATTGAAGGGTAGCCGATAAAAGAAAATCAAATCGTGAAGCTTCCAGGGGAAAGAATGAAGAAATGCAAATTGAAGTAGTGCAATTGCATTAGAATTGAAAGAGAAGCAATAAGAAGCTGTTATGTGACGTGGCAATTGGTATTTGCAAAGAGAAAAATGAGGGGCCCACATCCTTTCAAATAAAAGGTCAAAGCAATTGGACTTGAAAAGCTGATAAAGCTTCAGCGTGAAAAAAAAGATAAGACGAACAATTGGTTTCAATCATATAATGCAAATTCAATTAGAGATCATGAAGAGAAACAGATTAGATGAGCGGGAAGGTTGTTCCACTAGATAAAAAAGGAAGTTACACACATTATTTATAAGACTCTCACAGTGCCGCAAGCAAAAGAACATTATTCACCATCTTCAGTTTTAATTTTTATTTTACTTCTTTTTCTTTCTTTATTCTTATCTTAGTTATGAACTAAACCCTTTTTCTAGGGTGACGATGTAACCGCGCCATGACGGCTTGATAATTTTATTTCAGTTTTTCTTAATTTATTCTTCTCTTCTAGTTGTGTTTTATTTCCGTTCTTAATGCTTCTAATTGCTTGATCACCAATTAGATGATAGACTAATCATAATGAGACCGAGAGGAGATTTATGTGTCAAGGGTATTGAGATAAAACCATAGGGTAACTTGAGACCGAGAGGAGATAGGACCTTATGCAACTGTTATAGAGAATCATAGATCTTAATAAATTCTTTGATAAATAATCATAATAGAGATATAGTTGATTAGATATCAAGGGGTAAAGTTTAGTGTGTTCTAACCCAGACATTAAAATAAATTAGGATTCTTGGTTGACATTAGAAGTTGATTAAGAGATTAAGAAGAATGGATATAATTGAACCAAACTAAGTGGGAGTAGGATTCCTTGTCTTTGAGGAATCTATATTTATAGCGTTGGTAAAATCAAATCCCTAGAATTTTCTTTCATTGTTTGTTCATCATTTTATTTTAGTTTTCTAATTAATTAATTCAAAAACTCAAAAAGATTTGTTTTCTTTTAATGTTTCTTTATTTTCCTTTCAAACCAATTTATTGAAGTCTAAATAGTAGTTGATTTTGCGAAATGGTACCTGATCTCCTAATCCCTGAGTTCGATACTCGGTTTCTCACCGTTTTATTATTACTTGCTTCGATCCGGTACACTTGCCGGAGCCCATCAGAGGTCCCAGTATCAATCTGTGATGAATGTCTGTTGCATATCATAACATTTTATACCACAGCATATTTGTCCCAAAGAGGGATGTCCAATTAGGGACGTGATATTTTTAATCCCGAGGCGGAATGTCCAATGGGGGACGTGATATATTTTTAATCCTTACGAGGATGTCTAATTGGGGATGTGATGTTATCCCGACGGGGATGTCCGACTGGGGACGTGATGTATCGGCCGACATACATATAGGGAAGTCAACATATACATAGGGACTAGTATCCCTCTTATAGGTTTATCTGAGAGAATGATTTTTGAGATGGTTGTGCTGTATGATTCATGAGATGGGTGTCGTTGTGTTGTATATTTTCTAAGTGTTGTGTGCTGCATGTATATATATACTGTATTGATGCCCCTCTCCCATATTTGATGATGCATGTTTCTTATCTCCATGTGTTTTCTATGCATGTTTACTTTATTTTATGGGAAGAACCTAAGGAGGAATCAGTTGCTGAGGAGCTAGATGGCACTCCTTACGAGCATGACACCAGAGGACGAGTCACGAACCCTAGCCTCGAGAGGTTAGGCAGTGATCGTGGTTAGTCAGAGAGCTTTCTCTATGCTTCTTTACGTATTTTGATTTTAGTCTGTACTAATGCACTTCATATGTATACACTATTATTGTAACCCTTCTGACGAGGCAACTGATGCATGTATGTATATTTTACGTTTAAAACTGCGTTACTCTGATATACGCGTATTTTGGCTTAGCCTTAATATATTATCAGTTACGCGTTTTAATCTTTCTGCTGCGTTTCGTCTTAATAAAGCACGTTAACGTTATAATACGGTCTAAGGCTTAATTAAATATTTTAGGTTCTTTAATGGGATAGCGGGTCGTCTCAAGAATATATCAGATGGAGGAAAGCCCATCGCTAGAGGGAAAAAGGGGTCGAGAAAAACTGTAGGCCAGACCATTAAGAACGATTTAGTGGTCAATAGTTTGTCTATAGACATGATTTATGATAGAACATTATGGTGTCGTTTGATCCATGTAGCCGGCCCCATCAAGAAGTTGTCTGATGGGAATTGACCCCGATACCGTTTGGTGGGATGCATGATTGCTGACCGTCAGGACAACATTTCTATTGTGTTGCCTTTCATGGTTAATAATATTTATTTCTCTGGTATAATTTGAGTGTTATACTTATAATTAATATAATAAATGATTTTTTTTTGAAGGAATAATAAATAAATGATTTGTTTGTCAACAAAGTTATTGAATATACATTTTAGCTGAAAAAGTATTTTCAATTACCCATTAAGTTTGATGCTTATATATGTTATTGTATTGTGTGGGTAAATTGATGATTGTTTGGTAAGAAACATTTATTGAATGTGTTAGGAGTTATAATTAAGAGTAGGATGAATATATAACCCTAGTTATTTTGTGTCTACTAGAATAGTTCATCAGACAACCACAGCTTATTCCCACAACACACTGGTATAGTTGAAGGTAAATTAGGGTATTAGAAGAAATGGTAAATGTCACGTTATTCTATTCTGGTCTAGGAAAAGGTTACAGGGGAGAAGCTATGTTGACAGCTTGTTATATCTTGAACAGAGTTCCAAACAAAAGGAACAAGATAAGCTCATATGAGCTCTGGAAAAATAGAAAGCCCAACCTCGACTATTTCAAAGTTTGGGGTTATAGGGCGATAGCGAAAGTTCCTAAACCAAAAAGGAAGAAATTAGGTGAAAGGGTAATTGAATGTATATTCTTGGGCTATGCTAAAAAATAGCAAAGCATATAGATTCATGGTTATAGAATCTAATGACTCATATCCTGTAAATGCAGTAATTGAGTCTAGGGATGCTATCTTTCAAGAAGATAGGTTTAACTCAATTCCAAGTCACACGGATAATGTTCATAGTATTGCATATAATCTGGAATCCAATGTACCTAATAACGATACTTTGGAAGGTTCAAAACTTAGAAGTCATAGAGCTAGGAAAGAGAAAACTAACGGACCGAATTTGTTCATGTTCCTGGTTGAAGGAACAAGAGAGTCCATAGACATTTATGAACCAATTTGTTATGAAAGAAAAAGTGATCCAGAAACGTTTGAAGAGGCAATAAAGTCTCAAAATGTCGCTTTCTGGAAAGAGGCTATACAAGAGGAAATAGACCCAATAATAAGGAATAAAAAGTAGAAATTAGTATACCCTCTTCCAAACCAATAAGTTATAAATGGATTTTCAAAAGGAAAACAAAGGTAGATGGAACCATAGATAAGTTTAAGGCAAGACTAGTTGTTAAGGGATTTATACAAGAGGGTATTGACCATTTTGATACATATGTACATGTGGCAAGAATTGCCTCAATTAAAGTGTCATTGGCACTTACGTCCATCTATAAGTTTGTCATTCACCAAATGGATATGAAAACGGTATTCCTAAATGAGGAATTAGATGAAGAGGTGTATATGACACAGTACAAAGGGTTCGTGGTTAATGGTCAAGAAAAGAAAGTGTGTAAATTGAATAAGTCATTGTACTTAAGCAAGCTCCTAAACAATGGCATCAAAAGTTTGATTAAGTTGTGCTAGCTAATGGATATAAAATAAATGAATCTGACAAGTGTATTTATAGTAAATTCCATAATGGAAAAGGTGTCATAATTTATTTGTATGTAGATAATATGTTAATTTTTGGTACTGATCTAGATGAGATAGATGAAACTAAGAGTTCTAGTAATTTTGGTATGAAAGACTTAAGGGAAGCTAATTTGATTCTAGGAATTAGAATAATAAAAGATGGTGATCATATAGGTTTGTCCCAATCTCACTATATGGAAAAGGTATTAAATAAATTTGATCACTTTGATTGTCAACATATTGTTACTTCCTTTGATCATAACACTAATGTAGTACCAAATAAAGGTAGTTCAGTAGCACAACTTGAATACTCAAAATAATTGGATGCTTAATGTATGCCATGACATGTACTCGACTAGACATTACATATGTTGTAGGTATTACTAAGTAGGTATACAAGTAATCCAAGTAAAGACAATTGGCATGATGTCCGAATAGTATTGAAAATACTTGAAGGGGACAATGAACAATAGATTAAACTATAATGGTTATCCTTTGGTGTTGGAAGGATACACAGATGCCAGTTGGGTAAAGAAGATAATACTTAAAAAAGTATTTGGATTTTCACATACGGTAGGGGTGTTATCTCTTGGGGTTCCAAGAAAGAGACTTACATTGTTAGCTCCACCATGACTGCAGAATTCATAGCAATTACTGCAAGTAGAAAAGATGCTAAATGGCTTAGAAATTTGTTGTATGAGATATCAATTTGGCCAAAGTCAAGGGCGCCAGTATCCATGCATGATGATAGTTAGATAGCATTATCAAAGGCATATTGCCAGGTATATAATGGAAAGTCCAGGCAAATTGGACTATGACATAGCTATGTGAAGAAATTAATTATAAATGGAATAATATTCATAATTTCTGTATGAAAAGAAAGGAATCTTGCAGATCATTGACAAAGGAACTAACAAGGGAAATGGTGTTGAAGACATCATTAGGGATGAGACTCAAGTCCACATTTAAATGATCACCAATGGTGGAAACCCAACTCACACTTGAGTAGCATCAAGTCTTGACAATAGAGTGATTGCAAGTACTTGACAATAGATACATCACAAGGTTTAAAAGTACTTGGACCATAAGGAAATATGGGAGGGAGGATGAGCTTTTGGTCTTAACGGACCTATAGCATATATATGCTGAAGTGCTTTAATTATGGGGGCGCTTGTGCTGGAGTCGACCTATGTGAGAGTGAAGTGGGGCCGCATCTTGGAGTTAAGGGCTTGACTCTTAAAGCTCTCATGAAAAGGATACAAGACACAATGCCTCATCAAATGTGTCGGCTTTCACGTCGTTCAATGGTACCGAGATTTCATGTGTAAGTTATTCACGCTCCTAATGAATATTTGGTTCAAAGCTTGTCTATCATTTTATTTGGGACGTGTGAAACCCATTTCTTACTAAGCAAAGGTTCAAATCCCCGAGAAACCTTTGTCTGAAAACATGCGATTTCCGGAATAATGGGATTTGGGTTTATTTTGAAAATTTTGGGGGATTGCGAGGGATTTCCAGAATATAAAAGTCATAAAACACACAAGAGTAAATGTGTCTCTTCAAGAGTATAAAATCCTTCCTAATAGGTGTCTTATATCATGAGCGTATGTATCTATACATCAAATGATACATGCATGAAAGGTTGCATTCATTTTTTCAATTCATGAAAGGTTGTTTCCCTTCACCAAGTGGTATGAGTTGGTCTATAAATAGAATCACTTTGCATGTAGGAAAGGTTGATGAAATTATCAAGTTTTATCCATTCCAAATCACTTTCTTTTCTCCCTTATGCGCAGAGAGAGTTAAGATGACTATTGCTCTGCAAACTGTCATTGACGATATGCTTGGTTTAGGATGTGCAAACCAAATCAAGGTTGCTCCATTCTATTCTGAAGGGGATTCACTATTAACACCTATTGCATCCAATCTAGATAGAGATTGATGGGGACGAATCAAACCTAAAATCTAGTGTTTTCACATGTCTTAAAAATTGCGTATTTTCTTTATCTTTTTTTCTTTGTTGCATAACCATACCCCTTTTTCTATGATCTAATTCCTTGCTCTTTGTACTCACTGGTTTGTTGTGTCTGCCCCTTTCGGCTGCGTTTTTTGTCCTTTGTTTCCTCTATCATTTTCTCTTGATTTCTCTTCATGCCTTTATCTCCCTCGATCCACTTTGTTCCCTTTTTTGGTTGTGCCTCAGTGTCTCTCCTTTATGTGTGTGTTTCAGTGTCTCCCTCAATCACAGTTCACGGGATGCTCTGCAATGAAAAAGGTACTCGTACGGTTCATGTGAAAATTCTTCGTATTATATATCACTGTTCTTCACTTTATTTTGCTCAAGGCCAGATTATGTAATACTTAAATTTAGATTGAACCATATTTAATAGTCACATAATAAAATAACAAATGTGTAAGACTTACACAAGAATCAACACTGATAAAGTTTTAAGAAAGACCAAATTACACTGGATATCAAGGTGACAAATTCCATTCTGTTATATTAGACGATGACTAACGGGAAGAGGTGGTAACGTGGGTTGTGACCTGTGGATTAACCCGTCAACCTTCCAAAATTCAGCAGGGTGGGTTGGGGTCCTCAACCCACCAATCCATTTTGACCCGTCCCTCTTAACTCACATGAAAATGGATCGGTGGCGGGTCAGCTGCCAACTCGCCAGATTAGAAAAGAAAAATAATATTATTAATTTATTAATTATTTAACAGTATTTAATTAAATTTAATTATTACTTAAAATTATTTCATATTAAAAAAATAGTGTATTTAATTTTGTAACACGAATTATATGGCATAAGATAAGATTATTACAATTTTTTAATAATAATTTAAAAAAGAATAAAGCCCCAAATTGGTCATTGGCAAAAAATCACGATAACATTTTGATCCCTAAGAAATGAAAAATACCAATTTGGTTCATAAGAATGTAAAATGCGGGTCAAATTGATCCTTTTTAGAGTAATTTTTAGGGACATTTTGGTCCCTATCAGGAACTATTTTGATTCACATTTTACATTCTTGAGGACCAAATTGATATTTTTCATTTCTCAGGGATCAAAATGTCACCGTAATTTTTTTGTTGATAACCAATCTGAGTCTTTACTCTTTAAAAAATGCTATGAAGATTACCTCAAAAAAATGTATGATTTTTCTTTATAACGGGTCAAACCGCCAATCCGTCAACCCAATTTACGTTTTCATGTATTTAGCAGGCCAACCTGCCGACCCACCATTAGACTGGATGGATTGGGGTTCAATCCATACGACTATAACGGGTTGGCCCGCCCGTCTTGTTTTAGATGGATTAATGACGGGACGGGACGGACGGATTGGTCCATTTTATCATCCCTAATAAGAGGTAAAATACCAATGAAAAGAACCAAGGAAAGAGGACTTAATTTCGACCTAATAAAACGGTGAAAATGGAACAATAGAATTAATTTAAGGGTCTTGTTAATCAATGTTCCATGGATACTGGTTAAGGAACTCATAAAAGATAAGTTTTCATTAAAAATTTAAGTGTCTAACATCTTAAAACATTAAATACATCACTTTCCAAGAAAATTTTTCTTCTTTTAATTCCTTAAACAATACTTTTAAAATACTGATTAGCATTCTCCTAAATTTAATTAATCTTCTTATGCATCCCAAATACACATACTAACCCGACAAAGATTTATTGCTTCGATATCGGTTTTCACATTTGTAGACACAAGACAAGAATCATGGCAAGAGAAATATTATTTGTACATCCATTTTAATGAATACAACTTACATTTTTTAAATTTGTAATTGAAGTTAAAAAAGAATTATATTCAAAATGGAATATCTATCTATAAATATTCCATTTTAAATGTATAAATAACATTCCATATGAAAAACAAGGAATGTGGTTGTTGCTACTGTAGTAGACTTAGTTTGTCTTGCGGTCTTCGCCCAAAAACTTGGATGAGTTAAATTAATTGCAAACGTTCAATTTGGAAAATTCTCTTTGGTTTGGTTCGCCTATCACATTATCCTTCCGTCCCATTATATATATATATATATATATATATATATATAAAAAAAAATTATTTCAAAATATATTTCATTTTTTATTTTATTATAATATTAAATATTTTCTATTAATTATATCCTTAAATATTTCACGTTATATTTATGATAATAATTAATACATCAATGATTAATAAGATTAATTTGGTAAAATTATCACCTTTTTTTTCATTTATTATTTTTTCTTAAATTGTAAGATTTAACCAAAATGTGACATATATATTAGGACAGAGGGAGTATATAATAGCTGGTTTAGAGCCTATTTGACAAAATTAGTTATGAGCAGATAAGCTAGTTGATAGCGGATAGCTAATAAGGTAGCTGATAGCGGATAAGCTAACTTATTTTTTGTGGAAGTGTTTGATAAAACTAGCAGTTGAACAAGCTGAAAAATATAAAATTACATAAAAAAATATCTTCATTAATAATTTTACATAAAAGAGAGAGAAGATGATAAAGATAAAATTAAATAAAGATAATAAAGATAAAAGTGAAAAGAAAAATGAAATATTATAAGCTATATATTCAAACGCTACTTCAAGTAGCGTCTAAAAAAAATGTTATATGCTCGTGACAATAACGCTTATTAAACGAGATTACTTTTTCATTTGTTATAAACTATCCGTATGAACTTGTAGAAATGATGGGTCAAACATGCTCTTAAAGCGTCGGCGTTCCTCTTTTATTCTCCTTTTATGTTCAATTCTCTTTAATTATGCAATATGCAGCAGCGAAGCTACTACTCGTATAATAATTATATTCTAACTAAGGGTGTAATGTTGTATTTTTTCAAGATATGATTAAGACATTAAGTCATCCAGTGTTCCTAGATAGATTAATTAAATCATTAAATAATCACGGTTAAAGATCTGTTTGTTTTAGATTGAAAAAATATTTTTTTTAAAATTAATCACTTAATTTTAAGGATTTTTTACCTGTTTATTTAATTTTTTAAAAATACTCGGCATCTTGAAAAAAAGTATAAATTCGAATAAATAACTTATGTGATAGACGAGTTTGTTAAAAAAAAAAATTTTTATGATCGTAAATAAACATAAATTAATTTTTATTTTACATAAAAATCTCTAAAAAATAATCACTAAATTATTTTATATAAAAAACATTTTTTTAACTCAACATATTAAAATTATTTTTTTAACCTCAAACGAAGGACCTTAAATTCATGATTGTTATTTTAATGATGAAGACATGCATGAAAAAGATGAAAAGCGAGAGGCTAACGGCAAAAGATGATATGAGTGACAATTAAAATGATTAGGATAATAATCAAATATTTTTAATGATATAACACTTTATTATTAGTTGACAGTGTAAAAAAAATTTATAATGATAATTCATATCAATTAAATCCTTCTTTATATATATGTCTAAATTTAGAAAACTTATTCTTTCCTAAATTATGTTATGGAGAATGCTTAAGGAGTTAAAAAAGCTATGTTTTCATTGAAAAACGATTTATTTAACTCATTGAAAAATGATTTAATTAAATTATCAATAAAAATTTATTATTTTTTGATTTCTTAACTAATATTCTAAGATTGGTAAAAAAAAAAAAAACTAATATCGTAAGACACTTGTTAACAATAGTGTTATGTTGTTCGAGTATAAAAAAAACATTAATTAACTTTTCAATTTTTTTTCTTGGTTTTTCAGGGTATCCTCCGTGCGTAACTGTGGAGACTAATCCTCGAGATATTGGATGACATTTAAGGGTTAACCTCTCCTAACTAGGTTTTTTCCGTACGCAAGAGTCAGAGATCGAATTCATGATCACTTATTTAAGGGGACCGAGTTCGTTACCACTCGGACCAACCACGTGTTGATAACTTTTTCAACTTTATCTTTAGTTCTTATTATCTCATTTCTTATTATCTCAATTAAACATAAAAACTACACATATTTTTTTTACACCAAAAACTACACATATTAAAGTATACTAATAGAAATCAATAAATTACGTATATTAAATTATATTTATATATTTAAAGACAGGCCCGGCCCAAAGGTAAAAAAGTGAAGCTCTTGCTTTAGGCCTCTCAAAATAAAATAATTTTTTCTTTAAAAAAAAAGGCCCACTTTATATTTTTTTATATTATCTTTGTGATATGTATAATATATCAACAAACATAAGTTAGCCCATTTGGTATAAAAACTTATCATTAGGTTGAAGGTCCAGGGATCAACTACTCATTGTGCACAAAATAATTAATTTTATATGAAAAAATTATTGGGTTAATTTTTTAAAAAGACCTCATCATAAAATTTGCTTTAGGCCTCAATAGATATTGGGCCGATCCTGTTTAAAGATATTCAATACTATATTTAATTTTTATAAAAATTTCTTATATATAAATATAAACCATTTAGCTAACCATTATTTTAATAAAACCGATATATAAATGGAAGAAGGAGGGATAGTGCCCTTTAACTCTGGTCACACAATCCCACAACAACAGCCGCCCAAACCCTAACAACCTCTGAAGTTAACTTACATAAATATCCTCAACCACGTGGCAACGCGCCGGCTTCGACGCTTGTGTCTGTCATCTTCAACACGTCACCGCTCACTCGTCGCGTCTTCCTGTCGTTCCGTACTTCCACCCCACGTGAACTTCTCCACGTGTTTCTCAATCATTGGCCATTGTCAGTTTCGTAGTACCAACGCGACTGCATGCGGTGCTCGCTCGGCGGAGTATTACTCCATTTATTATTTGTGGCTGGCTCCAGTGAGACACTGGAATGAACCTGTGGGGGCCCACACCTAAAGCGGCGGCCGCCCCTTCATGACCCCACTTTTGTTGTTCTTTCTCAATTATTTTTATGTAATTTCTTTCAACAAAACCCGACAAATGTATAAAAATTATATATGAGTGGGCATTGACTAATGGGACGCATATATTCGGTGCATTTGGTTAGTAATATCATTGAAATTTAAAATGTTAAGGTCATACATTGCTTTTATTTTTCTCCTTCTGTTTGTCTGCTTAATCACATATCAGTCCGAACAAAACTATTAATATTTTAAAGTTTGCTTCCTATAAAACTATAAATGACCTCCTAAAATAAATTTATAAACAAAACCCAATCATAGAATTTATTATTTTCATTTTTTCTTTTGCACTAACAATATCCCCATATCGATAACCTCAAATTATTTCTGTAGGAGATATAGAGATTATCGATGTCAGTTTTATATTTCATAACAAAATCTTTTCATATGTATGACAAGAATCGAATCCATAACAATAGTTAATTATTTTCATTTTTAATTGATTTAATTGCATTTTTGGTCCCTCATGTATTACGATTGTGCAATTTTAGTCCATCGGGTTTTAATTGCGTCATTTTGGTCCCCAAAGTATCATGATTGTGTAATTTTGGTACTCGAGTTCAATTACATCAAATGGGTCCCCCTGGTATCACGATTGTGCAATTTTTGTCCCTCAAGTATCATGATAGTACAATTTTTAACGCCAGTAACCTACTTGATCAACGTTGGACTGATTTGACACTTAATAAGATCAACTTAGTAGCTTATTGGCATTCTTATGTGACATCATTGACATCTTACACACTTTAATGATCGAATACACATCACTTAGTGTCATATAAGAATGACATGTAAGCTGTCAAGTTGGCCTCACTAACACTCCGTTTGGTACACAGGTGAAATAGAGTAGAAAGAAATAGGAAGAGAGAAATAGAAGAGAGACTACATATTTATCTTAGTTGGTTAAGAAGAGAAACAGAGAAGAGAAAAATAAAATGGGTGGATCCCACCCCAATTTGTTTCTCCTCACACCTGCAAAGAAAGGGGGAAAAGTTGCTCATTTTGCTCACATTCCAGATTTGCCCTCATGAGCATCTCTGTCAAACCCATTTTCGGAACCCATCTCCTCATCGTGGCGTCTTTCCTCTCATCCTAATTAACAAACCCCTTCACTCAACCACTCACTTGAACACAGCTTCGGCCTTTCAGGAAAATACTAAGGGTATGTTTGATTTAACGTTTGCAAAATTGAGTTTTGATGAACTGAGTTTTGTAAACTGAATTTTGATTAAAAGTGAGTTGGTAGTAATTGATTTATGTTTAGATACTTTATTGTTAAAAGTAGTTTGATAGAATGAATGTTGTTTGGATTGTATCATTCAAACTAACTTTTGAATATTTAGTTACCAAAATATCCTTCAACCTTTAAATGAATATGAAAAGTGATTAATTTTTAAGGATAGTATGATAAAAGTAATAATTGAAAAACTCAAACTGAGTTTTGGCAAACGTAAAAGCAACAAATTCTTGCTTCCACCCAAACCCACGTTTAACTCCAAAATTAATTCTTCCAACTGTAAATCAAACATCATAAAAAAATTATAAAAATAAGTTTGGAGTCACTAAATCATGTTTATCAATTACAAACTACAATCCAAACATATACTAAAACGTTCTTGAAGCGTTCAGATAAGGCCTGTGCCTATTTATTCAATTTCTATGTGTTCCATTTATTCATTCAAGTCTCTGCTTTTTCTTCGCTCAAACAAATCGGTAAAGTATAATACTAATATGGCCAACTGATTCTTTGTTCCCCACATAAGCAACTACTGTTAATTATAAAAAGAAAAAAACGTATGCGAAGTTTATTGCCCAATCTAATTTATGAGTTGTGTGAAGTTAAACAGCTATGCTATAATTGGATGCAGTATGTATATATGTTTAAAAAAAATATTTACTTAAATTTAAGTTAAATTAATATTCCTTCAAAAAAAAAAAAGTTAAATTAGTATTTTATTAAAATTGTTTTTTTAAACAGTTTATTAAATAACTATATTTATTTATTGATTTTAAAAATAAATTTATTGTTAAAAAATAATTCTTGATTTTTTTAATCAACATATAATTAAAATTTAGAATGAAAATTATATTAATGTTATTAAGGGCATAATGATCTATTGAACAAAAATTCATTCTCTCATTTCATTTTCTATCCAACCAAATAAAAGGAGAGGAAAAAAACTCATATCTCTCTTCTCTTTATCTCATACCAAACAATACAAAAATCTACTCCTTTTCTCACTTCTTTCTTTCTCTTCTCTTTCTTTCTCCTTACTCTTTTTTCTCACTTTCTCATCTCCAACCAAACAGGTGTAAGTACAAAATCAGTCTCACATATATTTCTTAAGTTATTGTTATTAGAAATTACAAATCGTTATACTTGAGAGACCAAAATTACACAATCATTATTGAAGAATCCAATTGCATCAATTGAAATCTCGAAGATCAAAATTATACAATCATGATATTTGAAAGACTCAATTAACGTAATTAAAACCCAAGAAATTAAAATCGTATAATTGTGATATTTGAGAATCCAAAATCCAATTAAGCCTTTTTAATTTTATATCAAACATTCTATACAAATCATAACCCGATATAATGTTATTAATAAATCAAAATAATAAAAAAAACTCGATAATTTAAAAAAATTGTAAAAGAAAAACGAGGAATTACATACAGTGGGGAAAAGGGGGAGACACGGGAAAGATGGGGGCGCTGAAACATCACGTGAGGACAACATGACTTCCGACAGGCAAGGAGTCAACACGGAATGCGCATTTGGGCCCACCACCAGACACGCCCGCGTCTGATTCGGTCTCCTTTTATACGCAGCGTTTTCGCCGTCGGTGCCGCCTGCTCTGCAATTAACATTAATCAATTAATTAATTAATTTTACAATTTTAATATTCAAGTAAATATTAAGTTATTAACAAGCAACCGAAGAATAGAGAATGAATGAATGAATCCTATGTAACAAAAAAAAAAATAGAATAATGAGGAATGTAAAGTTTTTTATAGGGTTCATCAAGTAAAAGTTGGAATAATAATTAAATATTTTATTTTTTATGATAATTTTTATTTGATTGATAATACAAAATTTTTATATCACCAATACATACCAATAAAATCATAAATTCTAAATCTTTCTGGTATTTCATTATTAACTCTTCTGCTTATTATTACAAAGAAATTATTTAATATTTTTTATATTTACAAAATATTTGAATTTTCATTTATAATACTTTTTTTTTTTTAATGTAATAAGTAGGAAGATAGTATAACAGAAGTTACAAAAGTCAAGAAGAGTGCTCTGTGTACTCACCTCGCACACACTGGCCGTTTGATTGGAACTTGAAAGTGCCATTGAGATCTTCGCCGAAATGGGATAAGCAAATACGTAAATCACGAGAACACCCTTCTGATCAGCCCATTCAAATCAAGTACCCACGCTCCTCATCATGACCCTGAAAAACCCAGTTTTTCTCTTACTTTTAATTTTGAAACATCAATCCTGTGTGACGGTGGTGTCGTGGAGAGTGGGGTCCACAGTGACACCAGCAAGCCAGGTGAGTTATGCTTTTTAACTCCAGAAACAAAATAAAGAGAAATTCGATACTACTTCATAATTCATACCCAGGGTTAATGAGCAACGGTAATTATAATAATTTTTTCTTAAAATTTACTTTAATTAATCTGATAATCCTTTAATTTTAAAACTTGCAATAGTTTTTTCAAGAGAGATTAATATAAAAAGTAAGGGTTAATAATACTACTTAATAGCAACGCTAGCGTCGCCGAAGGTCTAAGATAAAGAGAGGCAGTCACGACAATAACCTAATCAAACGCGCCCCAATGCCGGCGACATGTCAGATCTCAACAAACGAAATCCAACAGCATCACAGCACACCCAAGATTAAAAAAACCAAATAAAGAGAAAAGGGCACGTTCGTTGAAAGATCTTGCTCATTTTCTTCACTAGAAAAATGCAGGATAATCGTTAAACCCACACAGGTGTGTGTAGTGGATAACGTTGGCTAAAAAAAGAACAGTTTCAACCCGTTACATTATGTTGCTCAGCTAAGAGAATATCAAAGTTCAAAAATAAAAAAGGAAACAAAAAATGAAAGTGAGGAACTTTCAATTAATATGATGAAAATGCCAACAAATATAAAATTGACAGCAATTGCAGAAACAACTATGAGAACAATATCTCAGTTGCAAAAAAAAAAAAAAAAAAAAAAAAAAACAAAAGTGCCAAGTTTCGGTTATAATAATATATTTACACTACACATCGTGCGAGTTATCATCATCATCATCAACAACAAATCGAAGCATCATGTCAGCTACTCACTCTTCTGCTCTCTCTAGAGTAGAGTGGTTCCGTTTTCCCAAAACGGGTACTTGAAAGATGCTAAAAAAAAGTGCTTAAATGAATAAAAATCAGATCTTTTTTCCAAAGTGGGTAGTCTTCAAAACGGTGCCGGATCATGCAACCTCAGGCGGAGGAGGGACGTTAAGGTCAAGATCTAAGACTCGCTGACGCGGGACACGTTCGTAGTCCACAACTGAAGAAGAGTCAGAGTCGCTCTGAACGCCGCCGCCGCCGCCGTTGACGGAGGCAGCGCGGCGGAAATCAGCAACCTTACGATCGAAACCGACATGCTGAGCGAACACGTCGAAGAACATCATGGGGCGAGCCGTAGGGTACGCCATGGCGGTGGCGGCGGAGAGTGGGGTGAGGGTGAGTTCCAACTGCGGCGGCGGCGGAGAAGAAGAGTCAAGGGTGCTGCTCTGGCTAGGGCTACGTGTGCTGTTGTTGTTGTTGTTGTTGTTGTTATTTACGTTTATGAGTTCTGCAGGGTTTGCAAAATTTGTCTTTGCCTTCACACCGCGAAACTCGCGCGCCGCAGCGTCGTAAGCACGCGCCGCCTCTTCCGGGGTATCAAAGGTTCCAAGCCAGACGCGTGTTTTCTTCCCGGGGTCTCGGATCTCAGCTGCGTAACGACCCCACGGCCGCTTCCTGACGCCTCTGTATCGGATCTCTTTGGCGGCGGCGGCGTTGTGGGCGGTGGTGATGCTTCCTCCGGTGGTTCTATCCCTTGGAGCCATTGTTTTGGGTTTGTTTGAGAATCAGAGCTAATTTTTGGAGTTGTGTTTATGAGAATGAGATAATGTCTCGTTTGAGGGAAGGGAATGAAGTTAGAGGGGTTTTATAGCGGAAAGATGAAGAGAGAAAGAGAGTGTGTGCGTGCGTGCGTGCGTGCGTCCGTGTATAACAATGCTACGCTCCTTTTAGGCGCTTGCTGTTTACACAAACGTGGCTTCCCTAGCACGAACCGCTTTTGGTGGATGCTGCTCACCACTCACCTCTTGCCACCTCACTATTGTCATTTATTTTCATTCTGTTTCATCTCTTTTGTTACCCTTTATAACTATTTGTAGTTTCTAATTCAATCTAGTTAGTAAAATTACGTTGGGTATGCTTTTTTATTTTTGATATTTTGTTTACATTTTCATTGGTTGTGTGTAATAATAAATTATAAATAGATAAAAAGAATTAAAAATGAAACATAGATGCATAGTAATAATTTACAAGTGTGCTTGTTAATGGTTCACTTATACTAATTCGAATGTAATTCTCAGCTTTAAAATCATGTTTGACTGCATAATAATGTAATTAGGATAACTAGATTGTCGTTTCGGTGGCAAAACTGAAAATGGTATTCTGGATCATCAAATGGGCTTCATATAAAGTGAACCATAATAAAAAACTTTAAATGGAAAGAAAATAAATGGACAACACAGATTAAATTACTTGTTGACTTGATGAGGAAATAGGATGAAGAAATTTGGTAACGTAAATTGGTACACAAAGAAAAAAGTTATCTTGCCAAACGAGCTATCGATTCGTTTATGTGTCTCCGCTAAGAAGTCTGTCGGAAGTTACTTCTTGTTCGTGCTTCATCTTTTGTACCGACGATCATTCTTCACCCTCGTTAGTCCCGGACGTCACAATTGGGTGATGTGATTGTAAGTTTGCCAAGTTGTTCATTGCTGAGTTTCTAAAAAATGAAGTTCTTTATAAAAACGTGCAGAGAAAAGTGCAACAAATTTACATCAGTTCTCAACTGAGGCATCCCGGACCTTCAATAGCACTGGCATTATAGGTCGACATATGACCAAGTTAGTTTTCCAAATTCCCCTCAATTTTCACCTTGTCCTCATCATTGGGCACTTAGGGCGACTAGATCCATGGCAGTTTGGATTCCAACATATTGTTGCCTCATCGCGCACTTCAGCTCAATCGATTCTTCTACCCATTTGGCTTCTTTTGGTATTATGAAAAGTGATAAGAAGTGAGTTATGTAAATAATTCAGAAATAATTTAGAATGTATCGGTCTTGGTTCGGAAATTTTTTACCTTAACCCATGACCACACATGGTTAATTATGTAAATAGAAGTCGGATTTACTCTAAGAAGTTAGAACTTACTTATGTTTATGCATACCCTCTTACTTTACAATATCGAGAGTATTGGAACGATTCCAATTCATCATTATCAGCTTCGTGAATTTCAAGCCCTTTCCCTTGTTGAAGCTCGAAGCTTGGAGGGCACCTAACTCTTTGGGGCAAGATGGGTCGGATAAGGTCGAATTAGAAATTCAATTACTGCTTCCAAACCCAATAACAAACCCTAGTTGGACTATCATCTCTTTGCCCCGACTGGATTGTTAAGCTAGGATCTCTCTTCGTTTAGCACATCACCCACGATCAGGTTACTTTCGTTATTCGTGTCCATTATAGGGAACATAATGCCCACAACTTTGACAAGCTCCCATTATTCTTCATGCATGGAAAGTCGGGGGATTTCAACTTTTGACTTCATGACCCATGTCGAGGGAGGCTGCTGCTGCTGAACTGCTCCTCCTTTCTCTCTATAAATACTTAACCAAAAGGTCTAAGTTGGGAACATAAAAAATACATATATACCTGTCATACTACGATCGATTTCTAAGAGTTTCTTCCTTTTGGGTTATCAGCCCCCCATTCACTTAGAGTGAAAAAAAAAAAAACATAAATATGGGATTGAAAAAACATGAGATTAAAGAAGAAGGGTGATGTTGTCAGAGGATAAGGAAAGCCACGATGACTTCGAGGTGAAAGCTTGTTTGGTGGGTTCCTTTTTTTTTTTTGCAGTATTTTTTATAGGCAAATATCAATATTAATGTTAGTATTTTTTTAATGGGTAGAATTTAAACTCTCAATTTTCTTATCACTCCATTCCTTAACTCCACACCATTTGGTTGTCATCACTCACCAAGCCATCAAGCCAACCTTATAACCTTTTTTTTTTTTGCAGTATTTTAACTACGATTTTAGAGCATCTCTAACTATAGAACTCTACTTTGAGTTCTTAACATATTTTTAATGGGTCCTATAGTGTCAGATAAGATTTAAGAAGTACAACAAGTTTTCACTTCAATGATGAATCCTTAAGAACTTAAAACTGATCCCACAATTGACTCCACAACAAAAAGAAATATTATATTTAATATTTAAAAACCATCTCTTCTATAAGAACTATTATTACACTTGACATCCAATTTATTCCTCTCCAATAATGAAACAAAATAAGATTGAGTTCTTAGTTCTAAGAACCAACGTTGGAGTTAGCCTTATGTAATTTAATTATAGTTACGGTTTTGAACTTCTAAATGACCCTAACTCTAGGAAAGGGCATGGCCGAATTGGGGTCACAGCACAAAGGGTGGCTATATATATAGAGGGAAGGTGTGTGAAAGCCAAAATCGATTAAATAATAAACTACAGAAACAAATGCAAATAAAATTTAGTGTAAATATACTAATAAAGCATTTCGTAAATAAAATTTTTTTTTTGAACAAACATTTTGTAAATAATTAAAACCTACAAAACACGTTATTTTGGTGGTCCATCATTCAACCACGACCAAAGAGTTGACAGTAAAAGCGATCCCTCAAATGTGGCATTCCAAGCTTCCAATGTTGCTTCTAATAAAACATAAGTTGTCCTATTGTCCTTTTTTTTTTTTTTTGCTAAAATATATTTTCATATTGGGTTTTTCTATCATATGCAAACTTGCACATGTTAAGAAATTAATATATCTAAAGTTTTATGGGAAATCACACTTTTAACTTTTCAATATATAGAATGCAACATTTTCCAATAGAGAACTACTATTATTGATTTCTTAACATGTGCAAGTTTACACATGATAGAAAAATCTTTTAATATTTTATCTTTATTTGAAGTTTCAATTTGATCTCTCTTTTATTTTTTGTTCCAAAATGACCTCTTATTATGCAAAGTTAGGCCAATGTGGTCAACCCTTTTTTATTTTTTGTCCCAAAGTGGTCCCTTATTTTGTAAAAGTCAAATCCATGTGATCTCTTTCTTTATTCCGACATGCATGGTCCCCTATTTATTTTTTTCTTCGAAATAGTCTTTTATTTTACAAAAGTTATACAAATGTGGTCATTTCCATACCACAATTTAAACTCAAAGGATCACGTTAAAACCTAAAATAAAGATAAGGGATCATTTCAGAACAACAAATAAAAAAGGGACCACATGAAAACCTAAAATAAAGAGAGAGAACCAAAAGTATAGTTTAATCTTTTTTCTTCCCATTAGTTTTTTACATTTTTAGTGGAAAACTAATTTTCCTTTAAAGGTACGGAAGTTTTTCAATTTTAGGTTTTTTTACTTAACTAGTGCAATTATATATGAAATTTATCAAAATAGTATAGTTTCAAAAGTAATTACCAAAATAGCGTAAGTCGTGGATATTGAATGCAACGTTTTGAAAGATAAGTCGTATATTCGAAATGTGACTTATTATTTTAATTTTTTTTTACTAAAGTCGTATGTCATCTAAACGGGTCCAGTGGATTTTTTTTTTTTAATATTAAAGGAAGTCGTATTTCACTTGTACCACTTCTTTGGTCCTGGAGTTTGATATCTTCTAAAGCCTCAGACCTCAACTCTAGCTATATTAATCCCAAATGGAATTGATCCAGCTTTTTGAACATCCAAAGAACTTGAATAGATTTTGAACATGAGGCGTGGTTGAATTGTGGTGGCTGGAATATATGATCTCACAGTATGATCTTGATGAGCCTCAACTCTCAGGGCATAAAAAACTTAGTGTACGTCTATCATGTATAAGCATATTCGAGTAAAAGCTTTACAGTGTATGATTACTATCACCCTTATCCTAAGTTCTTGGAGACTATTTTGCCTTATAGTAGAGAAGGGAAGATAACGTGCGTTGAAGGCAGAAGGCCTTGAAACCCTGCTGCATTGGAAGCAATGTTGACAAGACATAGTGTTGGCAAACAAAGAGGATCAATCCCATTTGGAGTAATATAGCTTTGGAGGATATCAAACTCTAGATCAAAGAAGTTGTATTTGAGAACTACGACTTCCCTTTGATATATTAAAAAAAAGAACACATACGACTTCACCTTAATATTTAAAAAAAAAACTCCACTGGAGTCGTATAAATGACATACGATTTTGATAAAAAAAACTAAAATAATAAGTCGCATATCGCATATACGACTTGTCTTTTAAAAATCACACTTAGCATCTATGACTTACGCTAGTTTAATAATTACTTTTGAAGTTCCGCTATTTTGATAAATTTGATATATGATTGGCCCGGTTATGTAAAAAAACCTCATTTTTACAAGTGGTTTTTTGTAAATTAAACTTTAAAATTAAAAAAATATTTTAATTGTTCAATAAAAAATTACTTATCATTTAAACCAGTGCTTATGAATTGATCTTGTCTTTTTCTTGTCTCTAAAGTAATTTCACAAAACACCTCCAATTATTTTATGTAGTAAACGTTAAATTGAAATTGAATTTTAAGTATTAAGTAAGCACTTGTAATTACACAATTCGGTTTCATAAAATTAGTTTGTCTACAAACTTTCAATCAAAAAATATTTTTTCATCAATTATTATCAATCTAAATATTGCATACAATTAATTACTTTTTAACAAATGTTAATCAATATCCTAAGGGTATTGGTTAAGGAAATAAAGATTGAAATTATATCGAGAAATGGTAAACTCATTTTTTTCAAAGTTTAAAAGTTATAATTTTTAATATAAAGTTTATATTTTTTGATTTCTTAACGAATGTCCTTAGGATACAGTTTAGCAAGACCCTTACTTTTTTTAACAACATACTAGTATATGTCATGTAATAATTCTCTTTTTTTTTTTAGAAGAATAATTTCTCTTTTAAAATGTTTAAAATTGAACATGCTAATCTCACCCAAAAGAATCTTGCTAATCGGAACACTAACTAAAGAATTTTAAAATAAAATTTTTATTAAAAAATATAATTTTAATTTTAATATTTATATACACTATTTTTTAATCCGTTAATCAAAGACACTAACATAAGTCCTTTTTTTTAAAAAGAAAAACTCACCGCTTAGGGGAACATATATAGAGAGATAAGAGCATCTCCATTAACATGTGTAGGGACTAGGGTGGGAAGGAGTTAAAATGGGACCACTGTTTTGCGCTTCCACAGACGCAACCGAGAGTGAAAGAAAAGAAAAGAATGGTGGGTATGAGAAAACGCCACACACGTGGCTGGTGCTGAACGACAACAGCGAAACTACTACCCATGTTACAAAACATTGGGCACGGTCAATGAGGTTGCGTTGACTGTGCAGTAATGTCTTGTTAATGCATAGACAATCTACACAAAATGCTATAAAGCGCCGCGCCGCCCCAGCCGCGAGACCCACCGTCAACATTAATAATTGCTAAGACGGCACTCACCACCCTTTTCTTTTACACGTGGACCGAACAGTGCTAATGAGGACGAGGGTGGCAGTGTCTCCCTTAACGGCGGTTATCAAACGTCTCTCTCTCTCTATTTCTGTGGAGTACTATAAACGGAACATAGTTGTTGTTGCGACGGCAGTTTGAGTTTGAGGACATGCAATTATTTTTCAACCATCACCAAGAAGTGAAAAGAGTTACTTTCAATCGACCTATATATAAATAAAAAAAAATTAACTTCATATATATTAAAAAAATTAATTATATTAATTTAATTATCTTAATCTATATAAAAAATAAATTATAGTTACTAAATTATTTTTTTTTTAGAAATGTATAATATTATTAAAAGTTGTGTCTTAAGAGTGTATAATGCTCTTGAAAAAATAAAAAATAATTAATCAAAGGATATTTTTAAAATACTTGCATTAAATAAAGTTGCTTTGATTGACTCTTGTTTATATTAGAATTCAAAAAATTTAGATACTTTTTTGCTTATATATAAATTTGAAATAATAAATTTATTAAAAAACATTATATTTAATATATCAAGAATTTATGTAGTTCGATTTTTAATAAAAACTTTGCATTGTATGATTTGTTAATAAGTATCTTAAAGGTACTTCATAGTATGAATCTCTAATTTGATATTTTTAATATTTTTATTTATTAAATAAAAAATAGTTTTTGAATTTTTGAAGTATTAGATATTATATTTTTTTTAGTGTCTTATTAATTAGTGTCCTTTAAGTACGGGTTAAGAATTGAAAAATTAAGCCAAATATTTATCAATATATTAAATATATCATTTTTTATATAAATTAAAAAAATTATTTTTTTAATCAATATTCTTAAAATGATGATTAATATTTGCGTACTTTTCATTTACCCTTTATTTGTTTGTGCTGATTTTAGAGATAAATAACTTCAGATGAGAGAAGTGAGAGAGAAATATAACATTTCTACGATTTGACAATGAATAGAAAACAGAGGGGAAAGAAAATATATGGTGGGTCCCTCCCAAAAAAAATTTTGCCCATAGAAGGAGAGAAAACTGAAGAGAAAAAGAGATTGGAGGATAAAATGATTTACTTACCCTTCTTACTTTCTCCCGTATTCCTCACGCCTAGATTCTTTTATCACATATATCATTATATTAGGACAATGATTGAACACCTTTTTTTTTTTTAGTAAACAACAATAGCACACTTTACTAACACCACCCTAAAAGAAGTATCTACAACTGGGTATATGGGTTTGGATTTACAGATGATCCATTTAATCTGTGATCTGTACAAGTTAAAATCATACAAAACATATTACTGTTTAAATGTGGGCCTTTTCTGCCCAGTCTCTTTAACCCGCAGATTAGATGGATTGGATCTGCAGGTTAACGGACCTGCCCGCGGACCACTGCTTCTTTTTACACAAAAAAAAAAAAAGTAACTTTGACACATGCAAGAGTTTGGATCATATCTGATTTCTCCATCAACAACCCATATACTTAATGGTACTTGTTTGAATATATTATTTTACGAAGAATATGGTTATCCAACTTCATGATGTTTTTGTATAACATATTTCATTGTGTATATGTTTATTTTTCGTTCTATTTGGACTTCCTTATATTTATTATGACACGGGATTTTGTTTTCCATTTTACTGATATGATCATTTATGACAGTATGATAATCTTTCTACTACAATTTTTTTGTCTAACTGTCAAAGCAAAAGGTTTCAAAAAGGATATCGTAAAGAGAATAAAATCAACATATATTATTATGAATATAATGGTTGAATATAGCGTTTTCAAAATTATTTGAGTTTTTTATTTTTTTATTAATAAGCCTGCGGGTCAGCCCGTTTAACCCGCGAACTATACGGGTTGGACGAGGACTAGCTAAATACAGGTCCGTTATCTTCACATCCGGCCTGGTCCTTTTAAGTGCAGGTCAATACGGGCTGGGCCTAAATGGATCGAGTTGGACCGTATACCCAGCTTTATCTACGGCTAATGAGCTAACCACATGATTAACTTTGAATCATAATTTATTTTGACTTACTTAATTTCCTTTAATAATATATATTTTTATTAATATCATTTTATATTTATATAATTATTATTAGTTAATTTCACTACTTTATTATTCTATCACTCCTGTAATATTATTTCTCAAAAAAATAGCATGAGGGACAAATTTATCTTTACAAAAAAAAAATCATTTTTTTTTTTTTACTTTTCTATCCAATCAAATGAGTGAGAAAAAAACTTAACCTTTTTTCCTCTCATACTTTTTTCCTATTTTTTTCAATACTAACAAACTAAAAATCTGTCTACTTTTTTACATATTTTCTCTTTTCTCATATTTCTTTATCTCTCTCCACTCTATTTCTTTTCCTACCCAAATAAAGTGTTAAGATTTTTATATAAATATTAAAAGAATTACTAGGAGATTTTATAGGAGAATAGAACATGTCAATACCGATACGTTGTTTCCGAGACTGACACAGCTACATACATTTGTCGGCATGTAAGCCACTCCCCGCGTGGGATGGATGAGGTACGGAACCCAATCCAAGCAAATGTGTTTCATGTTTGTTTCATTGAACGGTTGAAAATTCTTGATGATTGGCATCTTGACACGCGGTGCTTTACACTATGTTCGATTTAGAAAGAAAAGTGAGAGGAAAAAAATGATAAAAAAATAAAAAATGAGATGATTATTTCGTTATTTGGTATGAAAAAAATAAAAGGAGAGAAAATTAGAACTTTTCTTTTTCTTTGTTTGATTGTATAGAAAGTGATAGGAAAGAAAAAATATATTTATGAAATGACATAAATATCCCTAAATAAAAATAAGTAATAAATAAATTACGGGTATAAATATATTTTCACCCATTTTTCTCTCTTTCCCATGGATTTTCCTCCTAAATTGGAAGGAAATACTTTTTGATGTGGATCCTACTTTTCTTTTTTTTCCTTCCTTTTTTTTCATATAACTAAATAATGAAAATAATGAAAAATATTATTTTCCTTCCTTTTTCTTTCCTCCCTTTTATCCTTCCTTCCTTTATCCCCTCTACCAAACATTGTGTTAGATCCCTGACGATAGACACCCATAGGCAAAGCCCCAGCTGACCCTTCACTATATAAAAGTTTGTGTTTCTGTAGAAATAAATTTGTGTTTCTATACTTATACCTATGAAAAATTTATTATTATTTTGATAATTGATTATATATATAATTGATTATTATTACACTTAGTTTTATGATTAAATGTGTTTCTTTCAAAATAATTTTAAGATAATTTAATTTGTTTTGATTATATAAAAAAATCACTTTTATATAACAAATTATAAAAAAATATGAAGTTATTTATCTAATTTAATAATATTTGTTTGACAGATAATTTTGTAGGAGTGAAATAGAAAAAATGTTATCAATTTCAAAATAATCTAATAATTTTTTAAATAAACTTCAAACTTTTAGCTTTTCTAAAAATAATTTTTTTTCTTTATAAAAACAGTTGTTTTGAAATTTAATCAATTTATCCAAACATATCAGTAAAAATAATTTTTACCCTAAAAAATAGTTTTTTGAAACACCCTCTAATTCATTTATATCGTTTACCAAGAATATTTAAATGAATAATTCAAATAGTTTAATTATAATATAAATTATTTGAGTTTAGTTGTTATACTCCCTCCTATTCTCAACATAAAAGAAAAATCCCTAATTCATCAATATTAAGGAAAATTATTGAAATCAATTCATTTTCAATTTTATTCCACAAATATCCCTATTTAATTATTACATATTCAACTAACTTATTTATTCCTAAATTCAAGCATCATGTTTTCTGACCAATGAGTAAAGCACTTGTATGAGGAATTGTTGAGTCTCTTTAATATAAGCTTTACAATAAATAAGGGCAGAAATATAATTTAGCATAAACTTTGGTCACTTTTTCTTATATATTGGATTAAAAAAATCATTTTATATCTTATATTAAGGATCGGAGAGAGTACACTGATAGTGTAAAGCCATTTTGCATAGACATCCAATCATAGATTGACACAGCAGTAAAAAAATTTGAATTTTGTTCTAACTACCTTAAAAGTCACTCATCCCATAATTGGTGAATGATTAATAGAATAAAATCTTTACTTGCACGACAATTAAACTCAAATTATTTTATTTTATCAAACGATCATAAATATTTTCGGTTTGATTTTTAAAATAATTATGATAAGAATCAAATTCTTTTAATAATATAATAATTTATAATTAATTGATGGGATATGAAATCATTATACAAATGAAATGAAGAAAGTGAATACAAAGTAAACACATCCGTAGATATTCAAAGATCCATTTTCATTGGGGAACTTATATCCTTTCTGACTAATTTTTTAGGCTGAATTTTGTTTCTTTCTTGTTTTCAGTATTTGCAAGTCAATTGGTATTGTGTTCGTAAAATTTTTTTCGCACTAAATCATTTTTTTTTAATATTTTTAAGACTTTGAATGTATTGCTTTTTTATTTAATACTAGGAAATTTTTGTAGGCCATTGTGGCAAAATTCTTTTCAAATTGAGACAGAGGAGTTAAAGAGTGAAGTGATATGGAAAAAGAGAGTTTAAATCCTACTCACTAATAAAATACTAATATTTGCCTATCCAAAAAAAAATTGAGATTTTTTTTATAGTGAGCAAGTATCGTGTATTTATATTTTTATTATTTATTGAATTGAAATCTCGATATATTATATTAAATTAAGTAAATATATTCTTACTTACTCACTTTGGTGACAAATTCAATTTAAAGTTAACAAGAAAGAAGAAAAACGAATGTGTGAGCTATCTTAAAAAGTTTTTCTGTTTTAGCCTATATTTCCATTTAGGCTTAGTTGTACTTTTAGTCCCCTATTATTGATCATGTGCGATTTTAGTCCCTATGATTTATTTTGAGCACATTTGGTCCCTTATTTTTTCAATGTTGTAAATTCGGTCCTTCAGTCCGATATCCGTCAATTTTTCAATGATCAGTAGAGAGGAACCACTGCTTTAAGTGCGTAGAACCTCTGGTTGAGCTTCTTTCTCCTCTGCCTCTCCATTTCAACATGATTCAATGATTTCTTTATGTCATTTATCGGGTTTGTTCCTCCTTTGTGAGATCTTTTTTTGTTCTATCACATGATCTTTAATCACATAACACAACAACAAATATTGTTTTTAGTGGCAATTGTTTAATGGCAATAAACTAATTGCCACTATTACGTAAACTGAATTGGAAATTTTATGGCTAAACAATATTAGCCACTAAAAGAGTAATTAATAACAACACCATTTGTCTGAGACAATTTCATCTCCTCTCCAGTGGTTCAAAATCACTCACTCCACTTTCAAAAATCACCGTTTCATCAATTCCAGAAAATCACTTCACCTCACTCATGATTTGCTCAAAATTTAGGTTCAACCTTAGCTCTTCAACCTCATTCTGCAATTTTTCCCTCTGCTTCATCCACCTCAGTTCTTCAACCTCAACCATCATTCAACCTCGTTTAACCTCGTTTTGCAATTTTTTCCTCGTTCAACCGTTGATTCAAGTCGCTCATTGTTCTTCGTGCTCGTGCTTTCTCTCTGCTTTCGTTCACCGCAACGTTTTCTCCCTCTTTGTGATGTGTTTTGTAGAGCCGTTGAAGGATTGCTCAACATTGAAGATTCAATTTCAGGAACACACATATCTCACCGTCTCAATATTGGTTAGTTAGTCTATCTGCTTTTCTTGAAGTTACCGTAATTAAATCACAATTGAACCATTCGATTAGTGTAGAGAATTTTTGTGGATTATTACCTGACAATTTGGTTGGTTGTTAATTCTATCAAATTGTAATTACATGTTTGAAATATAGAACTTGGAAAATTTGAATTTCTGATAGTAATTGTGCTTTAGTTCTAGTTTGGTTCAACCTCTGCCTTTGATTCGTGTGCTTGTGGTAAACATGGCAGTAAGCTAGGAAATAGTCTAATGATCCTACTTTTTTTGGCAGCAATCTTGGAAAAAGGAGCTTAAGGTCTAGTTGATCACTTGGCTCCCAAGGTTTAGTGCAAAAAATATCATGATAGTACATGAATATCTTTGTCAGGCTAACCCTAAAATTATTTAGTTCTTTTTTCTGTTGTCAGGCTTCTAATGCCACCTGATACACCTCTTTTTCCTACTTTAGAGAAGGAGTCACAGCTTTAAAACCTAGGGTAAGAATCATTTAATACTAAGTGTTCCTGTTACACAACACATTCTTTAACAATCTGCCATTGCCTTTTGTTTTTGCATCCAGTTACCTTGAATTCCTCATCTTATATCTGTGCTATATTTCCCCTAATGAAAAATAGGACTTATGTGCCTTAAATTGCATTGGCATGTAATGTTTGTTATTCATATGTATGTATGTTGTTTGTTGCTAATGCAGTGCAGAGTCCTTCAAGTAGTGACTCCACCCTTGCCTATTTCGATTTAAGTCATTGGGATTGCTTGTATTGTGTTTCTTGTTTAGTATGTCCCAAGAAAGTTTGTTGCTTGAAGTCCAGATTATTAACATTGTCGAACAAGAGGTCTGGATTCATCCTTTTATCTCTGTACTACTAAAACATTTGTTGATGAGAATCTGTTTCTATGTTGATATGTAACCTGATAAGACGATTTTCAAACTGTTGGAGGCTGATGAGTTTATAATTGGGCTTTTGAAATCTGCGGATGGGAATGAAACACCACAATCAAACAAAGTATGTAGTGTTGCAGGAAGGCTTGCTGTTCGAGCTGCTGAGAGGTAAGGCATTTCATTGCAGCTTATACAATTTATATCTTCTCTATTTACAAATTCCAAAGTAAGAAAATGAATAACAATAGGCTGAATTGTTCATTATATGCTAATCACAATTCACAAGCACGTTCTTCTTCAGTGACAATTTTATATATTATATTCTATTCATTTCACAAGCTGCTAAATGACCAGAACCCTGAGTTATGACTTATGGGAATGCCTCCAATACCCAATGCCTGACCTTAGCAATCATATTAAGTGGCTTTATTCTTCTATGTCTCTTACATTTCCTGAACTAGCTATTCATCTTTCCATTCTTCGATGGCAACAATATATTTCACATCACATCTCATCTCATCCTACCATGGCATTGAAATGTCAAATGGTTTTTTGATTTTATTTTCCATCAAAAGGGAATGCCATGTATTGAGCCAAATTTAGTGCTTTATTTATTTTACTAGTAGTTACAATAGTTGTCAGTTAGGAGTAAGTCCTTGTTATTGAAATGTCAATAGCTTTGGTTTTTCATTGTTATTTTCATTGTTTATGTGTTGCTGTTGTTACTTTGGCAGGCTATGTGAAAGTGAATTAGAAAAAATTTAATCAAATTGACTGCTAATACCAACTTGCTCGGAGAAATTACATTTTGTGGACTTTGGTAAGAAAACTACTCTTCTATGCACTACTTTCTGATTTCTCTCTTCTGGCTTTTTGTAGCTTTGTTATGTTTGGTAAGAAATCTTGTATGGATCAAGCAGAGAACAAGAGTAGGAGTATAAAAGGTGGCCCAGTGCAAGAGGCTATCACCTTTGTGGGGTTTTGGGTAGGTTTAGATGTACGTTGCCTCATTCTCATGAATTGAGAGGCTGTTTCTGTGACTAGAACCTGTGACCACCAAGTTACAAAGCAGCTGTGGTATGTGGATAATTTTACTCAATACTGAATGAATGATTTATTTATATGTACATATCTATTATAAAACTAACTAAAGCTAGGCTTGTATATGCCTTTACCAAATGCTTTATGTTTACCATTGTACCAAAGAAAAGAGATTTATTAATTTGTTATGCTTGAGTAAGTCCGTTCTTTTTCTTTTTTTTCTCTATGGTACTGCTAAATGAATATTCCTTTCTTGCAAATTTTTACGTGCATAAGGGCCCCTCTTACTTTGTTATTCAATTTTCATTTCTTGGCATCATCTAGAGAGATTCACGAGCTTTGTGACTTGTTTAATCAGTGTATTGTATCTTGCGATCCCTTATGAATTTTTCATCAGCTCTAAATTTTTCTTGATCCCTTATTAATTTGAGGTGAAACTCTAGTCTAAGTAAGTCATCTCTTCCTTCTCTGTCTAAGCGAAGAGTTTGTTAAAAAATCACTTGGGAAGAATTTGTGCCTGAGACAAGTTGTGGAAAAACTTATTCCTCAGGTTTCATTCCAATCCGATCATCATTGATCTTTGGTTTAAAAGAGCTTTTGTTAATAACATCTATTTGTTTGACATCTTCTTCTCAAGAGGCAGAATTGAACATTTTCTTTTTGACCCCTACAGGAAAGAATTCCTTCCTTTGCTTGATAGATCCAAAGCTTGAGAATAGTCTTTTCACTGATATTGGTAAGTTCTCACGCTTTGACTGAATATTGCTTGATTGGTGATTACATTTCACATTTGAATCTTATTTTTGAGTAACTTGTATTGTTTTGGTTCTTGTAGGTTTAAGTTCGATTGCTTTAATCCTACTACACCGTGCTCTTTTACTGTGTTAATTACAAATTGATTCTACAAGTCTTTCAATGGCATTGGACATATTATATTCTTTGTGTTATACGGATTGTATCCATAAGCTTTTCAATAGCAATGACCAAACTATACTGTGAATATGTGATTACACTAGTTATTGGACTCAAAATGACACTAGTTATTAGATTCAAATACTTTGTATGGTTTGTTGATGACACTCTTGAAGTTAATGATAGTTGTTATTTGTTGTTGTGGATTTAATGGAATATATTTTGTTTTGATAAAATGAATTTTATTATGATTTATTTGGAATATTTGTATGTCATGATTCAAGTGTTTTATGAGCAAATATTATTGTTGTTAAAACTTTTGTTAATCAAATCATATTCGTTTTGAGTGACAAATAATTTTAATATTCGTGGCAATAGTAATTGCTAGGAAAAGCTAGCTATAACTTTTAGCGGCAATAAAAAAAAGCTGGTAAATGAGCTTAAAGGTAATTCTAAAATCAGATTTAGTGGCCATTAAAATTGTCACCAAATATCATGATAATTGCCGCTATAACTTTTGATTTTTAGCGGCAATTATTTGGGCTTTTACCAGCATTTCCTACAATTGCCGGGAAAGCTTTTAGCGACGCTGGATACGCTGACTAATTAATAATTGCCGGTAAAAGTTTTGGCGGCAATTATTATTACCGCTAAAGACCATAATAATTGCCATTAAAACTACATTATGTTGTAGTGTAAGCTCAACAAAAGGTTCTATGTTCTTAAAGTAGTGATTTATCTCTATTGATCCTTGAAAAATTGACGGACATCAAACTAAAGTAGCAAATTAATTTGCAACATTAGAGAAATAAATGGATCAAATATGCAAAAAAATTAAAGGAGCCAAAATCGCACATAACCAATAATAAAGAATCAAAAGTGCAATTAACTCTTCCATTTAAGACGTGACTTACTACACATTACCACGCTCTGAATTAAATGTGTGAAGTATGAAGTTTGCCAAATTGAATATCAACCCAATTTTATCGAGAATAAATTAGAATCTTGAAAATATCATGTAATGTCATCCTTCTTTTCCCTTCCACCATATCAGTAAGGATGATAATGAGTAGGATACTATAATATCCATCTACATGCATGCGTTTAAAAAAATATTTGTATCCGGATTCATACTAGCGTGGATAGCAATTTAAGCACTCATCCTTTTATTGGCAGGGTATCTAAGTACTACTATCCGCACTCATTATCCGCACTTTAGTTAATTATGAAAAATCAATAAAAAAATATTATTAAAGTCTAATATATCATAATAGTATATAACAAGGCATATTATTCTACTATGTTCTCAAACAAACTTATTCTACTATGTTCTCAAACAAACAACAAATATTACAATTATATATGAAGAATAAGAAGAAGAATGTAATGGTGAAGTGGTGAACGGACGAAATGGTGCTAGGAGTACTATCTTAAGAAGAACAGGAAAGTGGTAATAACCTAACATTTATTTCAATTTTTTTAAATTTAATGTATTAATAGTTATATATATATATATATATATATATATATATATATATAAAATAATTAAATAAATATTAATTTATAGGTGTGCGGGTATGAGACGGGTGGATAGTAAAGTACTTGTATCCGCACCTATATCTATCAAGTCTTATAGGTAATTACCCGTCCCTATACCCATACTCATTGTGCGGATAATTACTCTACCCATCATGGATAATTTTTATGGATACTCATTGAGTAATTACCCAATGTCATCCCTACACCAAAGTATATATTGCATATATTGATTTTTCTTTTATACAAAATATACATCATGTAGATCGATCTCATGTGCTTGTCCCAAATGCATATTGTATGATTCTATTCGGAATGTAATTTGGTTTTTCTGTTGTACACCTTACAATGACATTTAATTTATTGTATTTTTCTAAGACTTTGAAATTATTTCAATTTATTTTACTTTTGTTACGTTTAATTGTAATAAGCTATGGGTTGGGAAGCTTTAGCTTTAGCGAGAGTATTAGAATTATTGGATATTAGAATATTGTAGAATATGTCAAAATTTTTTTATCAGTTATTTCTATTTATTACTTTCTAATTCGTTTTCTTATTTAATTAGAATCTATATTCTCTTATTAGTATAAAAAAGACTCTCAAGTCTCTCCTTTGCACCACATCATTATCACATTATCTCATATCAATAGCATCATATTATTTTGAGATACTATAGGGAATATGGAAAAGAGGGATAAGACTATAAACTCAGAAATAAACTAGTTTTATTTGTCATCTATGCATAGATCAATCTATTAGAGTAGATAGAAACTTAAATATCAATTTATATATAAATATTTGAAGTGAAATGCAGAAACGGAAATGGAGTATCTTAGCCCCTGTTTGGTTTGTATTTTTATTTCCTGTTTTCATTTTCTGTTTTTATTTTCTGAAAATTGTTTTCATTTTCAAATTGTGAAAACATGTTTGTTTAGGGCCTGTTTGGTTTGTGTTTTCATTTCCTGTTTCTATTTTCTGAAAAAAAATTTCATTTTCAAAATTCGAAAAATTTGAAAACGTGTTTGTTTTGACTTCCTGTTTTCTGTTTTCATTTCCTATTTTCAAAAATTTGGGAATGAAAACATTGAAAACAACTATTTTTTATTTTCAGATTTGGGTCCAATTCAGGAAATGTTTTCACTGAAAACATTTTCACTAAACTCAACCAAACGCATTTTCAAGCTCATTTTCTATTTTCATTGAAAATGAAAACAGGAAACGGTCAAACCAAACAGGCCTAGACATCCTGTTTTTCATTTCTATTTTCTATTTTCAAAAATTTGGGAATGAAACACTGAAAACAAATTTTTTTTGTTTTCAGATTTGGACACAATTTCGGAAATGTTTTCAGTCAAAACATTTTCATTAAACTCAACCAAACACATTTTCAAGCTCATTTTCTATTTTCACTGAAAATAAAAACAAGAAATGATCAACCCAAACAGACCTTAACTAACTCAGCCACAAACATTACCTTGCTTTGGTCTTATATTGTTGCTCTCAATCTCAGTCTTTTGGGTCTAGTCCTGGTTGTGTAGTTTTAATTAATGTGAAATGCTAAACAATACATTAAGAACATTGATTAAAGAATCAAAGATAAAAATTATGTATTAAAAGTGATATATTTAATATATTGAACATCTAAAAGTTATATTTTTCAATAAAAATTTTCTATATTTGAATTCCTTAAATAATACTATTAGGACACTTGTTAGTAATATTTTTAATTAATTAAGGAGATTGAAGCAAAGCCGCAAACTATTAACTCAAATATAAACCGCGGATATGTTGCTAAATGTAGCAGCAAGAGCTATAACTAACCCAAATCGTATTAATGGAAATAGATGTGACAAGAAACTCATACATTAATTTTATAGTAATAATAATTATAATTATAATTATGTTTATTTTATTTCTAAATTAAATTTTAACGGTCGATGTGACAGAGAACCTCTAGAGTTATGACGATAAAGATATTCGACTTGACTCATATCATGCATTTAGACAATGTTTCCCATATCATATAAGTCAGAGAGTATCGAGAGAGTGATCGTATAGGCGTATCTATGACATCATTACTATTTTTTGGAACAATTAGGAATTGGATTACTGCCATGGATTTATTGTAATCTGTCTTTTAGTTAGTCATCTTCGATTTATGAAATCACCTTGTTATAAATTGTGTGTCTTGAGGTAAGATACATTCAGTACACGATTTTACCTCTTATTAATAAAATAAATTAAGATGCACTATTTAATCAACATTTACATGCATTTTCTTTTTTATACAACAAATGTGTAAGCACTTGAATAAGACGCGATAAATAATTTAGTAGAAGATCAACCCTCGATGTATTAAACATTTAATTTAAAAAACAAGGATTGGTGTTGGTTGAATTATAATTTATAAAATCATTGGCTGCTGTGGTTGCAATTTGTTTTTAATCGAATACTGTATTTTCTCCGAGTTGCACCAAAACGTAAACATTGTAGTACAACAAAATTATGAAAAATTACAATACACAACACACACACACACACAAATATATATATATATATATATATATATATATATATATATATATATATATATATATATATATATATCACCATAATTAGGATCTTTGATCCCTCCGTAACATCTCAGGATATCCTATAAGTTTCGATCATTTGGACTAGCTATAAGATTAATCTTCGGTCGGCTACTTAGATCAAAGAATTAATAATTAGTTTTCGCAACCATCCAATTATAGTGTTTGTCATCACGATTCGAACTTGCGTTCTCTTTCTTTATGGGGTTGAGATGCTTACCACTCGACCAACTTATTATTGAAATTTACTTAAGATTGATTATAAACAAAAAAAAATATAAGTTACATAAGATTGATATAAAAAAGAAAACAAGTTCTATAATAATTCTACGAAGTTAAGAGTTTTTCAATGCATGTTCAAAAGCCGACACATTTTTTCCCCATCCGTCCATAATGAACATTAAATTAAATTTTTAATATAACATTCTTGTCTTTCCCTAACAAGGTGTTAGTGTGATAGTTTTGTATCTGTTACTATTTATGTTTTGGTTGGTCTTTTCTACGTTACTACCGCAGTGTTTGGTATAGTAGAAAAGAGAGGGAAAGAAAATAAGAGGAAGAAAAAATGAAAGAAAACTATGCTTTCCTTCGTTTGATTCTAAACCACCCCAAAGTTATTCCCCCCCCCCCCCACGAAATGGGGTGAAAACAGGAGGGATGAGTTATTTTGGTGTAAAATGACAAAATAACCCTGGGATTGGTGTTTTTTTATGGTACAATCATGATTATTTTTGAATAAGATGCAAGCAAGTGACACTATCATATTTTATTCCTTGCCATTGTTATGCCAACTATTAATATTAATAATCAAAAATCGGATGCAAGCCCATTTTCGTTTTTTTTTCGATTTTCAAATTTCTAAATTAATTTTTTGCAATCATTTTTTTTTTGTTTTTTCAAAATTACAATCAATTAATCTATAATCATTTCTTAAAGAACAATAAGTTTTTCATTACATTAGGAAGATGCCAAAGCGAGAGTTTTTTAGCAAAACCAAAATTAATTTTTCAATAATTTAGTTTTCTTTGTAAATAATCTACTTTCTTAATTTATGTTGGTCATTTTTAAGGGTAAAATAAAGATTGTTAAATTTATTAATATTTTTTAATTTATCTAGGGTTCTCACCGAGTGCTTATTTTTTCTTTTTGCATTAGTTTATTTTGCATATTTATTCTATTTATTGCATCCATTTTTACTTAAGGATAATTTTATCATTTCACAACTATGTTTTTTCTTTCCTCTCATTTTCTACACAAGCAAATAAGAGGAGAGAAAATTTCAATTTTCTTTCCTTTCATTTTCTTTCCAACCAAGCAACTCAATAATCATTTCATTTCACTCATTTTTTCTTCATTCCCATTCTATCCTTTCCCTTTCTTTCTGCTCATTTTCCTTCATGAACCAAACATAATGTACTTTATTTTAGGATTAAACCGCATTTTTGTTAATGTTTTGTGGGTTGACTACATTTTTCCTTTTTGGTATAAGCTAGACTACATGTTTCAATTTAGTTTTATAATTTATTCTATATTCTTTTTCGGGGTGTTAATATTTTTATCATTAACCTAAAAGAAAATGATAGGCATGAGAATGTAGAAGTTGAAAATCGTTAAAAGGCCCATGATATAATTCAGCTTGCCCAAATCACTGAAGACCCTTTTCTTTTTCTTCATAAAAGGCCTCACGGAGGATATGGATCCTCTTGGTTTTTTTTTTCTCTAGTGATCATGGAGCAGAAAGAGACACAAAAAGGTATGTTTGGATAGAGAGTTTTGGAGGAAAGGAAAGAGAAGGCTTCTTTTTCATTTCTAAATTAAGAAAATAATAAAATGTTTGAAAAAATTACTAAAGAGTGATTGAAAGGTTATATGATCATCTTTTATTTTAATCCTTCATTTTGAAAAAATATCTCAAATACAAATCAACATATAGATAAAGAGAATAAGTCATTTCTTCCATTTCCCTCCAAAACCTCGACATTTTAACATAGCCCAAGTTGATAAAAAGGAATTTAACTGGACCCACCAAAAAACCTTTTTGTCTAATGGGTATATGCCCCCTCTCATTTTTCTTCTTGTCCATACTTTTAGGGTAAACATGCCATTTATGCTATAAGAATTTCACAGTGTACATTTACAAAAAGAAAAAGATAAATAGTAACAATGAGCCTTTTAGGAAACACTTTGCAATTGACACATTTGAATTTAAAATGCAAACTTTGTTGAATTATAAATAATATCATTTCTTAATTGATGTCGAATGTTCTTAGCAAAGACAAAGCAATGCACAACCCAACCATGCAAGAAATCCTAAAACAAAAGAATCACCTTTAGGCAAGTTCACATCCAAGAATGTTCAAAGTAAGAAATCATAACAATGATGCAAAATTATTTTCACACTTGAAAAATTAATGAACATAGCCAAATCAATTAAGGAAGAACAATTGAATACCCAACTTCTCACAAGAGGCACAAATTCACTCAAACACTTAAGTGTATGTGAGTCAGTGTATCCCTCAAATTCACACATCAAAACTATGCAACTACAAGTTTGCTTTTCATATCAATCATTCATCCACAGTACACTTACATGCATAAATCAAGAGGGACTTTATTTAGGATGTAACTTCGTTAAGGTAAATGGGAAGATAAGAAAGGGTAAACAATTTAGCACCAAAGGGCATAGGAGAGCAACTTAGAGACCTCAAGATACTCCTCGTTTACAACATTTTTCCAAAAATTTCTTCTTGACCTTTCACCTTCATTCCTAAAACTTTTCATATTGATTCACCACTTTCTTTTAGAATTTCACCAACATATATTCCCAAAATATTCCCCCCGTGTGACAACACAACCTTCGCCGCCGCGAGTGATCCGACCTTCTCCATGGACGCTTCCAGATCTGGCGGATCCAGAGGCAATAGCTCAGTCGGCATGTGAAAGAACCCAAGATCGAGGCTCCTAGCCGACTTTCCCACCTTCGAGGAAGAACCGAAGTCCGGCAGTTTCAGTGGCTCCGCCGGTGGTGGTGGTTTGTCCCCCATGACCATTGTACCCTTTGTCCTCACTTCCTTCACCTTTGTAATCTCATTTTGGAGGTCCGCCGTTGCCGGCATCATCTCGGGTAGATCTTCGGCAGCGCCCCCTTCACCTTCAACGACCACCTCCGCCACCATCAGATTCGCCTCACCTCTGTTTCCTTCAATGTCATGCTTAGTATTCTCCTTTGCTGCTTTAGTTCCTTTTTGTTGAAGAATGAATGAACTTGGAGCCGTCAACTATGCTAATTGAGCTAGCTCCTGCTTTGGCGCCTTTCGCAATCGCTCCTCTCGTATCTCGTCGTCTGCAAATAACTCAAGGATACCGCAGAACATTTCATGCATAGATCTCTGTGAAGCCATGGGAGAGGGTGAGTTCAGCAATGAGAGCTCTAATGTTAGGAATGGGAAAATAACACTCTGCTTCGAGGGCAGAGAACCTCCTAAAGAAGATCGAAGAAGGGAATTAGACTAAACTCGTCATTGATTCTCCACGAGGTAATACAAGGCTTACATAAACGATAGTGCACACACTCTGCACGCCTGACTACATCATAACAAATCTATAACAAACTAACAGAATGCATAACAAAGTTCTTCTAGAAACTAGCTGAGTCATTATGCTTTTAGGATCATAACAAAAACCAATACACACAGTAGTAAACAGGAGATAAAAGATAGATGAACACCAGGAAAACCAATACACACGGTAATATGTCATTTGATTACAATAAAATGAAGGGTGTAGATTTGGAGTAACTCTTCACTTTTGGAGTCAAGAGTAACTTGATCCGTGTGTATATATATATATATATATATATATATATATATATATATATATATATGAATACTTTTATGTCATTTTATATTTATAAGTTAGTTCAACCGTTAAATTTATCAAACGCTTCAAATTCAATCGGCTAGTTTTGTAGCTATCAAGTGTGAGCTAAAAGCTAGATTATCAGCTATGAGTTAACTTATCAATTTTAAGCTATCTTATCAACTATTTTTACCAAACAAAGGCTATACATTTTGGGAAAAATACATATACACCCCTTAAACTTTAGCCCTTTTCAAAATAGGTACCTTCAACTATTGATTCTTCTTAATTAATCCTTAAACTTCAACTATTTATGAAACTAGTTCTTCTGGTAAGTCAAAGTTAGATTACTAACGAAGATTGAGTCTGGCCGTTCATTTCGCTTTAATATGAATCGTTGATTATATTTATTTATTTAAAAAACGAAAAAAAAACAGAGAATTTACTTATATTTTCTTCTCTTTTTTGGTTCATTTTGCTCCCCCTCTTCGTGCGTTCCCTCTGGTTCATTTTCAGCTCAACCTCACTCAAATCACGTCATTTTAAGTCATCAAAAATATTCCAGGCAAATAAACATTTGAGGCTACTCGAGATACACCCTGCTTGGTTGCTGAGAGTTTGCAACAAAATCATATTGAAAAGATCTATTTTTTGACCAAAATGAGCTGCAAAAAGAAAACATAATCCCCTAACAAATTCACTCACCCATTTTGTTTTTGTTTTTTAAAATTCATATTTTTTCTCAGCAAACACAAAACCCACTGAAAAATTAAAATCCAAACAACACCCATTTTAGGCTTTAACCTTAACCAAACATCTCAATTGGAGTGAAAGGAGAAGAAGAAACAGAAACCAAGAGAGGGAAAGAACCAACCTTCATGTTGGAGATAAGAGCAGGGGACTCCAAAAAGGATGGGAGAATCAACCAGAGAAGAAGAAGAAGAAACCTACGAAGAAAGGGGAGGAAATGAACGAGAGAACAGAGTAAAATACAAGTAAAATCTCTATTTTTTCAAAATAAAAAATAAATGTAATAAACTATTCAGATTAAAGTGAAATAAACGGTCAGATTTGATCTCTGATAATAATTTAACTTTGACTTAATGGAAGGACTAATTTCATTAATAATTATAATTTAATAATTAATGGAGAAGAATCAATAATTAAAGATACCTATTTGTAAAAAGATTAAAATTTATGAAAATGTATACATTTTTCCCTATATTTTTAACCTATCGAATTATATGTACCCAAAAGAAACACTACCGAAATATAGACCAAAAGGCTAATATTTAATTGGAGGTCCAACTCCTGAATTCAAATTCAAACAGATACTTTTTTACGGGAATCCATAAAAAACGGATACACAATACGTTGATATCCTTGTTTATGGGTTATACTTATACAACCTGGCAAAACCTGGCAACTTGGAAGCTATGTGACAAGAGATATTTACATCACACAAGTCTAACGGTTTGATATGAGTTTCATTTAATGTATTATAAATTTAAAGTTTTCTTATATCTAAATTGTCTTATCATAACTATCTAACAAGTTATATATGAAATAATTTATGATTGATTGATAGAGTTTTCACCGAAATTAGGTCAAGCCCAATCCTCTAAAAGCCCACAAACACATCACGACTAGGCCCAATCCCCCCAAATCAGCTCAGATGGGGCCATGACCCAATGCCTGAGTTCTTCAGACCGATATCTAATGACTAAGCCCTTTGGCCAAGGCCCATACTTTGGACGTTGGGAACCAAGCTATTAGAATATGGGCCAAAAAGATATCACAATCCAAGAAAGGGGAGTAAACCATCATTTTGGTTTCTGAAAGTATGAGCCACTGTCAGTTCAGTCCCTAAAAGCAGTTAAATTATGAAAAAGTCACCGGTCAACTTAGTCCCTGTAGCAAAATTAACATTAAGGGACTAACTTGACTGAAAAATTAATATTGAGGGACATTTTCATAATTTAACTGCTTCCAGGAACTGAATTGACAGCGGCTCATACTTTCAGGGACCAAAATGATGATTTACTCCAAATACAACGTCTCGTGCACCAGAGAGAGAATCTCCTGGAAGAGAGAATGACATGAGAAAAAGGAGGAGGTCATCTGCAGCAGGCAAGGTAATAGAATCAGCACACACCTGTAATCTCCGCTAACAGAATGGGGCCAACGTGGTGTAACAAACTCACGCAAATCGAAGGCTATATAGACACCTTCGTAGAATAGAAGGGAACAAATTATTCGAATTATATTACTACTATCTTTGTACTCACACACTCACTATAGTGTACCTCGTTTCGGCTTATTAAAATGGATAATGTAAAAATTTATACTAAAAATATATCAAAATTAAACACGTAAAAATTTCTATCGAAAACTCTTCTTATAATTAGAAATCCTTAATCGTTTAAGAGTGCGTTTTGAAGAGATTATAAAAATAGCTTATGAATATAAACTTATACAAATTACTTATGAACATAGTTTCTGATATTTTTATAAGCTAATTTTAGCTTATTTCAATAAGCTTGTCAAAGAAGTTTATGAAAATAAACTGTTTTTGGCTTATTTGAAAAAAAAATTTATTGAATAAATACTTAATTAAACTGTTTATCCAATTGTTGTAAATTGGATTAAGTCTCAAACCGCAAATAATATCGGCCAGTAAAATTTTCATTTTCAAGTTAAAAGATTAAAACTTGACATGGTTCTTTATTTTCCAAAGAGTGGATACAAAACTACAAGAGATATTAGTTCTTTTTTAAATGAGCCTACTATGTATGTATTAGTTCTTTTTTACTTAGTTTTCAAATTTTCATTTTTTGTTTGTTAGTTTTTTATTAAATGATACACAGATTAATACACACATAGTCAAGGAGATAATCTCCAAAATAGAGATTAGTTGTGTAAAAATAGTGAAAACAGCTTTTAAATATTTTCAAAATTTTCAAAAATACTGATTTTGTTTTCTGAAATCGAGAAGAACAGTCAAACAAGCATATTTTAATATTGGTTAAGGTAATATTTTGGTCCTTATAGGTGACACCGATTCTTCATTTAGTCCCTATACGTAAAAAGTTATTAAAAAGATTTTCATACGTGCAATCGTTATTCATTTAGTCCCTCCCGTTATATTATCGTCTCTAATGATCCGTTAACTGCTACTTATAGGGACTAAATAAAGAATTTGTTTCACTTATAGGGACTAAATGAAGAATTTGTGCCACGTATAGGAACCCAATAATTTAGGTTAAAGTAATAATCTGGTCCCTATACGTAACACAAATTCTTTATTTAGTCCCTATATAGTAGTTAACGGATCATTAGAGATAACATCATAACAAGAGAGATCAAATGGGTAACGATTGTTCGTATGCGAACTTTTTTAATAACTTTTTATGTATAGGTACTAAATGAAGAATCGATATCACATGTAAGAATCAAAATATTACTTTAACCTTTAATATTCATTCATTATTTATTTTAAAAATGAAAATAGAAAATGACGAAAGTAAACGGGCTTGTCGTCACGCACGATCTGTGTTCTATCTCGGTGGAGGTGCCTTTCTTGTCTTTTTGATTCTTTTTTTATTTTCATTTTTGTTTGTTTAGAGGGGAAACACCAACATTTGAGGGAAATTGTAAGACACTCTTTTTCAGTTTTCATCTCCCCTTTTAATTTTCACCTAAAAACAGTCATCTGTCACCGTTTGTTTCTATATGAAGTAGACACCGGGGTTCAATGCGTTGGATCGGCCGGCTCAGTTGATACCCATCAATATAACAATCAACAATCAAGGAGTGTGTCATCATCATCTACAATGAGCTTCTGTGCTGTCTCAGCAGGTTTTAATGTAATTTTTTTAGTTAATTTTCCTATTGAATTTTTATTTTATTAAATAAAAATACTAAATATTTTTTATATTTCTAAAATATTAAATATATTTTTTATTTAATAAATTTTATTGCTAAGTGTTTAAAGAAGTACTAGAAAATGCTTTAGAAATTCCAAAATTTTGATTTTGCATCAATGTATAAACAAAAGTTTCAAGTTTTGATATCAAAATGGGTTTTTGGGTTCAGCGGATGGGTAGGTCCAGCCGGACCCGGTTCTGATTACCAAAAAGGATGGCACGAGAGGGACTTAACAGAGGAAACGTGAGTTGCAAGGCAAAAAGGTTGCAACTTTAGAAAGCTAGCTCCTAGCTGAGATGAAACTGAGAGGGTGGGAGTAAATCGTGGGGGGTGGGAGAGGTTTTTTCTTTTTTGGGAACTAAAAGTTGCTATGAGGACTTGAAAGGGAAAAAAATATTTATTGTGGGTATTGATTTTTTTTCTCTCTCACATGATATGAGAAAGATAGATACGGAAGAGAATTTGCTATTCTGTATGAGTTTAATTCAAATTTGTTTTTTTTTCTCTAGTGAGGAAACAAAATGAAAAAAAAAAAATCTCAATCCATTTATTTATATTTATTTGCTTTTGAAATGGGATTTTGATTTTGTTTTTTTATATAAAAAAATGAATGTGGGTTGGGGATTTGGGAAATTGGGCAATGCAGGAATGGCCCAATGGTAGAAATGAGAGAAAAAGAAGGGATGGGGGAGAAAATATGAGCAGGCAGATTGAAGAGATGATTTGATTTGATGCAGAGCCTGTGTTCTCAAAATCCGAGCATGAAGTGTCAAATTCCCATTGCATCAATCGCTCACACTCACCTAGCACCACCTTCTCCCTTGTTGCTCGATAGTGATGGATTCCATTGAATTGGATTGGATGGATGGGAGAGGTCAGCTGAGTATAGTCGTGCATTTTTAATTAGCGTCTGTTGAGATTCTTCACATCTGAACGCAAATTTGAAAAATATATATTTTGAAGTAATTATTCTAAAAGATATGTGTGAGACATGTTTTTTCTAATATAATTTGTAAATATGATTTTACTTTTATAAAATCTAAACGAGAGAAACTCTTAATTATTTCCTCAATTGAAACTCATACGGTCTATATAAGTTTAATGTATGATTGGATTGATTTATTTTTTACTTAAAATAAATCATATTTAAAACTATTTTTTTTTTAAAAATAATCAAAACCAATATATTATTAGGTGGCACCGGTTGATTCCCACAGTGAGAGCAATTTCAGTAGGGGTTAAATTATGAACATGTTTTGATTAAGTTGTACCAATAAAAGTACAATCATGTGACGTCCTTGATTATATAAAAAAAAACTAATTCTTAGAGAAAAATCCAATAGAAACCATAAAAAAAGAGAAAAACAAGTTAAAGAAACCTGGTGGAATCCATTAGGTGATAGAATAAAGTAAAAAATAATACTGTAATATAATAGGATCCATAAAAAATAAGTTAAACAACTTCAACAATTTATAACATTAAAGATACATTTTAAAAAAGTTTATAAAAATGGTGAAACAATGTGTGTTTAACATCATCCGAAGCATGTTTAACACCTTTCTCTTTCAATTTTCATGTATTCGTTCAACTTGTGGTCGGTTGGTAAAATCATTACACCGTTTTCATCCGATGTCTCTAGTTTCTTCCCACATTTTTGCTTGGGCTGGTATATATTAAGGGGGGAAGAGGGACTCCCAAAAAGTGTGACATTATATCCATATTGTCTTGGGTGATTGGTTGGTCCTTGTGGCTGTAAAATCAATGGATCAATCCCAGCTATATGCTCTTATAGCTAGCTTTCTGCTTCACTTTCTTTTCCCTCAGATGCAAAATACCCACTTTAGTAACGTTTGTTTTGTTCTGTGAATGGTCACTAGTCACCAGTGTCTTATGGTATTAAAAGCTGCTGCTTGGGGCGCCATGATACCCTCTTCAGATTAGATTGCATATAACAGTGATAATTCTCCAGTTTTGGTTGTATTCACACTCGTACAGAAGAGTCTATGTTTTCTTAGTATTTTCTCTTTTTCTTTTCTTATTTTTGGCATGCCATGTGAAAATAATAGCTATTGGATATTACTTGTGTACGTACTTTGTAAAAAATATTTTCTCTTTCAACACATAAATTTTCCACAAGTTATGATTACGATAAACAGTTAAATGGATCAATCATACAATTGATATGTCATGCAAATGATCCTGCTCATTATTATGGTTATTCAGAGTTACCCAACATTTCTCTTTTGGAATATGAATCTCCCAACACACATGGTTCTAAAGAAAAGAGGTATGATTGGAAAAGTTTTGGGAATGGCTATGTTAATTTGTATTAGGCTAATACAAATTAAACAACCCTAGATTTTTGAAGGTTCAGCCTAAGATACACCATCCAAAAATATGGTGCAACCATGCACTATCTTTATGGACCAATTGCAAGTTTTCATTTTGACACATGTACACATCAATTTTTGTGATTAATGTTGACTTAGTCAAAAATCAATTTGGGAGTCAAATGTATTTTTATACGGTATATTTACACTTGAATCCCATATTTTATTGTATTTGCATGTTTATTATATAATTTTATCTGTATTTTGACATCAGTTTTTTTATCTATAACAAAGAAAAGTAAATGGAATTGAACCACTCAACAACTCTACCCTTTCCAATTCCAATTATCCAAACTATTTGCCTCAAATCGTCCACAACCTTGAAAAAGTTTCTAACTTTTGAATTTCAAAAATTTTTTACTGTCACATCATGAATTAAATTAATTTTATTAAATTAAAAATTAAAAAAATTCCGAATCCTTTTCTTCATTCCTCACCCCATGTTCTTCATGTCTCCAGAATCGGAGGTCGTCTTCAACCACCTGTTCTCTCGAATCACCATGATCTCCCGGAGCTTGATTTTGTATGCTTCCCTCGTCAAGCTACTTTCTGAGCTGCACGCTGAGGGAGTTCACTCTGCCACCCACCAGAGTCATCAACCCACCCTTCAAGCACACCTTTGTGAGACCAATATTTGAAAACGGAATTCATGATTGTAGAGACCAAGAATGTCAGGAAGGAAGAACTCCTTTGTGAGATATGAACAATGGCATTCAGATTTTTTAAATTTTAATTTAATAAAATTAATTCAAGGATAATATTTGCACATACAAGAATACGGGACCTGTTAATGCAAATACAACTTTGGCTTTAACCATTTGAAAATTGATAAATGAGTTGAAAAGTCAATTAACGCATGTGGCAAAATTAATGGATGAAGTTGTGTCACTTGGATGATGTATCACTACACCTGTTTGGTGAGTGATGCATCATAACCTTCATCGTTTTTTAATCCAAATATGATTTTAACGGAAAATTTTTGGGAATAACCCTAAGTAATGATATCATATAATTAACATCCAACACTATTAATTAATTAAAAAATTAATCACACATTTTTAAACTCTAAAATCAATTATATTTAAATAAAAATTCAAAAAAATTTAAAAAAACCAAAAAAATCATATTTTTTAAAAAAATTGGAAAAAAAAATTTCCGAACCAGACTTCCTAACTATCAAAAGAAATTTTTTTTGAAAATCCCATTGAAACCCACTTCTCAACATAAAAAAATAATAATAATAAAAAAAAGAAAGTGGGAAGTCGTGAATAGAGGGAGGGGAAAGTGAAAGGAAAAAAAGGAGATATTTATGTATATAATAAAAAAAAGGGGATATTTAGGAGAATAATTTATTTATTTATTTATTTATTTATTTTTTTGGAGGTTATTCGATTTTAGCAACGTATATATATATATACCAATAAAGGTTAGGACATGCCTATAATATGAGGGGAAAACGAGGTGGAAAAAAACCATAACACCCCTAGCTATAACTAAAAAGAAAAAAATAGTTGATGTTTGAGTTGTGCCTTTTAGTTTTACCGAGCTTTCACGAGGAGCTTATTTATCGTCATATAGATATCAATCATAGTTGCAGTTCATCATCTGCAAAGGTAACTGCAACTCTCTCTTCTACCCGATATAAATCCAGGTTTTGGGTCGAAGGCCTCACTCTTAATCTTAATTTGGGTTTGTTTAATTTAACTGTCTTTATATAACATTTTGATTTAATACCACTTTTGTTCCCAACTTTAATTTATGTGAGAATTTGGTTTCCCAAATTATTTTTTGAGGACATTTGATCCACAATTTTTAAAAGTTGCAATTTTAGTCTTTTTCATTCACCAACTTCGATCATTTAACAGAAGTGTCTTACATATGGTTGACGTTTTGTCATGTGACTTTCACGTGACATGCCCAACTGACATATAAAATATTAAAATAATATAATTATTAAAATCATATTACAAATAATATAATAATATATATTATTTTGTTGACTTAATTTTACTTTTCGTCCATTTAGTTAAACACTTGTGTGATTTAAGTCTCCCGTTTTTTTTTTGGACATTTGATCCTCTAATGAAAACCTGCTTAAGTAGCTAACAATAATTTGCCACATGGTCTCCATCTGACATGCCTGTTGGCCTATAAAATATTTAAATAATAAAATTATTAAAATAATATTAAAAATATTATAATTAAATATTATTTTATTCTAAAAATATGTTAAAGAGTTAAAGATGGTGAAGCTCGTCTACTTTGTGGTTCATATGCCGCCTTTTACTCTATCTCCATCTGGTTCTCCAACTCTGCCTTCATTTATGTACCTTTCGCCTCCTTCATCCAGATCTCAAAGCCCTAATGTCGATTGTTGTCTACTCCATTTGGGTCCTCTTCATAAAAGAGCTCTTCAAGTTCGGCCACACTCTCTATGTTGCCTCCGTCGTCAAGTCCATCTTTGCTATGACTACCTTCCCTATGACAAGGGCTAGAGCACCGTTGTCAGCCACCCACTACAATAAATTTGTCATATACCTACGAATACTTATAGTGACAGTCGTTAAAACTGTAGGTATAGGTATTAGTGTCAGTCAAATCGTAGGTAAAGGTAGATGGACCTCAGGTAAAGCCTATTAACAATCAAATACAACTGTAGGTAAATGTATGTGGATCGTAGGTAAAACTTATAGTGATGGTCATTTTCCGTTGTTATTCGTCGCTCATATTGGACGGCTGGACTGATCGTAGGTGAATGTAAGTTTTAAATATACCTACGGATCTTAAACATGTAGTGACAGATTTTGTCTGTCACTAAAAGGCAAATTTCTTGTAGTGACCTCTCTTCCTCCACTGACAATTCTTACGACCCCGCCTAGGCCATGAAGTTGTTCAAGTCGTCATGCGCTACCATCTTTAATGACAATCTTCAATGGCAACGGAGTCGTGGCCTGACACGACGATATTCAACATGGCCCTCATCATCAATTTCTTTCTTCACCTATAATATTTGGATTCAAGAAGATTCAACTACCTTTTTACTTTAAATTATTGGCATATGCAGCAATTTAGGTGAGACAATAAGATAGTTCTTGCAAGTGTTTGATGAAATGCCCCAATAGGGTGTTATGCTCGATGCATAGCATTATGATAAATCATGTAGATTGGATTCTCAAGATTTATAAGGTTGGCTTGGTGGTTTAGGTGAGAGAGTTAAGGAGTGAAGTGACAAGGAGGTTGAGGGTTCAAACCCACCCACTAACAAAATACTAACATTGCCTATAAAAAAAAATATAGATTGAATTCTTTAACTACTTTGTGTATGACCCAATTTCCTTTGTGTATGACCACTTTGCATTCTTTGGCCACTTTGCAAAAAAATAGATTGGATTTGTAACACATGTGGTGATTAATGAAGCTAGAAAAAAATGATTTATGAATCATGGAGAACAAATAGATTGGTATACCAAATCTGTATATTTCATAAATCATTTAGTGGTGATTTTATAAATTAAGCATTTTGTTGGTAAATTTATCATGGAATAGAGATGTGAATACCAACTAAATCTTAGAAAATTTTACGTGTGCTAACTTGCCGAAAGACAGAAGTTTGCAGATGTTAGATGTCAACCCTCACTGCCTTTCTCTATTTAATCATGAATTCCCATTATGGAAATTCATCAACAAAAGGCTTATAGAACAGTTTGTACGTATGCCTCCATAACTTCGAGATACCACATTGCCTCTCGGTTTGGTCGATTTTCGGTTTCTTTTTTTGAAACAAACTGAACCATATATAGAAAATTTCATACTTATTTATTCTATTATTAGTATACAACGTCGTTTTAAACTATTAGTGTATTACGGATTACCCTAACCTAATATCATATTAGACAATTTGTTAATTTTTGTTTTCCTAATAATACTTATTAGTTTGATGTGATTAACTTTCTACTATTTTTAATGTTCCAAACATAAAATTGATATTTGTTAGTTTGTAATGTTTTAACTTATGTTATATGTTGTATCTGTCGACGCTATTTAGACTTACTTTTTAGTTATTCGATTGGTAAAAACTGAAACATCCAATACAATCTAAACCATTTTTAATCGGATTGGATTGATTGAGATTTGATATAGAAATTATTTAAATCCAAATCAATGTGTGACTTATTTTCATTTTTTTATTGGATAATTTTTTAATTCAAAATTCATTCAAACGGGTCCCGAAAATTTGTAAATTCAAATGCTTTGGTACTGTCATATGGATGGAGATCTTCTGTCTCAATTTTCTATTACTTTCTCTGTCAATCCCCCACGAATAATAATTTGACACTTAAGAAAATAAAATCATAACTGTAATACCCGCAAAAAAAATGGCATAAGGCATTTTTTTTATTAAATAAATAAATAAGTAAATAGGGGAAATGATGAATTGTTTAGCAGGTTATAGATAATATATAACATGAGAAAATTACTAGAGTATAATAATTAGTATTAGTGTGCTTAAAAAAAATTTAAATAAATAAATTATCATAATAAGCTTAGAGACATATTTTGTTTACACAAATTTTAAGTTATGAGTTTGCCAAACATCAAGGATGTTTTGGTAAAAAGTGATGAGTATAAATAGTAGAGATAGGAGGGTTGGCAGGCGTCGGGAACCCTAATAGAAAAAGAAGAAAAAAAAGGAAGAAGAACAGAAACGGGGAAAGAAAGAAGAAGAGAGTATGAAGAAGAAGAAGATGGAGGCAACAGTGGAATATCAAGAGGTGAGGGATTTGTGATTTATTTTGGATAATTTTCGTGGGTATTAGTGTGGTATATGAAATAGGTTGGTGATACTTGAAATAATGATGTTTGTGAATTGTTTTGAGTGAATTCCTTTCCTCAAAATCATTTGGAATAGTTTTAGTTTGATTATTCTTTGATTTATATGTTGTTGGTGAGTTTTTATTGTTGTTCGTTGGTTGAAAAGCATGAAAATGTGGTTTTGGGGTGAAAATGGCAAAATAGTAGCGTCCGGCTGCATTTCTACGATTTCTAGCCAGCGCTAAGCGCTTAGTGTGCAGCGCTGAGCGCTGGAGCACCCGAGAAGGGGCCTGGAAATAATGATTCTAGCGCTAGGCTCTGGTAACCTAGTGCTGTGCATTAGAGGTAGAGACAACAAACTTTAAATGTGCATATCTTTTTTATTTCTTATCCGTTTTGGGTAAATGACATCTTGTTGGAAAGCTCTTTGAGTCTATTTTCATATGCAATAAGTTTCAGATTAACATTCTATGTATTTGGAAAGTTATGGTATAAATGGTGATCAAAGGTCAGGATATTATATTTCAAAAAAAATGATGGTTTATCATAATTTATTATGGTTATTGGGTATTTTGAAGTATTCAAAATTATTTTTTGTATACTTTGATGTATGTCTTGCATTATGGGGTATTTATAGGTGAATTGATATGTATATATATATATATATATATATATATATATATATATATATATATATAAACATGATGATGATGAGTTGCTATGTAAAGTGTTGTTATGAGAATAAAGTATTGAATTGTACCTAAGATTGCATATCAAAATTATTATGTAATGATTTGAGTTGATGACTTTATTGATAAGTTCTTTTATATGATGGTATGGATTACTTGAAATCTATGGACATGATGGTGTATAATTGTGACATAAATGATGAGGTGAGTATTATTTTATGAAGGTGTATGGTGATAGGAAATGAGAGGAACACGATTATGGACTATGTTTATAGGCTATGAAATTAAGAAATGAAAAAGGGTAAGAAAAGATATGGGAAGCCAATCACCCAAAAAAAAAAAAAGATATGGGAAGCCTTGAGTGTAATTATATGATGGTGATATAGATGCCTATGTTCCTGTTGGAGCTAAGAATGACTCTAGCTTATGGTTGAGTTGGTTCTTATGGAAAGAAGAGGGTATTGTTATAAGTGTTACATTGCAATTATGTTAGATACGATAAGGAACGTTAATCAAGATGGTAAAAGTACCCAAGAAATGTTGAGAAAGTAGTTAAGTGAAATGACATAAAGAATATGTGAGTTATGGTCCTACTCTATATTTATGAGAGTCTATGGGCAATGAATTTTTTTTTTATCCAAGCGTTTAATGAATTATGAGTTTGTTGCATGCTTGTATCTTGAGTTCGTTGAGCCTTGAAGATGATATAAATGCTTATTGTGATGAATAATATTTGCTATGAGATTATTGAAATATGCCAAGGTAAGGTTTGTTGGCTTCCTCTATGTAATTGCATATGAAGTAAGTGGTTTAATGTAATGGTAAGGTGATACTATATGTGAATGGAATGACTATAATGTAGCCCATATATATTTGTGATTGAGAACCTTATGGACGTTATTGATTATCGCTAAAATGGTTATGCAAGCTATGTTACGAAACATAGTGGACGTATGCTATGGTAAGACATGATATATTGTATTTGGTATTTTGGTATGATGCTTAGACATTGGACAAGACTTGGTGTATCCGACCAGTCAGTGGATTCGATCGGTATATAAATGTGACCGTCGAAGTGTGGGGCCTTTAATGAAAAACCCCGGAGTTTGGAGGGTGGTTGTGTAGTGACCAAGGTCACTTGCCGGTCAGCGGACTCGATCGGGATATAAATGTGACCGTCGGAGTGGGAGACTCTAGTGAACAACTCCAAAGGGATACACAAACATCTTGCCTAATGAAAAATTGACTGCATAACAAGTGAAGAACCGCTATGTAAGGTAATGTATAATGTAAAGTACTTAATGACATGTATTTATTGTGATGCTTATGAATTGGGCAATTTTTTCAATATATCACTCTTTTAATATTTATTTTCCAAAATACCACCTTTTTCAAATTATGTACCAAACTACCACTGTTTCGAAATTAAGTTAGAAGTCGTTTTTATGATTAACGACTTCTCAACATGAAACTTCTTAAATTTACTTTTAATCCCTTGAGAAGTCTGGTTTGCTAACCACGACTTCTCAAGGGGATATATATTTTTTTTTTTTTGAAGTTCTATATTTATATTAATTTATATTAATTTATATTAATTATGATAATTAGCTAAATTAATTATATTAATTTTAAATTATTATTTTAAATATTAATTTTATTAATACAATAAAAAAATAAATAATACACTTACAGAAAATATTTAACATCGATTAAATATAGAAACGGTACAACGATACATATTTTCTATTGTTGCGTAGAAGGTCCGGCACGGTTCGGACATTTATTCCTGCTATGACCCTCATTCCGACACAGACCACATCTCTTACGGCGACTCCCCCCCTCCCTCAGATCCATCTCCGTGCGAATGCGGGTAGATTGTGGACGACCCCGTGGATTTCTTCGCATGTCTTGATTGTGGCACACCTCTACTCCAGTATACGTTGGCCAATATGCTTCGTTTGGCACCACGCTGAACTCTTCGCGGTAAACATTGAAGACATATTCCAACTTGTAGACAGCAGGCACATACTTCCAATAGTCGTGATTTTCGCTTGAACATCCCGCGATGACATGTGAGCATGGAATGTGTATGGCCTGAAACTTTCCACAGTCACACCACCTCGCGTTCAAGTCTACCTTGAATCGCCCCGCAGGCCGCCCTTCTCGTGGGTTGATCAACTCCTCGACCGTGAAAATGCTGTGTTCCCGGTTATAATGTTAGACACGGTGAGAGTTGGACTTTGCCCGTTCCTCCTCAATGGCCTTGGTGACAATTTCAGACCAGACATGACCGGAATGGATCATTGCGCTTAGTTGCCTCCCACTGTCGGCGAAAGTTTGAGATAACCTATAATAGGTTGCCTGGACCACAGCAGTGATTGGAAGATGCCGCGTTCCCTTAAGTACCCTGTTAATGCACTCGGAAAGGTTCGTTGTCATGTGTCCCCAACGTCGCCCTCCATCATACGCTTGAGTCCATTTTTCCTTGGGGATCTCGTCAACCCATGCCGCGGCCTCTTCGTTCCAGTCGAGGAGCAAACCCCGGTAATAACGCATGCTTGGCTGGTTCAGGGCGTATCCTGAATGGTTGGAATGTTAGAAATGTCTAAATTGACATGAATAGAATAGAAACAATAAATAATTACAATTTGTATGACTGCGGTACTAACCCATATTGACGACCTTCTTTCTCATATCTGCATTCTTGAATCTCCGCATAAAGTTTTGTGCAATGTGTCGAACGCAATACACATGCATTGAAGGAGGATTGTGCCATCCACTGTCAGCTCGCCGGTATGCAGCTTTTATTGACTCGTGCCTGTCCGAGACCAATGTTATGTTGGCTTGGGGTGTGACGTGCCTCCTCAAGTTTTGGAGGAAGAAAAACCATGCCTCTGCCGTCTCACCCTCAAGTTTTGGCGAAGGCTATGGGAATTGGTTGGTTGGCTCCATCTTGAGCTGTTGCAATCAATAGCGTCCCCTTGTACTTTCCATACAGCCATGTTCCATCCACCATAACAATTGGCTTGCAAAATGCAAATCCACTAATGCAAGGCTTGAAAGTCCAGAAAAGACGGTGGAAGATTCTCTTATCGGGAACTAGATAGGCCCCGTCGTAAGCTGGCAGCGTCTGCAGTTCAGTGATTGTGCCCGGAACATAAGTATGTAAGGCCATGAGCCATGTTGGAAGGTAATTGTAAGATAGCTCCCAGTTCCCGTATATTTGTTCGATAGCCTTTTGCTTGGCTATCCATACCTTCCTATACGTTGTGGTATAGTTGTATTTTTCTCGTATGTGGGCAATCAACACCGAGATAGACAACGCCGGATCCTCCTTCACCATTTGCTTGATACTTTCACAAATAATGTTCGAGTCAAGCTTCCGATGATCTTGTGAGAGAGTTGCTGATACACATGTATGTGGTCCGTCCAGCTTACGGATCTCCCAATAGCCTTTTGTTGTGCAATTCTTCACTCTACACCTCCACCGGCATGCAGGGTTGTTGCACTTAATCATCCATCTGTCGTTATCGGAGTGCTCTACCTTGAAATCCAGGGAGTTCTTGATATGGTATCCCTTGATAGCAAACTGGGCCATTTCTTTTGTAGCAAACCTCATGTTTGTTTGTAGGCTATCTGGGACATTAATTTGATCCAAAGACACTCGCGATAGGACGTGGCTGAAATCGTCTGATGGAGCAACCTCATCTAAGTTCACATTACGAAAGTGTGGTGGTGGTTCGTATGGAGGCGCGGTTGAGGAGGGACCCACACCAGCTTCTTCTTCTTCGTCGTCGTCGTCATCATTGACTGACAGTGCAAGAATCTCGGCTTCATCCTCACTGAAGTCACCAACTTCTTCGTGGTGGAACCCAGCCACGACGCTGACGGGAATTGCATGAGTTTGTACATCAACATGGGATGGGTGGTTGTCCTCGACATCAAGGAATGATGGGTTGCACTCTTCGGCCGGAGGAAAGGAGGGGCGATAGTCATAGGAGGAAGGAAAAGATGGGCGGTAGTCATAGGAGGAAGGAAAAGATGGGTTGTAGTCAGAGGAGGAAGGAAAAGATGGGTGGTAGTCTTCAGTCACTGGAAAAGATGTGTGGTAGGGTTCTGATTCAGGGAAAGATGTGTGGAATGTTTGTGTTGGTGCATTAAGGTCAAAGATGTAGGACGGTTCGCCTTGGGGGTTATCGATGGAAACATCCTCGAGATGTGCGTATAGCTCAATGGTGGTAACGCCGAGGTTGAGGCTTTTGCAATTGTCGAACATGTCGAACATCAGTTCTACATCCTCATCTCCTTGAAGATAGTGTGGCTGGTATCGAACATATCCCGGTGTAATGGACATAGGATATCGATAAACAATATCGCCCACCCTCTTGTCGTTGTCGGCTTTTATCTTCGTATGGATAGTTGTTCTCAGTTGTTGAAGGTTGATGGTTTTCCTCACCTTCAGCAAGATTGGGTGGTCGCACTGAAACAACACCCCGTATGGAGAGTCCATTTCAATTTGGCCGTTGTGATAGAGTGTAACAAAGACTGATGTAGGTGCCATGACTTGGTGAAGAAATGTGGTTGGGTAAATTAGTGAAGAAATGTGGCTGAGTGAAGGATGAGGTTGAGTGAAGAAATGAAGCTTAGTGAAGAAATGAGGCTGATTGAAGTTCAATTTATAGTGGTGACATTATTGTGACCCGTCTGCCCCATCACCCGTCTGCTGCTTCACCATGTGAAAGCATCAGTATGTCAATTTACTGTGCGCATGTGGAAGCATCAATGTGTCATAGTGCTGGTCGTCTGAGACCATGTGAGCATGGCAGTGTGTCATAACCACTCGTCTGTTGGTCATGTGGGTGTGTCAGTGCACTGGGCAGTATACTGTGCACATGTGAGCTGGTCTACTGTTTCACTTGTCTGCTTAGACAAGTGATGGGCAGACGAGTGAAACATCAGCTGATCACTTGTCTGAGGTTTCACTCGTCTAAGCAGACAAGTGAAACATCAGAGCTTAGACAAGTGAAACCTCAGACAAGTGATCAGCTGATGTTTCACTGGTCTGCTTAGACAAGTGAAACAGCAGACAAGTGAAACATCAGCTGATCACTTGTCTGAGGTTTCACTGTCTAAGCAGATAAGTGAAACATCAGAGCTTAGACAAGTGAAACATCAGAGCTTAGACAAGTGAAACCTCAGACAAGTGATCAGCTGATGTTTCACTCGTCTGCCCATCACTTGTCTAAGCAGACAAGTGAAACAGCAGACTAGTGAAATGGTCCTTAATATTTCTATACTTACAACTCTACTTTTTGGTTGCAGGACCACATTGATTGTCACTTACATACCATAGAGGCTCCAAGTCCACTGATTGTACCATACTTGGAGCAAGCTGGGTTTTCTATCGCTGCAACAGTGGGACACACAAAGATTGACAAATCGTTGGTTCTTGCAATGGTAGAAAGGTGGAGGCCAGAAACACACACGTTCCATCTTCCCGTCGGAGAATGCACAATAACCATGGAAGATGTTGCTCTTCAGCTAGGATTGCGTGTGAACGGACTGCCCGTTACTGGACCTAGCTTCCTTGCCTGGCAAGAAGAATGCCATCGACTTTTAGGTGTGGTTCCTCCGTCTAATCAGATGAAGGGACAACAAATAAAACTCAAGTGGTTGCAACAGACGTTTGCCACTCCCCCTCATGATGCAACAGTCCAGCAGGTACAAGCCTATTGTAGAGCGTACATTTTACGCTTGATCGGGGGGCTCTTGATGCCTGACAAATCTGGTAACAGAGTTCACTTGATGTATCTTCCACTGTTGGAAGATTTTCACCGTGCTGGAAGATACAGCTGGGGCACGGCATGTCTAGCAAATCTGTACAGGGAAATGTGTCGTGCATCTGCACCGGCCGCTGCCTGTATGGGTGGATGCGTATTGTTGCTTCAGTCTTGGGTATGGTATCGCATGCCGTTCCTTGCACCACGGTGCAACCGCGAACCATCGTTTCCACTAGCACGACGGTAAAGATTCTATTCATAGTTAAATTACCTTACATCCTCTACTTATTATACTGACCTTGCGATGTATTTTACTAGATGGAGTGACGGGGGACTACAGTATAGCGGAACTCCGCGGGGTGACATTATGGGGTACAGATCGAGGGTCGATCATATGGAAAGTAACCAGTTTTTGTCGTTGCCTTACAGAGATCTTCAGAGCGTGATACCACGAGAAGCATATAGAGAATCCAGATTGTGGACTTCCAGTACCGCACTCATATGTTTCCAGAATGTAGAATGACATCAAACAGATAGGGTGAAGCTCCAATTTGGTCTTTCGCAGGAAATACCGGGAGAACCTGCAAATATGGATGCCTTGCATGACTTGGACATGCGAGGTAATCACGCTGAAAACTGGAGAATAAAGCATGCAGAATGGATCCAGTGTTGGCAAGAACGCCGAAATGGCATCATATCGGGACAACCGATTCCGGGTTATGTGTGTCACACTGCTGAGTATATGATGTGGTTTAGGCAGAACTCGAGACCGTACCTGTCTATTCCACAACAGTTGCAAGACCCGCGGGGTGATGCTCAACACGTTCCGGATGTTGGACCAAGTATCCCCACCCAACAGCGTCCACGGCGTCATGCACGTCGCCAATCCAGCCCCCCGGTTCCCATGGCTTATGATGACCCCCAACCGCCTCGCCATTCATTTGCCTACACCCCTATGCAGCGAGACGCTTCCCCACCGCTTGACCAAGGTCGACACTCTATCGCTTCCAGTGATGGAGAATTTTATAGCAATCTGTTTGGCACAGACCTCGGAACGCCACAGTCGGCAGCCGCATACATGCAAAGTATGTACTCGTTTGGCGTTCCATCATTCCCCTTCCCAGTCGACGCTAGTTCTTCAATGCCTCCCACAAATCTTAATCTCAACGAGGGTGTGCAACAAGCAGCGCAACCCGCTGCAGCGGATGAGGAACAACCACATCAAAGTCGTCCACGCCGTAACCGACGACCTCCACGATGTGGAACTGGACATCACTTAGGAGATTAATTTTTGTGCACTTATCATTATTGTATTTTTTGTTTACTTAATTATATCTAAAATATTTGGGTACTTGTCATTATTTTCCCTTTTAGTTTTAATAAATAAATTTTTTATTAATCTTAATTAATAAAATTAATTGCCTTAATATTTATACCTTAATTAAAATTAATTTCAATAATTTCAATAATAATTTAAATTAATTTAAATATAGAACTTCAAAAAAAAAAAAATATATATGCCCTTGAGAAGTCGTGGTTAGCAAACCAGACTTCTCAAGGGATTAAAAGTAAATTTATTAAATCTTATGTTGAGAAGTCGTTAATCCTAAAAACGACTTCTAACTTAATTTCGAAAAGTGGTAGTTTGGTACATAATTTGAAAAGGGTGGTATTTTGGAAAATAAATATTAAAACAGTGATATATTGAAAAAATTGCCTATGAATTGCACTATTTGCTTTTATGTTTTGTTTATCCCTCACACAACTGCTGTTATTTCAATTTTCATTTTAGTTCGATTTATTATCATCTGAGATTTTTCCGCTGTTTGGAGTTTTGAACTTTTTTATAGTTGTAAACCCGTTTGGACTTTTTTTTAAAACTCTTGATGCTGACTCAGGGTCACCTTTGGCTTTCCTTTAGTATAATCTTTTACTCCGATAATTATCTATGATATATAATATATCTTGTTATGATATGATTTATACGTATTTGAAAAGTCTTGGGAATTCGACAGTGAAGTTTCATTCTGGCCGATCAAGGATGCTTAAGTTGGGTCCTGACAATAACTCATTAATATTTATGTTTATTTTTAATATTTAATTGATAGAAAACATCAAGATATCATTTTTTAGAACAACAGATTTGTTGATGATACCAAAACCCAGAACAGAGAACCAAGTACGGGTAAGCAAAAATAATCATCCAGTGCAACAGTGTATCACCCATGAAAAAAAGAGAAAATAGTTTCTTGAAAGAGTAGTTGAGAAAAGGTGAAGCAAAAGTATACCAAATTTTAAATAAATAAAAGTGAGGAAGTTGCGTGTAGTAAACATGAGTTCGGTTTCTGATTATAATTTTTTACAGTGCTGACAAATGAGATTTGAAACAGCTTTATGGATATCAGGATATATATATATATATATATATATATATATATATATATATATATATATATATATATGTTTTTATTTTGCTATTCCTTTTTTCGTTTCTGTCTAAGTTTTTTTCTTTCTTTCCTTATTTCTCTTCTCTCACACCAAAACACAAAGGTCCCTGTCCTCATGAAACTACTTTCTGTTCCCCACTTCCCCTCTCTTATACAATTTCTTCACTGACAAAGGAATACCTGCACACTTCTTCGCACACGCACGCATACATCAAACAAAAACATTTTCTTAACATTCAGTGTATATTATTTATGAGATATATACCTTATCCTGTGTAAATGTAATTTAATAATTTGACAAACTATATATTTAAATTAAAATAACATGTTATATATATATATATATATATATGAAAATACAAATAAAATATTATTTTTTTGGTAAATAAATATTATTTGAATGTGGTAGATTGAATGTTAAAATAAAATAAAATATATAAAAAAGTACAACCTCAAAACCTACTCCTTCATACACATCATCCGTCAGAATTTTTTTTTGGAAATAATAAAAAAAAAAATTAATTACTCAAATACTTTATTTTTTCATTATATATATAAATACCTTTTTTTGTTCCTTTTATTTTTCCCTCCCTCTATTCCCGACTTTCCAACATAATTTTTTATTTTTTCATGTATAGAAGTCGGGTTTGAAAAACTTGACTTTTCAATGGGATTTTAATTTTTTTCTAAATATTATAATTAGGAAGTTGGGTTTAGAGAACCTGACTTTCCTTAATGTTTTTTTTTTTCTTCGAATTGTTTAGAAAAATAATGTTTTTTTGTTTTTTATTAATTTTTTTGGATTTTTATTTAAATTTGATGGGTTTTAGGATTTAAAAATATGTGGTTAATTTTTTAATTAGCTAATTATGTTGGATGTTAATTATATGATAACAATAATCGTTTTATGATTTCAATATTTATTTTTATGAAACTTTAATAAAATTTAATGGTTTTTAGGGTTTAAAAATATATGATTAGATTAATCATATAGGGTTGCATAATATTATCCATTGAAGCCTAACCTTAAGTAATGATATCATATAATTAATATCCAACACAATTAGCTAATTAAAAAATTAATCACACATTTTTAAATCTTAATACCCATCAAATTTTAATAAAAATCCAAAAAAAAATAAAAAATAAAAAAATCATTATTTTTTTAAAAATTTCGAAAAAAAATCCCTATGACTTCCTTACTAAAAATTGGAAAAAATAAAATAAAATTTTTCATTAAGAAGTTCCATTCTCTAAAATCGACTTCCATACATAAAAAAAAAAAAACCTACATGAGAAGTTATAAATAGAGGAAGGTGAAAGTAATAAAAAAAAGTGAATATTTGGATATTATAATAAGAAAAAGTGAATATTTGGATAGATAAATTTTTTTTTTTTTTTGGTTATTTCCAAAATTTTCCTCTCTGTTTCTCTCTACCAGTATGTCTTATTATGGATTTTGATAAGGACCCTGCCAGGCAGCCAGATAGTAGAGAGAGATATCAGAAGAGGACAGTGCAGAGAAAACAGAGATTTTTCCAGCCATATCATACCTTTTTTTTCTCCCCCCTGCCAATCGATTCATCAAATCCCCATGAAAACCTCCTTATAAACTAGCCCTCAATTAAAATCATAAATCACACCCACCAAAGTAGGAAAAAAGAAAGTGTCAACCGAAGTTATAATTACTTCTTTCTCTCTTTTGCTTCTGCTTCTCTCGTTGATGTGGTTGCCATTTCCTATATAACATAAAATCAAAGCCATGAAGAAGTGTTAGAAACCAAGATTCTTGTTCTACTTAAAAGATCATTAGCTTCCTTGATCAGGTGTCACCTACAAGTGCTTCTTTCTTCTCCAATGGACACTTACTACCACCATCAATTTTACAACAGAAGTGATGCTATTTTGCCACCTGGCTTTCGGTTCCACCCCACAGACGAGGAGCTTATCACGTACTACCTTGTCAAGAAGGTTCTGAACAATACCTTCAATGGCAGAGCCATAGCTGAAGTTGACCTCAACAAGTGCGAGCCATGGGAGCTCCCTGGTAAACCCTCTCTTCATTAATTTCCCTTCCTCCTTGGTTTTTGTCCCATTTTCCTAATTCATTTCTTATCTTTCTCACTCATATGGATGAGTTTTCTAACTTTGTGTACTTGTTCTACTTGATCTTGGTAGAGAAAGCAAAGATGGGTGAGAAGGAGTGGTACTTTTTTAGCCTACGTGATAGAAAGTACCCAACAGGTTTACGTACCAATAGGGCCACTGAAGCTGGGTACTGGAAAGCAACTGGAAAAGATAGAGAGATTTATAGCTCTAAAACTTGCTGCATGGTTGGTATGAAGAAAACATTGGTTTTCTACAAAGGTAGAGCTCCCAAAGGTGTGAAGAGCAACTGGGTCATGCATGAGTATCGCCTTGAAGGCAAACTTGCTTACCATTACCTCTCTCGGAGCTGCAAGGTCAGCCATTTATTCATTCATGCATTCATATCGATCTTCCTTCTTTAATTTTGCTGCAAGGAGTGTGGAGCTAAAATATTTCCATTAAAAAAATTTAAGAAAATATTTTATTTAAGAGTAAAGTTAAAATAAATTATGTTATTTTCAAAAATAGTCATACTTAATTCATAAATGTATTAATTATCTTCTGCCCTTAGACCAGCTCTATTCTCAAACACTTATCTTCAGGGAAATGTTAACTTTGTCCATGTACTGTTTAAGGAATTAAAAATGTAAGTTTTTATGTGAAGTGATGTGATTATTCTATCCAAAAATGAAATTTTTAGTTTTTCAATTAAATTTTACATTTTCTTAATTCTAGGCACTGATTAGCTAGATCCGTATCTTAAATCTATGTATGAACATGGTTCTTACCGTCTAATAATTATAGTTGATTCTATCTTAAATTTTACGGATTTATATTTTGATCTTGCCACTTAAGATTGATTTGTTTGCACCAAGCTTCTTCTTTTCTTGTTCATCTTCATGAATAGTATTGATGTCTTGCTTCCTCGTGTACTTTTGTGCTGATGATGAGCCGCATGCTGTTTACAGTGTTATAACTAGAGCTAGGTTGAATCTGGCTTCCCCTTAGCCTACTATATATAATTAGGTGTCGTTTATCAATGTTGATGATTTTTTTTCTTTCTCTTTCATGTGTTTGAACTGTTGGTTCTCGATTAGGATTTGGATGATCATACTGCAGTTGTTCTGCTTTTCTTTTTGCTCAATCTTAACTCAAAAACTGTTCAATTGTGTCCAACGGTCATTACCCGCTGGGACATAGAGGAATGTTTCGTAGTTTATTGCATGGGAACTACAAACAATGACGCATTAAATATCAAATTAATAAATAATTAATACAATGTTATTATCAGAATTCAGAAGGATACCAGCACCTGCCAGCGTGACCCTCAATTAAATTTTGAGTATGACTAGGTTAAAAAAAAGAAGAGTAAATCGTGATTTAGGTCCGTGAAAGTGTGAGAGGTGCCATTTTAGTGATTGTTTGGGAATGGTTGATTGTTGGGTTGCAGCTATTTTTTCTTTTAAAAAGTTGTTTTTGTAAATAATCTATTATGTTTGATAATTAAACTTTTTTAAAAAGCTTTTGTTTTGAAAAAAAAGTTGTTATTTATAATCCAGTAAGATTGATTGTTAGATAGTTTTGATTAGATTATTTTTTACACGCAAATCGATCTTCCACATTTATTCCCAATTCTATGTCCCTATAGAAGTGCTCCCTGATCCTATTTTGATTTTTGCATTATATTTGTGGGTGTGGGTGAGTTTTTTTTGTTGACAAAATGTGGGTCTGATTTATTGTTGATTGTAAATTCTATTTATTTATTTATTTATTTTTGTCTAAAACTTCTCTTTATTTTTTTATCTCTTTAAGTTTTATTATTGATATTTATATTATCTATGACCATCATATTTATTTTTTATTTGGCATTTACCACTCAATTTCTTTAATAACCTTTTATTTAATTTTTTTATATTAAAAAAAAAGATGACCAGATATAAAAAAAATAAACATTTTAATAAGTTTTAATGTTAAAAAAAACATCAAATATTATTAATATAAACAAATAATTTCATACCCTTTTTCGTAATTTCTTGTGTAAAAGTGATTTTTTTTTGCACCATCCAAAAGAAATAGATTATCCTAAAATTGCTTTTCAGCAAACATATCCAAACAAAAATAGATTCTGATTACAATCGATTATCACGATAATCGATTATTCACATAATCGATTATCAGCATAATCTATTTTTTTCAGCTTTCCCAAACATATCCTTAGTCTCTATAAAGAGTTAAATTATGAAAATGTTTCTCAATTTTAATTTTGTTAATCAAATTAGTCCCTTAATATTAATTTTGTTAGTTAAGTTGGTCCCTGATTGAGGTACCGACATGGATTAATTTGACTAAAGGAATTAACATTGAAAGATTTTTTTATAATTTACTGTTTTCTGAAACTAAATTGATAGTGTCTCACACTTTCAGGATCAAAACGAATATTTACTCAAAAAAGAACTAGGCTTTTGAAGTTAGGAATATATCTACCATTCATTTGGTTAAATCCAAATAAAATAAAAGCAAGTTTTTATTAAAAAAAAATTAAATACAATAATTTTTTAATATTTTAAGTATAATATAATACACTATTTCTTGATATAAATTTGTCTTTACCATTGGCCTTAAATTTTAAGTTAAGTAATCTCACCTTCCCATTTTATACTCTGTCTCTTAATAAAATAAAATCAAAACTCATTAATACTTATGCACATCCCCAGCTTTTGATTGGTAAGAAACATCGAGATATCATTTTTTTAATTGTTCTTTACACTCAACCTTACTTGGAGAAGATTTATGACATGATCCTCGCAGCTTTAATATTCAGCTTTTGCTGCCAAAGAAAAAAAGTATATGAAATGTTGCATTACATGCTTATTATGCCAATCACACTTTCTCTTCTGTGTTCATTGGGTTTGAATTTATGGTGCATTTCACTGACTTGAAAACGGTTCTATTTTTCATTTTTCATGAAGGACGAGTGGGTCATATCTCGTGTGTTTCAGAAGAGCACCAGCGGCAGTGGTGGCTCCACCGTGTCCGCCAACGGCTCCTCCAAGAAGACAAGAGTCATGACCACCACCACCACCACCTCTTCTACTAACATGAGCCTCTACCCTGCTGAGCCAAGTTCTCCCTCTTCGGTTTACCTTCCACCTTTGCTTGACTCTTCTCCCTACACCACCACCACCACCTCCACCCCAAGGGAGCACGTGTCCTGTTTCTCCACTATATCTTCTGTTGTCTCCGACAACAACTTCACCAATGGGAGCTTCGACCTTGCTCCTCAGCCTCTCACTCTGGACCCTTTTGCTCGATTCCAAAGAAACTTCGGTGCTTCTGTCTCTGCCTTCCCGAGTTTGAGGTCCCTGCAAGACAACCTTCACCTCCCTTTCTTTTTCTCCCCGGCGGCGCAGCCCCTCAACGGCGGTGGTTCTGGTGAAGTTACCGTCGGAAACCGGCCAGTGCAGGAGGAGCAAAGGATGGCCGATGGTGGTTCCACCATGGCATTGGGACCCTCCGAGCTTGATTGCATGTGGGGCTATTGAGTTTTTTCCTTGACTTTTCTAAGAGTTGACTATTATTAGGATTAGACTTAGTTGTGGTCCATCTAAGAAATTAACTTTGATGCCTAAATGTTGTATCAATGATTTTTTATTTTATTTTTTTGACATATAAACTTCTAAAACAAGTGGAAAACGATTCACATGGTATATGGAAGGGTAAGGAGTTCGGATATTATTTCTAGTTTGCAAGTTGAAAAATGATTTATAATCGCGGCAAATTTTTTATTCGTTTACTTTCAACACCTTTTTAAGGGAAAGAAAGGGTGCTCGAATTATATTATCTAAAACAAGTAGTGTGACATTAATGATACAAAAATGATTTTTGAACATTTAAATGGATAACATACGGTGTTTTTTTGGTTTTTTTTTTTATGTATTGTTGAAATATATGTATATAAAGAAGATAAAAAATAAATGATAAATAAACATAAATGTATCACATGTTCAAATTTTGATATTCAAATAACATAATTATTAATTAATGATACAATACAAATTAAAAATGATGTGAAAATATTATTTTATTGGATGAGTCTATCTCTCTCCTTGTAAAAGTTTATCCCCATCCGAAAAAATGATAGATATTACAAGTTATCATACTCAAAATGGCAAGTACTTAAGAATTTAGTTATTGCATTGTGTTCCTATTTGGACATGCTTTATTTTGGCTGCATTTTTTGCCCTTCAAAGCCCTAGGACTCGTGTTCAAATCCACGTAGAGGCATTTTGACTGCATTTTTTATCAGTTCAGTTACATATCTGATATGTTAATCGGATTGGCCATAGATCCTATGTTTTTTTCACACCAGCCATTCCGGTCCAGATTTAATAACATTGATTGTAAGCAAGCCTGAATGGGATTTTACTGTAAACAGAGTAAAATCATAAGGGGAATGGACAAATGGAGATCATAAAAGAGAAATTTAACCCCAACTCCACCAAAGAGAAATGGCTATGGTTCGTTTCTTTCTCGCTTTTTGTCACATGCATTTAATGGGTGGCCGTTGAAGAAGTCTTGGTCCATTTTCACGTCGGGGGTGCTGAGTCTAGGTTTAGACTTGTTGAGTGAGTAATTAATATAGCTACCTGTACTACTTGTGGAAGGGACAAATTTAATGCTCTTCCTGTTACATTGTAACTTTTTTCCCCCTTTCGTGTGGCTGAACTTAGCCCATGTTTGGTATACTATTTTAGAAGGGGAATGAAAGGAAATGAGATATAAATTAAACATTATTCCTTGATTGGATATATGCTATTGAGGTTGGACTTGGATGGATGAACAATATTTGGATCACACCAATTTCTCATCCCCTTCTTTGGGAGGAATGGGGTGGAAGGGAAGAAAGATAATGTGAGCTTTAACTGTTTTTACTCATCTTAATGTAATTAGTATTTATTTTTATTATTTTCTTTAATATTACTAAATAAAGAAAGATAAATCAACAGAGGTTGACACATCTGGTCGAGTCTTTTGTCCACACTCGTTATGGCTTAGGTTCGATTCTCAGATCTCTCCTGTTGGTAGGTAATATGTAAATTTCACTATAAATCTCTCATAGAGGTTGGTAGTTTTTCCTGACCTTACACGAAGGCATGTCTTCTCCTAATCTAAAATTTTCAAGATAAAAAAATAAAGAAAGATAAGCCTTTTTTTTCATTTGATGGTACCAAAACAAAGGGAGGGATATCGGTAATGCCAAAAATATCCTTATGTTTGGTATGATATTTTGGGTAGAAATAGAAAGAATAGGAAAGAAGGATTACGCATCTCCCTTGTGTGATATATATTTATATGAACTTGATGGAAATGATTTCAACGGATGAACTTTTTGTGAGTCATACAATTTTCCATCATTCTCTTTTTGGATGGAAAGGAAAGGAAAGGAGAAGAATTTATGCGGATGTAACTAAAATATACACAAATTTTCATTTATTTATATACATTTTCAGTTTTTATCTTCATAAAATCAAATTAAGAAAAAAAATTAGAGAATTTCTATGATACCTTGAAAGATTTAAAGGTTTTGAAGCAGTTTTTTATTGATAAATAGATGAGTATTAGTGCATTTAATGCAGTCAAGTCCAAGTTTTGTTTTTTTAACCTGGAACTTTTGTTTTTACAAATTTGTTCCTTTTTTAAAATTTAATTTTTAAAATTTTTTATCCTTTTTTTCTAATTAATAATGGCAAACAAATTAGGGACGATAACTCCCCCACTTCCCCTTTCCTTTTTATTTATTAATTTATTATAGAACTCATTCTTTTCCTTTCACCCTTATGATACCAAACAAACATAACCTAGAGAAGGCGGTGCAGAACCGTAAAAGGCAACAACATTATTTGCAACCTTTCAAGCCATCCATATCCATCCATTCAAACTTCAAAATTTACCTTGGCCCGCTCCCCATTATCCTGCTGTGAAGATTACAGCAGCTAAATTATTGCAAGTATAGTGACAGATGATGTCATGATGCCACCTAATATCATGAAAATGGAATTGCATCAAAAAGCCAAATTTAAAATTTAAAATATATATATATATGGGTGTTTAGCATTAGCATGCATTATAACAATATTCAACTTGGGAAGAAGGTATATATGTCATTGCAATTATTTACTATGTCTCTAATTGTATTATTGTTAGTAATCAGATAAATCGAACACTTAATAAAAATTAGAAAGGAGAGAAGGTTAAATATTATTTTTACTTAAAAGAAGATGAAAAAAATTTATTTCATTTTTAAATTTTCCAGTTTCCCAAGAATGAAACAAACATCCTTCTCAGGTCTAACCACTCACCAGACTGATGGTGCAGACAGCAGAGCCACTAACAAAGAGCATCATGATGCTATGCAATGTACTATATATATGGTTAGCCAATGGTAAGGGCTGTGATTGGATGCAAAGACCACAATGATGAAATAGGACAGTGGCCTTTAAGGTACATTAAGGTTGAAATGGGGTATGTGATCTGTGCATGATTGGGAAGGCAATGAGTATTGCACCAGTTTTGGGGTGTGAGAGTTGGTTATGGACAAAAGAGAGAGCAGGTTTAGGCCAGCTGCGTGTGTGTGCATGGAAATGGCATGGCATGCTGTGTACCTTACTGAAGCCAATTCTTTGGACTTTCTCACAATTATTTGGGGTCTCATAGTCATACTGCTTTCCAACGTTTTGGTCTCACACCTTGTGATGCCTCTGAAATATAAGGCAAAGAATAACAAGCTAGTGCTAAAGTCCAAACGCCAAAAGAATGGGTTTGGAACTTATACAAACACAAGGGAATCATGAGCTTCAAAACTGAGGTGGTTTTGTACTGGGTTCTGTTCCTTTTTTTTTTTTGTCCCCTTAATTAACCACTTCCTTTCTTTGAGTTTTTATCCTTTGTTGATGAACGATTAGTTCAATCACTTTTCTGTTCTCCCCCTCACCCAACCCTTTCCTCCAATTGTGGAGGGGAACAACGGAACAGGATTTGAATAGTTACATAAATAAAAGTACTCCTGTCCCCTTTGATGGCTTGTCCTTCTTTCCAAAAGCAAGTTTTCAAAAAATAGTCACCTTCCAACCTTTGTGTTCTTCATAAACCTTGTCAAACGGGTCATATGGTAGAAGTGGAGCCGTGGGTTTAGAGTTTAGGGTTTAAGGTTTTCGCATTTGGGAGTTGAGGACTGATCCACCATTGAAATTTATAGGTTACAACCGTCATAAGAATTAAAAAAAAACAAATGACAAACGTGATGTAACTCAGGCAAGACGAACAAATCTATGAGTTCACCGATGAACACCTTCCTTTTCCTCCAATGGCTGATCAACTCACAGATGAACATGTCTCTAAGTTCAAGGAGGCCTTCAGCTTCTTCGATGAACGATGATGGTGGAAGTGTGAAGTTTCAATCTTCTCATGTTTTTCGAGACAAGAATGTGATTTTTAAATACATTTTATGGTAGTGATGGTGTAATGGGGGTTTTATTTTCCTATTTTTAAATAAAAATTTTGGGGTCTGTTATTGTTTGTATAGAGATTTGTGTCTTTTCAATCGATTTGTTGTACTACGGTCAACTATTTTCACTTATATATTACTTTCACCTCATCTAGAGGCACATGTTTTCAGATTGAAAAAAAAAAAAAAATTAGCAATACCTCAAGTTTTTGTTTCGTTGTAAAATCTCAGCTAGAGATTTGTAATCCTTTGTTATAACACAGAGTATGCCCTCTCTGTTTTGTTGCCTTCTTTTCTTTTGATACTCTTTCTCTTTGTTTTGGCAAGTGAAGAGTTCAGATAGCAGAGTAAGAAGAGAGAGGTTTACTCATTGGTTTCTTTGTTTCTCGAAGGAACAATATTCAAAAGAAGGATGAGTAGCAGATTTATATCATCTGATCTGATTTTGATTTGATAGTCTTTGGGGCTCCGTTAAAGCTCTAGATTTGTTCTGGTTCCTGAAATTGAGGGCATTGAAAGCGAATCGAAGCTAGAGAGAGGTGGGGGAGCACGTGGGCATGATGGAAGCCATGAAAATTTTCTCCTTTACTCAAGAATATGAATGATGCACGCGACAACATTTTTTAGGTTATAGTAATAATTTGGTCCCTATACGTGATATAGATTCTTCATTTAGTTCCTATACATAAAAAATTTGGAAATGAGTCCCTACATGTGTAAACATTAGCAAATTTGGTCCTTACATGTGCAAATGTTAGCAAATTCGTCCCTGCCGTCAGCAAATCAGTTCTTATACGTGACACAAATTTTTGATTTGGTCCCTAAACCTGAAAAAAAAAAATTAAATTGGTCCCTGTATGTGCAATTGATAATAATTTTGTCCCTATCGTCTGCCAAGGAGCTCGGACCCAACTAAAAATTCTTTTCGTATTGATTATTTTTCATATATTATATTGATATATTTCTTCTATTGAGAGTCAACTTGGATAATTTCAGAATATAAAATCATTTACGGACCAAATTACACAACTTTTACTCTCGATAGAAGAAATAGATTGATATAATATATAGAAAATATTCAATACGAAAAGAATCTTTAGTTGGGTCCGAGCTCCTAGATAGACGGCAAGGACAAAATTATTATCAATTGCACATGTAATGACCGATTTAATATTTTTTTTAGGTTTAGGGACCAAATCAAAAAAATGTGTCACGTATAAGGACCAATTTGCTGAAGGTAGAGACGAATTTGCTAATGTTTGCACATATAGGGACCAAATTTGCTAACGTTTACACATGTAGGGACTCATTTCTAAATTTTTTATGTATAGGGACTAAATGAAGAATTCATATCACATATAGGGACCAAATTATTACTTTAACCTATTTTTTATTGGGACAGATTGTAATAGCATTCTAATAGTTTTTAACATTTACTATATCTATTATCTATTATTATATATGCATTTAAGAATGTTACTCAATACATTTTTTCTAAATATATAAATCTTATTGTAACGGATGGTATTCTGCATAAGAATAGATGAACTTTATTTTTGCCTACATATATTCACAATATGAAACATTACACTAAACGGCAGCCACTATTAAATCACAACGATACTTCTGTGAATGATGTCCACTTAATAATTAACATTAGAAATTCCAAAACATTACAAAAACAACTCCACAAATATTAACTAAAAGTTTACAAAACAATAAGATCTGCACTAAAGCCTAATGGTTCAAAATTTGATGACAGAAGACTTCAATCTAGACTTATAAAAAATGTAAATTTCAATATCCAACTTGAAGGTAATACGACAGTGTGTAAATATTATCTCAAGTTACTTAAATTCGAAATATCCCACTGCCGTTTACAACATAAAATCGTATATTGTGTCCACATCGAATAAGATAATTTCTAACAAATTCATACCACCCTTTCCCAATTAGGCATTGATTTAGTCGATAAGTGACCATGTAGGCATGTACAAATCTGGCCCCATTACAACATGATTTTAATTTCAGTAGGCCTATCTTGTAACCTTGTTTGGATGACATTCACTGGAATAACCGACAATGAAGATAACCAGTTTTTAAATCGATCCTTAATGAAACAGTGTTTCTTAAAATAAAGGAATATCAAACAAATAATTTTGCAATTTAACCAGTAGTTGTTTGCCGGATGCAATTGCTTTTCTCCTTTACTCAAGAATATGAATGAATGTATTCAATGACGGATGCATGACCTTCGGTGGGGACAATTTATTTCCAAAAAAATTAATAATAATTTATATCATGCATATGAAGATAAAGACATAAATGTTAAAATCATAAAATTTTAATATATCTAATAAAAAAAAAGTCATTATCTCCTGCAATTAAAAAAACAAAGTTAATACATTTAATTTCATGTATAACTCATCAATTTGATGAAATAATACAGTTATCACAAAATCCCCAATTTTGAGCATATCAAAACCCTAACCTATCAATATTTGCAATTAACCAACTTCAAGAGAAAATTTCATTAAATTGACTTCACAAACATATTACTCATCATCCTAGTTGCATAATCAATCAACCATTTTGATGGAAATAAACTTATATTAAAAAAATCCCAAATTGCAAACTTTTACAAACCCTAACAATGGAGATCCTAACAATGGAATGAGAAAGAGGGAGGTTGGCTGGCGGTTGCGAGAGGCAGTGGTTGCAGTGCTGGACGGTGCTGTTTTGTGATGTTAGGGAGAGAGGCGACCAAGTGCAGTAGCAATTCTGGACGAACGACTGAGGGGCGATGGATGAACGACGGACGTGAGGTGGTTGGCTGGTAGCACTATTTGTTTGCTATCCTATGAAAGAAGTAAAGAAGAAGGTGTGTTGACCCTTGGAGGCTGGAGCACTGCTGTCGTGTGAGTGAGAAAGAGGTAGTGACATGGGTGCAATTTTGTCAACTATGAGGGGCAACAAAACATAGATGGTAATTATAATTTTTTTTTTTAAATGAGTGGGTGCATGTGCACATCCTCAACCTAATTTGCGTCCGCCGCTTAATGTGTTTGTTATAGAACGACGATGATGCTTGTTTGTGAGAGAACGCCGAAGGAAAAATTGGGGAAAGAGAAATGGCATAAAGGTTGATTTGTGATGTTAATTGGTTTCTCCTTTATCCCACATACTTTATTTATAAATAAATCAATGGATCAGAATGATTGGAGGATTCATCCCAGATGACAGCTCCGTAGAAGTTTGTTTTTGGGTCAAAAAATGCTAATAGTTTTTACGAATTGTATTTGTGTGCTCTAGTTTTCAATGATCCTGACAATAATGTTTTTAATAGGTTCTTTTATGGTCTTTTTTTTTTGACACATTCTTTCTATGGTCTTTGATCTTTTGAAACTACTTAAAATATATAATTGTCAAAAAATAAGCCATATGGTAATAGTGCACCATGCAATAATTCTGTAAAATGCAGCTTAAAAATCCTAAAAGTTATGTTATGAGCACTTCTACATTCTGATAACAAGAGTAGTCAATCACACTTTTACTCAACTTGAATAGTGTGTTATTAGTTTATTGGTTTAATTAATGTATAGATCCCTGAACTATTTAAGAATTTTCAAATAGTTTCTTATATTTTAAAAGTTTGTAATTTGATCCGTGAACACATAAAGAATTTATAATTTGGTCTCTTATACGCTTTTGTAATAACTAGAAGAGTCAAGATGAGACAAATCAACTGATCAATGAAGTAATACAATGTCAATTTCTCTATTCTTACCGAAGCACAACACAATTCAAGTATAATTGATAGACTCTTTAAATATGGATAATTGTGAGCTTCAATGCTCAATAAAATAATCAGAATATTACTTTTCCATAAGAGTGTAAATATTATGAATATTGAAAGCCTTATAAGCATCCTTAGGAAGTGAACTATTGAACTTTGGGTTAAATTTATAATAAACAGGTTTAATATTTTTTTTAACTTATTTTAATTGAGGGGCTTATGTTTAGTTTTTTTTTTTTTTTAAAATTGAAGGATCGAGCAAATATATTTCTTTTAAGAACAACTATTTTTGGGGGAAGGGGGCGGTTACCCCTGCCCCGTACGAGAGAATATTCTCCCCTCCTTCTCGGTATACTTGGATCATCCAGATTTACGTCATAAAACACTTAAAATGAGCAGGGCCCAGGGCAAGTTGTAATGAGGTGAGGCCCAAAATGAAGTAGCAAGTTTCTATTAAAATGTCGGCGTGGTGAACTTCTATGTGGGCTTGGACTAATTGTGCCGCAGCAAAAGTCATATTAGGTTCGATTCTGCCTAGTGTGGCAAACCGGCAATAATTTATGATGAATTCTCTCATATTCAAAATATAATTTTATCTTATTTAAATGATCTAATCAGATAGTAAAAAATATTTAACTTGACTCATCAACATGACTTATTTAATTGAAGTGATACATTCTGATTGAACATGATAACTTTTATCCCAAAATTATTGGGGATACTAGAAAAAAAAGTATCATAATTTATTGACGGACTGGGATAAAAAACAGGAGTCTTCTTTGGTATTCCCAATAGTTTTGGGATAAAAGTTACTCTACCCAACTAGAATGTACCACCTCAAGTAAATGAATTATATTAGTAAGTTAAGTCAAATAATTCTCACCATCTAATTGAGTCGCCTAGATAGAGTAAAGTTACCTTGGAATATCGAAGAATTCGCCATTTTTTAAGGTGAATTCTATCTTAATTCTATTTTTTTATGTGTTTAATGTAACATTGTTTTTTATTTTTTTACCGGATTGTATGTGACATTGTTCACATTTATGTTTATGGGAATTTTTATAATATCATAATAGATAGGTCAGTAAACTCATAAGCATTCATTCAATAGAGTTTAATTGCTATATATTGTCATTATAAAATTTTTTATACTGGCAACCAATCAGAAATCATGATATGAGTGACTTTTCAAGTAATTAGGATAATAGTCAAACATTTTAGTTGATATGTCAATTTATGATTGATTGTCTGTGTAAAGAATATTTACACTGACAATATATATCAATTAAATCCAATCCAATATTAATTTTATAATAAATATTTAAAATTTTATTAAAAATAACTAAAAATTCATAAAATATTTGACTGAAACCAAACTAACTATTTGTTTGGATAAACGTTTGACAAATATAATTTTGAATGTAATTGATTTTGTAAAATTGATTTGAATATAACTGAGTTTGAAATGAAACGATTTATGTTTGGATATTTTTATTTTGAAAACATGTTTGATGTAAAACTTAATATAATTTTTCAATCCAAAAGCAAAAATTACTCCAAATTGCTTAAAGTAGAATCAATTTTGGAATGCAAAATTGTTTCTCCAACACAGAATCAAACATCTTCAAAAAATGATCAAACCCACGTTTGACCATTGCAAACATGAGTTTGCTGGTTCTCAACGTGGAATCAAACAGTACTAAAAAAAGCATAGTAGCATCTCCCCGTGTTCCTTGTATTTTTTTTATAAAAAAATAAAAAAATACTAATAATAGAGAAAGGATACGTAAGGACGGATTTAGAGGGAGGCAAGTATGGGTGCTCGTCGCTCCCAGTTGCATATAATTTATAAAATTAGTTTTATATATATATATATATATATATATATATATATATATATATATATATATGGTGATATATATTCGACCACTCCTTCCCGATCCATCCCGAGGATACTTGACGTTTTGGACCATTAAATTTATTTCTAAACTTCTGCAAGGTGACACCAATATTTTTGGCATATGAAATTTAGTAAGTTTTCTATAATGGTTGTGTCTTGTATCGGGGCTAGCCGTGATCTCGAGGATATGAATAAAAAATGATGTGTACTGTATCTAGCATATAAAACGAAAATGAGCATATATGGAATCTAAATTTTTTTGAGACAATGGAATCTAAATTTAACAATTTCAAAAACTAAATAAGAGATTATAAAAATGTGAAGTTATCAGAGTTGTTCAGCTATTCATATATTTTATAACTAAAGAAAAGGGTGATAGGATTTTAATTTTATACACATTAAAGCCTCCGGTGTCACTGAATCCATTTCCTAAAAAATGCGATTTGGATTTGGTGATTTTGAGATTTGATATCTTTGATGTCTTTAAACATTTTTTGGAGAGAGAAAAATAAGAGAAAAAAATAAAATAAGATGAAAGAGTATGTAAAATAAAAGAGAAAAGATCTAAAAATACCAAAGGTATCAAGTCCAAAATTCACTCAAACCTAAACACTATTGTATAGCTAAGACACATAAAGCAGACATAACAAAGAGTTCAATCCATCTTACAAACAAACAAAGGTACAAAAAAACAATAATTCAAATACCCCCTATTTGATTTCTTGTATTCCTGTTATTATAATCACCATTCCTAGTTCCCCTTCTTTGTTGCTCTGCTCCAATTATACAACTTTCATACATACCCCCTTTGAGATTTTGATTTTCTCCTTTCTCCATGGGGAACCCCACTGAGTCCACTACATCTTCTCAGAAGTCTCCAGGTGAGTTGGAGTTTTGGGTTTCTCTCAGTTTATGGAATCCTATTGAAATATTAAAACTTGATTGGTGCTTTCAGTTGAATGAACATGTAATGTTTTTATTTGTATATGTTTTTTTGGCTGAACTGTTTTTTTTCTTGGTGTGCACCAGAGGTTGGAAATGATAGTGATTTTAGAGTTCATGTGTTCTCTTCATCATCTGAGGTGAGATTGTTGAACCTAACTTTTTGTATCATCTTGATTTCTTTAAGTAACTGCAATTTGTTCAAAATCAATCAATACATTATTATGAAATACAAATTGTTCATTCATACTGTGTGTGTGAATTCAACCAAAGTGTATAATTCTACAATTGTCATTGATGAGATTAAAGGGAAAAAGAGGAGGAGGAGGAGGAAAGGTTTTCCTGAGTTTGGTTTTCAAATCATGAGGATTTTCATTACAATTGAAGATTTTTGGATGGTTGAGATTTGAAAGAGATTAAGCTATCAATACTTGACAGCAACTACATTTTCTGCTATTAAAGAGCGGCCCAGTATACCAGGCCCCCATCTAGTGGGATTTGGGAAGGGTAGATGTTCGTAGTTTTATCCTCGCAAGAGGAGAGGCTGTTTCCAAAGGCAACAACATTACCATCACGCCAACGCTCTCCCTCTACCATTATTTATTCAATAAGTATTACTACTCATGTGGTTAGTTTATGATTAGTTGAGATGGGTAGCGATTAGTTAAATAGATAAGTGATTAGCCAATAGTTAGTTACTATCTCCAGTCTACATACGTCATGTATTAGGCTTGTATGGTACACTTTTACACATCCAGTAAAATCTCAGCTTGTGAATTCTCTCATTTGTCTCCTCTTTACAATATTTCTAGACAATAAGGTTCTGCATTATCAATTAAGTTTTTCCATTTTCATTGATGTTGCATTGTTCAGTTGCTTGAAAAGCTTCATCAAAGATGGAGTTCAGTGGAGAGACAACCATATCCAGCTATGTATTCAAGTATTTATGGAGGTATCATACTTGATCCAGCAATGATGGTAATCCCCATCGATGATCACATGGTACATCGAGGGCATGGTGTGTTTGACACTGCTATTATTTTAGATGGGTAATGCTAACTTTTGGTTTATTGTATACAACACAATATTTTGATGACTTTGAATATTCAGATTTTATGCATTTGAAACATATTTTTCTCTGACCTTGGTGTTTGTATTGTTTGTCCTCCCCAGATACCTCTATGAGTTGGATGTTCACCTTGATCGCTTCCTCAGATCAGCCTCCAAAGCAAAGATATCCTCTCCCTTTTGTCGGTCAACTCTTCGCAGCATTTTAATACAACTAACTGCAGTATCAAAATGCAAGAAAGGTACTCTAAGATACTGGCTGAGTGCAGGTCCTGGGGATTTCTTGCTGTCATCAGCAGGATGTCCAGCATCTGCATTCTATGCAGTAGTCATTGACCAAGATTTTTCCCAGTGCAAAGAAGGGGTTAAAGTGATTACTTCCAAAGTACCAATGAAGGCACCTCTATTTGCAACAATGAAAAATGTAAATTATCTTCCAAATGTCCTTTCAATAATGGAAGCTGAAGAGAAAGGAGCATTTGCTTCTATATGGGTTGATGAGGCAGGTTATGTTGCTGAAGGTCCAAATGTCAATGTTGCTTTTATAACTCAAGAAAAGGAACTTGTCATGCCTTTGTTTGATAATATCCTATATGGCTGCACTGCGAAAAGGCTTCTTGAACTGGCACCCAAGTTGGTAGATCAAGGGCTTTTGAAAGGGGTGACAACTAAAAATCTGAATGTAGAGGAAGCTAAAGGTGCTGCGGAAATGATGTATGTAGGAAGCACACTTCCTGTGTTGCCTATCCTTGTGTGGGATGATCAACCGATTGGTGATGGTAAGTTAGTAACAATATGTCCTTGTATGGTATAAAGCATTTAACCTTTTCTTCACATTGTTGATCCACATGAACTTCTAGTCTTGCATATAGTATGATACATGGTTTTGACATAATTCAGGCTAGAACCGTTTAAGGAATGGTATCCTGGTTATAAGTAATAATCAACAAGGGTGTTAGACTGATCATATGGTAAAATTGGCAAAAGTTCTTATATATACAATCTGTTTGAGTCTCTCACTTTCCCACTGTCCTTTTTATTTTTTGACAGGGATGGTTGGAGTATTAACAATGTTACTTTCAGATTTGCTATGGGATGATATGGTAGCTGGCCCAGACACACAGAGAATTCCTGTTACTTATGTTTAGTGAAGCTATAAAGTTGTCAAATTAAAGGCTGGGAACTGCTTTCTTCTCATTTTAATCTGTTGTGTTCCTCAGAGTTCTTCTTGTTGCATAGATTTAACGAGAGGTTTCTCTTTTTATTTGCTTTGTGTGTTTCCAATGTGAACAAGTCCTAAAGTGAAGCTGCAGAAGTTTCCTGCTACACAAAATTTATATAGCAAATAAAAAGTCATTGAACTGTTTCACCTTGTTGTAATGAACAGACTTACCAGAACTACTTGGCTTTGATTTTCAAGCATTTTTCTATGCCAATCAGTTGTATACATACATTTATTTTCTAATTAGTTATCTATCTGCAACAGCAATGGTTGGCCTAAGTTTTTAATTGGAAGAGTCCATTGTCTAATGTGATCTAAGGTGCCTTCTAGATAAGAATCAAATGTGAAACATATAAAAAGAACCAATCTTGTAATAATAAGTTGGAGTTAAAGAAGGATTAGACGAGGATTTGTTCAATCTTCGAAGATATACGTCAAAGAACCAAAGAATCAGAGGAGTGAAAACACACACACCAACACCTACAGCACACAAATTCTTTTTTTATGAAAACTGATACACAACATATATGGGTGTGGGTTTTGGGTGTATTGAAGACGAGAAGTCTCAAATTTGCAAAACCTTTAGAGTGTCTTTGGAATGTCTTAAAATGGGGAATGATTTAATTTATAAATCAAATCTCATTAAATCTTGAACTTGAATTGTCAAAAAATAACAAAAATGATTTGATTTTTGGAGTCTAATAGGCTTCATTCCGTTTATTTTAGAAATTCCATCAAATTTGATAGGATTTGATTCGATTTGAGATATTTACCCTTAGTAAATACCTTTAACTACCTCTCATAAGCGTAAAAAATGTAAAATAATAAAATCGAATCAATTCTCATTTTAGAGTTCCAAACACAAAATTTGATTTCTGTAGTGTGACTAAGATATATTTTGAACACACAATTTGGTTTCTATAGTGTGACTAAGATATATCCTGCACATTTTAGCTACTTATAGAGAAGCCAGGCACAGTATGTACAGCAGTCAAAGTAAACTGTGCTTTAAGTCTTCACCAAAGAGAGGCTAAAATATAACCTCTTGGGAAATAAGTTGATTGTTGAGTCTCTCCCTCTTTCAATTTCTCCCTTTATTTATTAGTTATCTATTTTTGACAGGAATGGTTGGAAAATTAGCATTGTTACTTTTGGAATTGCTTTGGAAACTATGGTGGCCAGCCCTGAGAGAATACCTACTCCTTAATTCTACTGAATCACAGCCATAAAATCAAAATTAAGGTGCTGCTTTTCATCTTATTTCACCTATACTTTTCTTCATTGTTCTTCTTAGTACATCAAGTTGGTTAAGGGTTTGTGTCTGCCTTCAAGTATGTTAAATAAAAATAAGTGTTGAAGAGATGCAGCAGAAGTTTTTCTGCTACTCAGAATTGATTGAGCTTGAGCATAATGTATGTTAGCTTGAAAGAGTCATTGAACTATTTTGTTTTGTTTCAAGTGACTTACTGCAAACCTGCCAGGACTACTTGAGCTAAATTTATGAAAAACTGAATCAAGGACTATGTTATTCTACTAAACTTAGTGTTGTGAATTATCAGATGGTCATGGCTTCTAGCTCAAAGTGTCTGCTTCATAGAACATATCATAAATGATAAATCTATTATAAATTGAATTTGAATCTAATAATTACTCAGAAGGTAGTCTGACCAGTCCTTTTAGTTATGTCAAGAGTCAGCATTTTCTCTTCCTACTTCCGACACAGGTTTAGTCAGTGACAAATTTTTTGTTTGTGATGATCATTCACAAGCATATCTATTTAATAATGATGCAGTATCACACATCAAACTTATTAAATATATGTCCATATAATATATGGATAATAGAGACCTTTCCCAAAATGAATATCAACATAACTTGAAATTTCGTTGAAGAACAAATATTCAGGTAAAATACACAAATTACTCTTACCTTTGACTTAAAAACAACCTTTGCATGTGTGGAACAACTCTCAATTCTCATAAATTTCAATGATATATAATTTATATGAAACATGCAGAAAAAAGCTGTGATAATATTCTCAATAAACTAAAAACATTTTCTTCTTGCAGGACAACTCCCAGCTCTCTTCTACATCCTTCATCATAGATATCAATATTCCCAAAGCCAACCATTCTGGTAGTTGAAGTCTTCACGACACCATTTGCCTTATCATTATTCTGCCAAGCATGTACAGCCTTCATATCTTCCTTGGATGATGCTGAAGAAACATGATAATCAAGACCAAGCTGTTGCATTGCCTCTTCAACACAGAGAGAAATGGAGAAAATAAAGCATAAGGAGAGAGAGCTATGCAGTCTGTTAAGTTTCTATTTTGGCAGCACATTTATGCTTTTCAAGGCATAGAATTGGGTGGATGCTAGCATGAAGTATCTCAACATGTGGCATATCGGTGAGGGAGTTTTTTGACCATATGTAGCCGGTTTATGCGGTATTTGTAGGTAAGTAAAGTTTAAGTAATTGCAGACAGGTCCTATTAAATTATGAGAGGAGGGACATCCGAGAAAATTTGGGAAGCTGCCACCACAAATTTGTAATCGATTACCAATTTCAATTGGTAATCAGTTACCAAAATTAGTAATCAATTACCCATTGAAATCCCATTGGTAATCAATTTCAATGGGTAATCGATTACTTATTATCAATTTCAATGGGTAATTGATTACAAATTTTGATAAGTAATCGATTACCAATTGAAATTTGTAATCGATTACCCATTGAAATTTGTAATCGATTACCGATTTCAATGGGTAATCGATGGCATTTTGTGTGTTAAGTATAAATTAAAATAAGTATCAAACAATATCAACAACAGCGGAGCAATAATAAATTCTTCATTTTTTTTTAATGATCGATTCAACACGTCCGCCCTTACTATCTCATACTCTGTCTCGGCTCCGTAGATCGCACCGTCGATTCCACCCTCGTCACCGACCTCTGACTCCACCAATCGCGTCGTCGATTTCGCCCTCGCCACGTTACCATCGTGCTCCACCCAAACGGCCACCAAAAGCCTAACCGCCACGCAGAACTATTCACGCAGGTACGCCCAACCGTCGCCGCCAATATCGCACCGGGAATGCCGTTCCTCGTTGCAGCTCCACCTCGGACCAGCACCGACGTAAAAATACAGGGACTATATTACAATTTGTTAACAAACCGGTTTACCAAGTCTCAGGTTAACTTTTTTTTTTTTTAAACAAAACAATCTCAACCACTATATTAATAAATCTAACGGCTATTTTAAATGCTTCATCCATATACCATATTCGAGCATGCTTCATACTAGAAGTTACCATAGAATTGGGTACAGCTATTGGCACTCTAAATTTCTATTAAACTTTTTACCAACCCATTATAACCAGCAACATGAATTACCAAAAGTGGAGTTACAGTGATCTGAAAGGCTCAATTTTAGAATATTTACATGTATCGAAGTTTGTGATGCATTATCCTTTTTTTTTTTTTATATAAAATGTGATGCATTGTTTTTTTTTTTTTTTTATGAACCACCGTAATTAGGGTCTTTGGCTTCCCGATGGCATTCCGGGGTATTCCCACAAGCTTCGACCCGTTGGACTGGCAATGAGACTAATCCTCGATCAGTTGCTTAGAGCAGAGAATTAACCCTTGATTTTCGAAACCTCCCAACTAGAGTGTTGCCATCAGGATTCGAACTTACGTCTTCCTCCTTATGGGATGGAGAAGCTTACCGCTCGACCAACCCTCAATTGTTGTGATGCATTATCTTTTAACTCTTATAATAAATATTTTAAAAATCACACATATTATACAACAATGTTATTTGTACATTTGAGATTTTGACATCATTAATCAAAATTTCTACATTATTAATCATGATTCTAATATAATTAACCAACTTGTCAACCATTCACTTGAACATCATTAACCAAGATTGGTATCCCCCATAACCAAGATATCAAGGGTTTATTGTACAAATAACATTTTTCATATTATAATACATAGTTAATTGACAGTGTAAAATTAAGGTACATCAAAATGAATATCTAATTATATACTAGTACAAGAAATACTTGTCCCAATGTTGTTCGCACCATCCAAGAAGCATCTTTCGTGTTCATTTATCTTTGTTGCTGGGGCCACATGAAATTATGAACGTTAGTCGTTAGTCGTTAGTCGCATCTCTATATGTGAGTACGTGACATGTACTTTTCTTTGTTTCTCTTTGTGGAATTGTATTTGCCAGCTATTTGTTTTTGGATGCGTTTTAAGGTACGCAAGTAAACTAGGGCGTACCGCTACGCATTGCTCATCCAACGGTTGAAGTGTTGGGTCAAAGACGGTAATTGATATTATTGGCTGTGATTTTTTCACTGGGAAATGGGTTGCCGGTTTAGAAGTGGCTCCAAAATTTTCAAGCCACATAGTGCAAACCCTTACCTTAATGGATTTGGATCTTCTCATTATTATCTCTCATCTTATGACAAAAAAAGACATAAAAATAAATTTGATTTTATATGTGATATCTGTTAAAACTGGATTTTTTATCTTTTTCTAATAACATTAAAGGAAAAAGGAGATAATAAAATAAGAAGATCCAAATTCCTTTCCCAACCTGTTGCGGTGGTGCAGTTTGGACATCTCTATCTCCATCTCCAACCCCATTTGCTGGCCAACTCGATCCTCAGATTGTTACATACAATGCCTGCTTTATTTGCTGTCTTGCATGTTCATGATATGATGTTGGGTCCTGGAATGGGAAGAGACAAATTTTGAAGGTTGAAGGAAAAATTGGCCGTTCTATCCTTCTAGTCCATGATGGTTGTGTACATTGATTTATGATTTAAATGTTTCAGATATTTACTTGTGGCCTACGAAGTACAAACATTTGAGAATAGTTGTTCTTGGGCACTTTTGGATGCTCTAAACTATTTTATAATTTTTTTTTTTGGATAAAAGTTATCAGTTTAATTGTTATTAGGGGTGGGAATAGGCTAGACCGAGTTAGAGCCTGACAGGCCTGAGCCTGACCTATGTTCTAATCTCAAGGCTTGAGTGTGGCCTATTAACCTGATATAGGCCAATTTTTAAGGCCTAGTCCGGCCTACTGTAAAGCCTGACCTGACCTGAAAGCCTATTTAAAAGCATACTTTTGAACAAGACTTTTAAATATGCCTCCATCTATAAATAGGTCATAGACCTTCACTTGTAAATAGACTTGTAAGTCTCTAATGATAAAGAGGTTGGTAGGTAATAAACCGTTAGGTCTTCACAAATAAATATGCAAGTGGATCTCTATATTTAAATGGGTCAATAGACATTTACTTTCAAATGTTATAAATATTACAAATACTATATTATAGTATTATATATTAAATTATATATTATATATATTGTGCGTTAAATAGGCCAGCCTGATAAGCCTAATAGGCTTTTTCTAAAGCCTTAGCCTGGCCTCTTTAGTTATATAGGCTTTTTAAAAAGCCTTGACTTGGTCTTTTTGTTAAATAGGCTAGGCCAGGCTAGACCATAGGCCCCTGACGAGCGGCCTAACCTATTCCTATCCCTAATTGTTATACACTGACAGTGTAAAATCCTTTTATATAGACATCTATTCATAAATTGACACATCAGTAAAATGTTTGACTTTTATCCTAACTACCCTAAAAGTCATTCATACCATGACTGATGATTGAATGTCTGAGTAAAGAGGCTTTACACTTTCAGTGCATAACCATTAAACTCTACTATGTCCTGTTTTCTCTGTCGTGGATCATGAGGAGTGTTCTCTACCGTCTTGATCTCCACATTTGGGTGGAGCTTGCGACGGATCTGAGACACAATTTCGGTGGCAGCGGGAGGAGTAGACGGAGAAGAATGGAGGAGGAAGAGAGGAGAAAAAAGGGGAAAGAATTTTGTTTTTTTTCTATTTTTTTTGTTTTACTAGAATACCCCCAGAGGATGGATACACAACTCTTAGTAATAAATCAACGAGAAAATACTTTCTCAGTTCTTTGAAAATTTATTCTGATTTTATTTTGATAGTTGTTTTAAAATAGTAATAAATATTTATTATATTTTCTCAGTATTTGGGTTTTAGACCTAATTCAACCCAAAAGCTCATTCATATAGCCCTCACTTATGAGCATTATTCAGGTAATATCACTATCAAATGTGTGACTCTTAACACATTCCTTTACGCCCAAGACTGGATATCTGGAGCGTGAAATTTGCAGGACTGGACATCTGCGGGTGACCCAATGGATCTCAAATATACTCTGATATAATCTTAGAATTTAGGCTTTAGGTCTAACTCAACCCCAAAGCTAGCTCATAAGGTGAGGGTTGCCCTCTTACTTATAAGCACTATTCAGTCCATATCACTATCCAACGTGGTACTCTTAACAATTTTTCTCAATTATAGTTGTTTTAAAACTATACTAGTTGAACAAACATGTGGTTGATACGAGTGTTAAGGAACTCAGGCACCTTAAGTGAGTGTCAAATGTTCGAATCTTGACTTTTGTGTATGGAGAAAACCTGGTTGGGAGGGAGAACTCATCTTGTGTGTTCAATATGTTCTATTAGTTACTGCTAATAGTACAGTGGATACTCCGTATCTATAACATGGTTAAAAAAAAACTATACTAGTTGGATCACAATTCCTAAAATGTGCACTTCTATATGCACAAAAAATCTAAAACTTTTTGGAAAAAGGGGATATTGAACAAGCTTGAAGTCTTTTTCATTAGCTTAATCTATTTCATTGGAATACATTATTTGTAAAACATGCAAGTGAAATAGAGAAAATCTCGGGGAGCCAAACTTTTAGTACATTCTTACTTAATTAATAAATTAATGCAAAGATTGGTGACACAAATCTTTTACTAGTACATTAAAGACCATGTTTGGAAAAGGTTTTTCTCACATGAAAACATTTTTTAAAAAAAAACAAATATTGTTTTGAGTTTAATTTGACATGTTTGACAAAGCTTATTAAAATATGAAAAAATAGTTTTTATGAAAAAAAGAAAGAAAATTTAAGCCGGAAGTTTGAAGTTTATTTTTTATATTTTAAAACTATTCACATTTTTTTTGTATTTCACTCATGCAAAACTATCAAAATTTTTTTCCGCAATTCGAAAGAAATAGATTATCTTAAATCATTTTTTTTACAAATATATTCAAAATAAAACTGATTACATTATAATCGATCATAACAATAATTGATAATATATATAATCAGTTATTAAAATAATGTATTTTTCGCAACTACTTCAAATACATTCTAAGATTATTTAATGTTTTTTTAGCTATATTCTCATTTATTTGAGTTTTTAAGGTAGTGTCTATTATTATTCCTTTATGTTTATTGCCACTTCTATTTGATTAACTTTTTCCCTAATAGTCTTTGATTTTGTTTTATTGCAATGACTTAAAATAATTCAATGAGTAACAATATAAACTTCCAGTGTTTAAGTTCGAATAAGACAATTTGTGAGCCTATCTAAAAATAAATTACCTTATAAGCATGGAACTAAGCACTAAGCAGCAGCATCCTTTGTTGCAAATGGGACATTCCATCCAGGGTCTCGCGGAGAATTTTAATTTTCTGACCGAACCTTGTTTTATCTTGTGTAGGGTGTAAATAAAACAAGTCAAACACTTCAAACTTAGGCTTGACTTATAAAAATGAAAGTTGCTCAAATTTAATTTATTTATTTAAACAAGCCAAATTTAAAATTTGAGCTTACCTTTGTTCAAAAATACAAGATTGATCTAATCTCATTTAGCTCATTTATTGCTTAATTATTATTTTTTATCAAATTTCTTCTTAACAAACTTAAATTATTCTTAAGTTTATTAATCTAATATTTAACAAACATCTTTTGAAATGAAATAATAATAAAAAATTACAATTCTCAAAATAAATATAAAATTTCAATTCTCCAAGTAAATATAATAAATAAAATTACAACTTTCTAGATAATTCACATACACAAACTATTAACAAGTTATTAATGTCAAATATACAAAACTCTCATAACTTAACGAATTTAAATAATCAAGTCTAGCTTTAAGTTTGAGCTTATTTATTTGGTTAGACATATGAACTTGAAGAAATGATTAATTAACCCAACTCAAATATTTCATAAATAACTCTTCTCATTTACATCCCCACTTTTGCCTCTCAAGTCCTTTTCAGGTATACAGGTGATAAAGAGGACATACACCATTTGAACTTGCCCCCATAATGAAGTGGAACAAGAACATGTTAGAAAATAAAAGATTCTGAATTGGACATGGCAATCTTGTTTCTCAGTGATTGTCCAGAAGGGGCTAGAATAACCAATTAGATATTTCAGTCCCCGAAAACTTCTCATTCATTCACAAATCTCAGCAGCCTAATTATCTAGCCAAAATAGATAAATAAAACTATATAAAACGACAAATAATGGAGGGGGAAAGATAATTTATGCATTGGCTTATTCTCCCACCATACAAAGAGACAACTATGATAAATACGAATTAATGTAGTTTTACAATTTGGATGTAACTAAGAAGATCCTCACTATCAATATGAGACAAAAAATTTAAAAACAATATTAAACTAATAATAAAAAAGGGCGGCCCACTGCAACAGGCATAGTAAATATTAAACTAATAATAATAATAATAATAGTGTTCATAGAAAAAAACAATTTCTTACAATGATATATGTACATTTTAATTAGAATAAATGCATAAATAAAGATGCAACACACAACGTAACTCATAACTCTGCTCAGGATGGGTTTATATCCCGTGAGGTTTGACCTTGCCATCTGTGAAACAAAGAACCAGAGATTATTCACAAGCATATTTAATGTCATAATGTTACTATGAGAGAGAGAGTGTGTCATGTTATTTGTTTCATTACTTGGATTCACTGCCGTCAGAAAACCCACGCATTCACTTAGATGCATTGTTGGATGCATTTGGATTTGGATTAAAAAAAAACAAAAACAACACTAATCCAACGATGTATCTGATTGAATACGTGAATGCATCGGTTTTCTAACTGCAGTGAATCCAAATCCGCAAGGCAACAGTCCCAAAAGCTAGGAAAACTATTTTTAAGAAGCAAGTTATTCACAGGGAAAATGATAACTTGCATAAACCTTGAGAGAAGAAATCTTGCAAGTGGGCTTAAATTGCTATTTGGATGAAGTTCCTTATTCTGATGTTTCTTGCGGTTATCAGATTCTGTGTCAGCTGACTTGGTCTTGCTGAATAGTTGCCCTGCCAATTCCTGCAGGTCTTTCAATGAATCTTCCTTTGAACTGCACACAAGAGAATGAGAGAGATACATTTATTTTCCTTTATTAGTTTGTGTGATGAATGTTTGTAGAAAACAAACCTTGCCAGCCGCTGAAGTAACTTTTTGACAAGAACATCACAGGATCTAGGCTTTGTGCTCTCCATGTTTATTAGAGAATCGATAACTGCTCGCGAGACTGACCCTTCTGGATCATCAGCAATGGCCTACATAATGAACGCAATCATGAGCAATGTGGCCTACATCATGAACAAAAACATACAACAACATTGAAAGCCTTTTTTCACTAGGTGGGGTCGGTTACATGGATTAAGCGATGCCAGTGTGTTCTATCAAAAGCCAAATCCTTCAATAGGCCATTTAGGTTTTATCCTTCCCAATGGTTTCCCCTAGAGTTTTTCTTGGTCGGTCTCCCTCTAATTATGGGGCTATCCTCCATTTGATCAACATCAACTCTTGTAACTAGAGCTTCTATTGGTCTTCTTTGGACATGTTCCAACCCACCTTAGGCCACATGAACACAAACATGCTATAACAAAAACCATAACAAATTAGAAAAAAATCTATTCTAGCTGTAACTTGCTGAAGCATACCAAAAAAACCATCTTATCAGGCACAAAATTTTACTAGTCTCCAATCCTCACTCCACCACACCCTCACCCCCAAGAGGCAAAGACAACACCAAAAAAAGTCCATTCAGAATTTAATCATTTTTTTAAATCTTTTTAATAATGTAAAAAGTCTGAGTATATAAAATCATTGCTAGGTGATAAATAGTAATTAAAATTTTTAAACGAATATTCAGTAGTGCTAGTACATCACACTCTAACGTCATTTCCAGAGAAATTAATGCCTTGTTATTTACAACATACGTGACAATAATTTAGAAGAGTCCAAAATCAAAACTGAAATCATATATATATATATATATATATATATATATATATATATATATGACAATTCTAGTTGTGGAACCTTGAGGAGCCATTATTACAGTTTAAGATGCTCTATTTGGCATCACAAACTAATTTTGAACGAGAGAAGTCAGAACACAAAGTTTACTCTACCGTACTGCTTGGAAAAAGGATAAAATGTATGCATAGACTCACCTCTTTTAATGAAGGAATAAGCAAAACTGATAAAGGCACAGAGGATGACATTATTTTAGCACTTTCTTCATCACCACTAGCATAATGCGATCTTGACATGCCCTTTTGTGAGTCAATGTATTCACGATATGATCTGAAAAAAATAATCCTTCAGAATTTATAATCACATATTTATTTCCAAACAGATACATTACCAGTGTCATTGCTATAGATGTACCTCGAAGAACCGGAGCTGCTTGTCATATCTCTCTTGCTTTCCTGTAGATTGTTAATTTTTACCGGTGCAAATCTCTCACGAGCATTGCCTTTCCTTAGCATAGCAGCCTTTGCCTACAGAGACAAACAGTCAAGAAAATGCTTTTATAAGCAATATTAATCCGACCAAGCAAACATGTCAATGTGTCCTATGGCAAAAATATAAATCAACAAAAACAACGAAGGGAATTTTTTTTGACAGAAGTGGTTAAAAAGTGATTTAAGAAGCAAACATACCCTACAAAATGTACGAGTAACTTGCAAATATATGACATGGGAAAACAATAAAATGAAATACTGACTGTTACTCAAATAAATCGACAGTATCATGGAACCAAACCTACAAACAAGAAACGAGAAGAAAAAAAGGCTCATCTCGCCCTACATTAATTAACACAAGTGAAATTCACAGCTTATATCACAAAGAAATAAAACCTCAGCAAGATTTGCAGCACTATCTTCTAACGAGGCATTTGAATTTCTGTCATGAATTCCCAGTCGGGAACTTGGTGTATGTGGAGAATCAGAATCATCATGCTGGCCACGAAAAACAACAGTTCCACTGGTAGAAGTATCTTCAAAAGAAGCATAGCTGCTGCTAGACTACATTGCATTAAAATTCTCATTAAGTGACTGCACAGAACAGCAATAAGAACTAATCAGTTTCTTATCAAAGTGACTCAGCTTGAACAATACCTGGGAGCTCTGGTCACGAAACACCGATGGCCTTGATCCTTTTGGAGATCGAATAACGACAGTTCCTGATCCATTCCCAGACAATTCATCCTGCAAATTGAAGATTTGAAAAGATCAAAGTATGTCCAGGTTTAAAATGAAATTTCCTTGAGTTCATAGGAATTTCATCTTTACTTCATGATTAACACAATTCTTTCACATAACATTTGACAAGGTGAATTCTCTAAATGAAACCACAACAGACATTTTAATTGTTTTGTGTCTGCTCATTGGGTAGCAAGATAGGATGGAGATTAATTTATCAGATTCAGCTCAAAGTATATAAAACTCAGCAGGTAATAATTCAGGGTTAAGCATTAATCATATTCCAACGTTTCACAAACTACCAAAATCACCCTAAGATTCCCCCTATGGAGATATGACTGCTCAATAAGTTAACTTCTTTGACAAAGACAGACACGCATAGTAAGAATCAATTACATCTTCAAGGTGATCATCCAGATGCTCATCATCGTAGGAAAGTCTATGATCTTTTCCAAAGGAACATTCAAATGACTCATTAAATGCACTTCTATTGGCAGATCCCCCTTGATAGCCACTCTCTGGAGCTTTTCTTTGGGTAAGCTGATTATGTGAAACTTCAGTTTTCTTATCTCTAAATTGAGGTGGTCGTGAAACACTACGAAAGGTTCCAGTACCCTGTGATCCACCAATGCTGAAGTCCCATCCAGAACTTTTCAGGGTTTTACCCTGATCACTGCAAATGAGAAACTGTCCATAAAAATTCAATATGTAAAATTAAGAACAGTAACAAGCAGTCATAACCTACCTGGGTCGATTAGTTTCTTCACCTCTTAAATCTCTCGCCACCTTCATAGTATCAGATGCCTCCCCTATTCCTCTCGAGCCATTTCTAGGTGTCTCCTGATCTTCCTTTATTTGGTACTTAGGACGCTCCCTATCATGAAACCACAAGGCATGGTGGTGTCAACCACAAGCTGGGGAATAATATTTGCAATTTTCAATTTTCTGGTCATGGAAAACATGCTAAAAATACACAGCAAAAGGGTTTCAGAAGTCAATTCAGACATCTCAGCATTTCTTTTTCTAAGATATGATATATTAAGTTACGAACAACTAAAGAAAGGAAGAGCAGCAAATCGATGATGATGATGATGATAATAATAATAATAGCCAAAAGCAAAGGTAGGTATAAATACATAATAAAGTATAGCAAGATCTTTAGCAACAATAACTCGCACCTTATTCTTTCGGAAAGTTTTGGACTCTTCCTAGCGTTCCGAATAAAGCGGTGTTTGAGAAGTTCCTTAGCACTTGGCCTCTGGAATTGAAGCCATTAAATGGGGGAAAAGTTAAGAGACTGACAGAGAGAGATCGACTTCACCAGTTCCACTTCAAACCTAGTTTCAAAAACTAAACAATATACATGGCACCAAGTTGACAGCTACAAATTTGAACATGATAAATCCAAACAAATATTTTAATTGAATTAGGGTGCAAAATTAGGGTGTTATTTGATCCGTGTAGCGACCCCACCAAGTTGGAAAGGGTTGTTATTGTTGTTGTCATTGTATTTTAATTAATAAGCATGATAAAACAAAAGGACCATTTTCTGGCTGTTCACATACAATCCATAAAGTGAACATTTCTCTGGAATTAAAGCATAGACAGAACCTGTTCATTAGCAACATATAAGAACTGCAAGTATGCCCAAGAGAAAGAAAGAAAAAGAAACAATAGTGAGTATATGGAACGCGTAGACACTTGCCTCAGCAGGAACCTTTTTCAAACACAATGAAACAAATTCTTTCAAGGGACGAGAAAAATGTTCATCTAGCTGCAAAAAAGGACATCAAATGTCAATCTAGAAAAATTTATCGCCTCAAAATAGTTCAAAACTTGAAACATTGATTCCTCTGATATTTAAGAAAACAACCTGCGGAGGATTCTCTCGGGGTATGATGAAAAGCACTCTCATAGGGTGGAGATCGGCAAGAGGAGGCTCCCCTTTTGCCATCTCAATGATAGTGATCCCCAGAGACCAGATATCTGCCTGTGTAAACAGAATACCACAGTGATGATTCCGAGGGTCTAAAAGAAAACAATAGGGAACACAAAATGAAAATAGAGATGGAAAGGCAGAACCTAAGAAAACATAACAAAAGACATGTGAATAACCATAAAATAACCTTCTCATTATATCCTTCTAAATTCTGAATAACCTCAGGAGCCATCCAGAATGGTGTTCCTACAAATGTCTGTTGTTATAAAATATATTAGCATATCCAGTAAAAAATGAGAGTAATTATTTAGAACTGAAGTGTTTTTTTTCAATTACATAAAGCAACAGATGTAATGATTATAATAATGAAAGAAAAAAACAGAGCTATACATTAAAATACAGAAAATTGAAATTCAGTTTGCCCATTTCATATCACATCAAGACAAATTATTTTGCATTCTCAAAGTTCTTTGACTTTGGGAGTCTATAAACTGATTTGATTGTTGATGGGTCATTGATCCATGTGTATAAGAGGAGGGAAAGGAGATATATGGGAGGGCTGAATAGTGATGGGCTTAACTTGGGAAAGGCTGCTGATGGGCAGTATATGACAGAAGAGAATTCAGTTAGAGGAGTGAGGGAAGGGCAGAATGGAATGGACACCTGGCAGCTGATGAATGGAAAGAATACTTCTGTGACGATTGGAGTGCATGATGGTGGAGGTTATATGAGAGGCATAGGGGATGTTGAGGGGACATCAGAGAATTGTAATTGGAGTGAGGGAGGATTGTTCACTATCTTAGTAACAATCCCTATATCTTTTCTTTTCTCGTTTTCTCTGTTTCCCATTTACTAGTTACTATTTTCTGCACCTTTTTCTGGTTTACATGCTACTGTTTTCTGCATATCTGGATTAGTAGAGGAACTGCATCTATTGTAAGGAGCTTAGCTCCAATTTTCAGGTTCAATATTACTTAGTATTTTCCAGTTCCTATCAATTGTCCTTAAAAGAAGCAAAATTTTGTGTTCTCGACAGGACTTTAAGAATGACATAAATTATAAAATAACAGACATCAGTTTCAATCAAAATGCAATAAAAAATATAACATTATGCCAATAACCCATCCATGTCAAAGTGATCGAGAGTTCAACCTTAATAAAATATGTTTACCTTTCTCCTTGATATAGTCCTTGTTAGCTGTGCAGAAACACCAAAATCTGCAACCTGGTGACATTTCACATAGAAATTCACATGCAAATGCATGGAAGTCCACATATCAAATTGTTATGTGTATTATTTTTCCAGTAAGTCATACTCTAAAATAAAAATATCAGAATTATAACCTCCTGCAGAATAAGATATACCTTTACATCACCATTCTCAGTCAATAAAATGTTTGCAGCTGCAAAATTGAAATGTAAATGCTGTCAATATAAAGCTAATGTAAAAAGAAAAAAGAAAAATCCAATCTATGACCACAAAATTTCATATGGAAGGGGGAAAAGGAGCTTCGAAGTACAGCAAAAATCAACTGGGAAGGGGTTGTTGCTGATACCTTTAATGTCTCTATGAATTTTTCCTTCATTATGTAGGTAATCAATCGCATGCAACAAGTCACGTAGAATGCAAGCAATTGACATTTCATCAAGTGGAGGACCTGATTGGAGCTACAGAAGCAAAACCAGCATCAACTCCACAGGCATACACCATATAGTCATATTGGAAATTAGTGTTTACAGATATAAAAATGATAAATATTAGCACACAACCATTCCAAACATCAAATAGCAAACCTAGGAGGGAGGATGAAAGAAAAAATAATAACAGGGAAAGTACAAAGAAGGAGGATAAGAAATCCTCCAAGAACAATGTCAGATATATATATAAAAAATCATTCATGAGCCTTCACTTAGAGGCTTAAGTTTTTCAAAGAGTTGGTTTGATCTAGAGTTAGATCCTTGCAACTGATGAGAATCAGAAAATAGATTAAGAGAAATGCAGAAAATAGAGAGTAAATGAGAGAGAGATCTGTATTATTTCACTTTCAAAAAGGTAATTACAGTAGAGAAATTCTCTAGCTGCCACAGAGCAAGGCTCCTTTAGAGAGCTATAGCCCTCTAACCATTTTCATGCATAATGATTACCAAAGATCCCCCTCATTCAGTAGCAGCCCTACAAATAACCAACTTCCCCATTCTCACGTAACTAACTATTTTCTCTCTCTCTCTACCACCTATTCAAATTGGCAGAACTACCCTTTCTTCCTTCTAGAGTAGACTTTCCATGTTTTCAGCCTTTGATCACTTTCAGGCCTTAGCATCCCATTTGGGCCTTCTAATTCGACCTGGGCCCTATCAATGCCGGCTGCTTCAGCTGGAACCTTGTCCTCAAGGTTGAATTTAGGAAATTGGCTCCTAATGGTGAATTCCTCTTCCCAAGTAGCTTCATCGGCTGACTGTCCCTTCCACTGAATCAGTAGTTGTGCCACAGAATCGGCTCCTTTTTGTGACTGAGCGACTGGCCAACACTGTTGCAGGTTCCAACATAACAATGGCTTCCCCTTCCAGACCCATTGGCAGTTCTTTCTCAACTTGATAGTTGCCCACTGCTTTCTTCAATAAAGATACATGGAACCCCGGGTGAATTCTTGAAGATGAGGGCAATTGAAGCCGATATGAGACTGCACCAAGGCGTTCCAAGACTTGAAAAGGGCCATAAAAACTTGCTGATAGTTGAGCATTAATCCTTGCCACCACAGATTGTTGTCTATGAGGTCGTAGCTTCAAAAATACCCAATCACCCACCTCAGTTTCTCTCGGTCCTCTTACCATCAGCTTGGTTCTTCATTCGGCTTTGTGCTCTCTGTAAATGGTGTTTCAACTGCCTAAGAGCTTCATCTCGGTCAATCAATTCCCTTTGGATAGCTTCCAGTTTTGTTTCCCCCAATAGAAACCGAGTGATCACTGGAGGTTTTCTTCCATACACCACCTCAAAAGGAGTGACCCTGGTAGATGCATGAAAGGTGGTATTGTACCAAAATTCGGCCCAGTGCAACCATTGGACCCAAGTCTTTGGTTGATCAGTAATGAAGCATCTCAGAAAAGTCTCCAAACATCTGTTAATTACTTCTGTTTGTCTATCTGTTTCTGGGTGGTATGCTGAACTCATTTTGAGTTGAGTCCCTTGGAGCCTAAAGAGCTCTTTCCAGAAATTGCTGATAAAGATAGGGTCCCTGTCACTCACTATTGACATGGGAATCCCATGCAATCTCACCACTTCCTTGGCAAATGCCTCTGCTACGGTTCGAGCTGTATAGGGGTTCTTCAAGGGAATGAAATGGCTATATTTAGATAGCCTGTCCACAACGACAAAAATAGCTTCAAAGCCTTTAGACTTTGGCAGCCCTATTATAAAATCCATGGAAATTTCATCCCAAATCATGTCAGGGATGTTGAGAGGTTGTAACAAACCCCCTGGAGCAGCTGCCAAGTACTTTTGCCTTTGACAAACATCATATTCTTTTACAAAATCTTGGATCCTCTTTTTCATTCCAACCCAATACAAATTCTCAGCCAAGCGCCGGTAGGTTCTATAAAAACCCGAATGCCCACCTTGGGGAGTAGCATGGAACTCATGTAACAATTGAGGAATCCAAGAGGACTTTGCTGAAACTACCAACCTGTCCTTGTAAAATAAAATGCCACTGCTGTATGAAAATTCAGGATGCTCCCTCCCTCCATTTTTAATGTTCTCAATGATCCTTTTCAAACTTTCATCACAGTGAACCTCCTCAATTACTCCACTTCCTTCTATCCATGAGGGATAGGAAATTAAAGTCCCAAACTCACCAGTTTCCAGCACTCTAGACAAGGCATCAGCACCCTTGTTCTCGGCCCCTGGTTTGTACATGATCTCAAACTGGAACCCCAGCAACTTAGCAGCCCAATTTTGTTGATCTGTAGAGGTAATTCGCTGCTGTAAGAGTTGTTTCAGACTCCTCTGATCTGTGCTTACTGTAAACTGCCTTCCCAACAAGTAGGGCCTCCAATGTTGGATAGCTAGGACCACGGCCATCAGTTCTTTTTCATATGCAGACTTGGCTAAATTTCTTTCACTCAATGCTTTGCTGAAAAAAGCAATTGGTTTCACTCAATGTTTTGCATGAGGATTGCCCCTAAGCCTTGCCCGGATGCATCACATTCAATCACAAATCTTTGGGAGAAGTCCGGAAGTGTGAGGACAGGTGCTGTAGTTAACTTGACCTTTAATAATTCAAAAGCTTACTGTGCTGCTGGACCCCATTTGAACCCCTCTTTCTTTGTGAGGTTTGTTAAGGGTCTTGCAATCTTCCCGTAGTCTTTAATGAATTTTCTATAATATCCTTGTGAGGCGCAAAAAACCCCTGACTCCCTTCACATTCTTGGGAACCGGCCACTGGGTCACGCTTCTGATTTTGCTGGGGTCCATGGCTACCCCATCCTTGGAGATTATATGACCTAAGTATTCAACAGTAGGTTGGGCAAAACTGCACTTCTTCCTATTTGCTACCAGCTGCTGGCTTTGCAACACTCCCAACACTTCTTGTAGGTGCAGCAAATGAGTTTTCCAGTTTGGGCTATAGATTAAAATGTCATCGAAGAATACTAGCAGAAACTTCCGCAACATCTTTCTAAACACTTCATTCATAAGTGCTTGAAAAGTAGAAGGTGCATTCATCAACCCGAATGGCATTACTAGGTACTCATAATGCCCTTTGTGAGTCCGGAAAGCGGTTTTATGCACATCTTCACTTTTCACTCTTACTTGGTGGTACCCCCCGATTTGAGGTCCAGTTTAGAAAAAAATTGGGCTCCATGTAATTCATCCAACAGTTCATCAATAACAGGAATAGGAAATTTGTCGGGTACGGTTACCTTGTTCAGAGCTCTGTAATCCACACACATTCGCCAACTCCCATCTTTCTTTTTGACCAAGATAACCGGACTAGAGAAGGCACTTCTGCTGTGTCGAATAATTCCAGACTCAAGCATTTCCCTCACTTGTTCTTCAATCTCATTTTTTTTATGATGAGGGTAACGATATGGCCTTACATTGATAGGGCCTTGTCCTTCTAAGAGAGTATGGCATGAGCTCTGCCTCTAGTCGGGGGGAAGACCTTTAGGTTCCTGAAAAACCTTAGAATACTGCTGCAGCAATGTTTCCAGCTCTTGCTGCTGTTCTGAAGTGGCCCCTTCAGTCCCTCTTAATTGTTCAAAAGTGTTGGACAAACTCATCTCAGTGGATAAGAACAGACCCTCTACCAACTTCTTGGGCCTCTCAAAAAAACTTTGCAAAGCCACTGGGTTACTCCTTCCCTACAATCTCCTTGTAGTTCTACCCATTGCCCATTCAACTGACACTTCATAGTATGGAGCCCCCAATCCACTCATTTCCCCCAAAGTAGCCAACCACGAAATTCCCAATACCATGTCTATCCCATCGAGTTCAAAGAGGAAAGCATCAACTGTGAGGGTTATTTCTTCTAATTGCAACTGGATGCCTAAGCATTTCCCTCTTGCCACAGCCTTGTATCCATCCCCTAGCTTTATTGTGAGAGCCTTTGTATCTTCCACCTGCCAACCCATTGCTTCTTCAAGTTTCTGAGAAATAAAATTGTGCGTAGCTCCACTATCAATGAGAATGAGGATTGGGACCCCATAAATTTCCCCCTTGAGCTTCATGGTCTGCGATTTCACTCCCTTTTCAGACTCCATGTTACTAAGTTGCATGATGCTACATTCCCCATCGGCCTCTGCCTCCTCTTCGATCATAAGGTCCAAATTTTCTTCCTCCGGTCATCCTTCTTCCTCCTCTTCCAGCACCATCACCCTTAGCTGCTTGTCTGGACATTGGAGGAGGGCATGGAATGGCCCCCCACACTTGTAACATAGCCACTTTTGCCGTCGTTCTGTAAGCTCCTGGAAGGAGAGGTGACGAACTCCTCTGTCTCTTGGTCCCGATCTCCCCCTATCAGCGTTTGGGTCATATTTGGCACTGGGCCCAAACTGACCCGATTTCCCCTTGCCATTTTGTGCTGGCCCAACGTCTTTCCCCTTCTGTACATACACCCAATCTGAAGCTGTGTTGCGATTTGGGCTGTTCGGGTTGGACCGGGTCACAACATTTGACCCATACCCACTTCTGGCCCCTCCGTTTCTTAGCCCAAGGAACGTTGCACTTCTTCCCTGCAATTCCCTCTCCACCGCCTTGGTCAGGTTCATGAGGCGGGACCGAGGAAGAGGTCCCAGAACCTTCAAGCTCCTAACCCGCCCCATTATTTCCTCCTTCAATCCATGGAGAAAGTATCCGAAATACTGCTCGTCGGGTAGTTTCTTCACTTGGGCTGTCAACCTCTCAAACTCCAAAATGTATTCATCGACACTTCCTCGCTGGCGCAATGTCGTAAGTTGTTCGTAGACATCACCTTCTCCGATTCCTCCGTAGCGCTCAATCAACTCGACCTTGAGCTGTTACCATGTTAGCTCCGCCTCATTCTCCAGCAATGAGTTGAAGAAGTGGATCGTTGAACCCTCCATACACAGCTGTGCTAGGTTCACCCTCACTTCAGGGCTCGTCTCCTGGACCTTGAAGTAAATTTCTGCTCGAGTGATCCATGCCGTGGGGTCGTCGCCATTGAACATAAGGAGCTCAATCTTCTTCACCGATTAACGGAACTTATCCAATGCCTCCCCTTGCAGCGTTTTCGTACCCGAGGTCGTCACCTTCTTCTTTGATGACGATTCCTTCTCCTCGGCGTTTTTTTCTGGCCCCACGGTGTCCCTAGGAATCTCCTCACCACCACCTTCCTCCTCCGTATGGAGTTTCTCCTTCAGACACTTGGTTAGCATCGTCATCAGCTTATTTTGATTCTCATCAGTCTTGCTTTGCAGTGATGTCAGAGCCACCCTGACCTCTGGGAGCTCCGCCTCCAACGTTGCTACCTTATCCTCCATTCCTTTCACTGCCTTCTTCTTTGGCATTCACATGAAATTCACCCTAGGTCACTGATTCCCGACTCGAATCCGGCAGGTCGGACCAGTTTGATGAGAACCAGAAAATAGATTAAGAGAAATGCAGAAAATAGAGAGTAAATGAGAGAGAGATCTGTATTATTTCACTTTCAAAAAGGGAATTACAGTAGAGAAATTCTCTAGCTGCCACAGAGCAAGGCTCCTTTAGAGAGCTATAGCCCTCTAACCATTTTCATGCATAATGATTACCAAAGATCCCCCTCATTCAGTAGCAGCCCTACAAATAACCAACTTCCCCATTCTCACGTAACTAACTATTTTCTCTCTCTCTCTCTGCCACCTATTCAAATTGGCAGAACTACCCTTTCTTCCTTCTAGAGTAGACTTTCCATGTTTTCAGCCTTTGATCACTTTCAGGCCTTAGCATCCCATTTGGGCCTTCTAATTCGACCTGGGCCCTATCAGCAACCTTTATTATTTAATAAAAAGTTGAGTTTCAGCACAAATTAAGTTTATGCATTGTCCATACTCCAAGCCCAAAGGGATCTTGTGTGAGGGGGCATGCGATATATTAAAAAAAAAAACTATTCATGAGCCTTCACCTAACAACTTAAGCTTTTTGAAAAGTTGGTTCAATGACAAACGACGAACAAACAAACATAACAAAAGATACCATAGGTAAAAGAAAAGTGTTAAGAAGTATACTAAGTCAGAGAAACTAATAAACCAACATAAATCTACAAATTCTATTGCCACTGACAATGACAAAGTTATAAAATTAAAAATATATATGGCACCACAGACAAAGAATTATAAATAAAACATCAAAACAACATAAAAAAAAAAAAGATCAAAACTTCATTCAAATATGCAACATCATAACCCAGTTCACTGCATATTAATTTTTTAGTCAATTGGAATCTACATAAGACAGGACAGGATAGCCTAACTCTTTGTTAACATTTTCTCTTTGTCTTAATGAGTTTCTTCTTTTATTAAAACAAAGAACAATTCAAGAATACATGACACCATTTAAGGATAAGTAGGCAAAGTTTCACTAATAGAGGCAGATATCTGAGGAACGTCAACTTCAATTTTCAAGCACTGGACATATAGAAGCAAGTAAGCAGAAGTAACCTACTAGATCAGCAACAGAGCCGCCAGCCATGTATTCCATTATTATCCAAAGTTTAGTTTGATTGAGATAGGAACCATAATACTCGGTAATGTATGGAGATCGACATTGTGACAGAACAGAAATTTCCTGAAAAAACAAATAAATTGATGGAAAAATTTAATCATTTGGGTACAGCAAATGTGGAGTAGAAGTAATCTATAACATTATACCTTCTGGATATCCTCAATGTCATCCTCGCTGCAAAAGGGCAAAATTAAAGGAAAGGCAAGTTAGGAAGTAGTAAGCAAGAAATGCATAAGAATTATGAGTGCAACAAAGAAACAAGTGATCATGATGTTAATAAGAACCAAAACATTTTACACAGAAAATCTCGAACTTAAATACTCAATATATTAACTTCATCACAGTGCCAAAAACATGAAAATGCATCTCATAGACAATGCCAAAAGACTACTTAGTTCCATTAATAATGTTCAGCCTTCTAATGGAGAACAATAAAGTCAATGAATATGGTAGGGATCAGCAAAACTGTTGTTACATCACAGCATCTATTATAGGGATGCCAATTACTCCCATAAATGGTCCCTAATTCCCTATTGAGAATAACTATAGGTATTAGATACTTTTCTTATCAGCTTCAGCTGAGTCTCATATATAAGTCCTACACAGTGCAGGAAGTTGTCAAAATTTTATAAGGATAAAGTTCATCCACTTCCTCTGGGTTTCCATATTCCTTCTAATTTCCCTTGTTGACCAAGATTGTTACATGTTAAGGCACAAATCAAGCTCTTTGAATTTTCGGTATGAATTTGACTAGCATTGCAAATTTCACTATCAGACCTATGCGTAGAAGCTTACAGTCCGATTGACCTGTTCCTTTATGGAGTCAAAATGCTTCTCTTAGCCCAACCTCACCCCACTCCACCTTTTCCCGTAAGTTGTTTACAAAAAATCCTAAGTTGCACCCAGACTGTGGTGAAAATTTAGATGAAAGAACCAAACAGTTCTATCTGGTTTTCAACTTAATGTTGGGAGATGTGACACAGAACAGTACTCCTTTTTGACAGAGAGCAGCATAATACAACTCACTCGGGAAAAGAAAAATAACAAAATAACAAGCAGAGATTACAGTTCCTGAAGATCTTTCAATTTGCATTTTTCTTTTTTGTTTTTGGTTAAATGACCTTGGATAAAGTATGTGAAATGCAAATTGAATACTATCAACAATGATCCATTACCACATGACTGGAACACAAGGATGGGAACTTTTACAATTTTTAGCATTAATGTATTCAACTAGTAACATCAGAAGTATAACTGGGGAGAAAATCCATCTAATAAATACTCCTGCTACTTCTACTAAAACCTTCAACGGAATTAAGTAAACTGGGATGATCAACATGACTGCATGACTTCATCCTCTTAGTACAAAGAGCATCTCCAGAATTAAAAAAAGGAGAAACTTCTAATTTTTCCAGTGATATATACCAAAATTCTAATAGCACGTAAACACATATGGATTTGGGAAAAGGATCTCCCGAATATTGGGTAGCTGTCGTTAAACCAGGTAGAATACTTTATGAAATGAGCAAAGTCGCAGAAAATATAGCCCGAACGGCTATTTCGTCGCCCAGTAGCAACAACCGTCTTTTTGGTTGGTACTGCAGTGGCCCTTTCCAGAGTCTTTACTTGATCCAGGATGTGTGATGTGTATGCCATTCCGAAGTGATCTATTCCCGAACAGAAGGCACCTCGAGCGTCGTGAGGACGGCCCGTTGCTTGTCCGTGTCCCAAAACAAAATAAGGAGTGGGTAGCTGCACACTGGAATCGAATGAAACTCAATCACTTGTTGTCGTTACTCTTCAGTTTTCTGTTGAGGTCTATCCTGTAGAGGTACTCAAATTGGACCAGTGATCGATTTCTAGGTTTCGCCAATTTGGTCTTCAAAACAGCACCCTTAACCTGCCTTAGGTTAGGACATAGATAGTCCCATAATTCAAGAAAACCCTTGCTAATTTAATAAAAGATGCCTTTCAATGTATTTTCAGGTTCCCATTACTATAAAATTGGTTAATGCCCCTAATATGGCCAATACTGCAGTTCCTTAAGTTAGAAGGCTCTTTAAAAGAATAGAAGGGGGACAACAGACTTACGATTCTTCCAAATCGATCACTTTGATCGCGACTTCTTTGTTGAGCTCCTTGTCAAACCTGGAAATAAGATAGTGCAACAAAGTGAAAAACAACTCATTGTCCATGTCTAACTTAAGGCCTGTTAATAAAAGATGTTTGGAGAACAATAACCAGTCCTTTAGGTTTTATAAAAAATACTTGCAAACTTGCTAAAGTAGATATTGTCTTCCATCCTTGCTAGTAAAATTCTATTCTCAGAGATGGTAACTAAACAGCAACGTAAATAACTACTTAGGTTTTAATTTGCATAAGATAAGAACTTGCAACGATCATGACTTACGAATCCTGGTTTCAAAGACATTATGTCCATAATAAATTCGTTAATTAAACAGAATTAGTAACTAATGCCTACACAAATTAGAACACCAGCACAAAGTACAAGTATGCTTAGCTGCCAATATCTGCCAGCTAGGTAGCTCCCTATGGAGCAACGTTCTTGGTCAAGGATACAAGGTTTGAAAAAATAAGCCAATAGAATTGCAAACACGAAGTCCATCCTCTACTGCAATGATTCACATTAAATACCAGAACCAACCCACAATCAAATATATAGTGTTTGAAAGTTTTATTATAATTTATGCATCAAGAACATCTAACTGCTAAGGTCAATCTTTATGCTTAATTAATTTTCCAAAATCTGGAGAAAGAATTCAAATTAATCACTGAGAAGATGTCATCGTATACATTCTTTTCTTTTTTAATATCTTTCTTATAAATATACCTAATTGTTCAAAAATTCCATCCTGTCCCTTTTATGATAATAACATTTATATTTAGTTTGCACCCACCAAAGGCTCTTTATCACACTGACATCAAATTGCAGCGTAGAGTTCATGCATTGTGGTATCATATAGTATCAAATGAGCAAGTTTAAACTTTTAATTAACAAAATAACTATCAATATTCCACCTGCAGATGCAGAAGCAACAGGATGGAAAGTCTTACACTAAATACCATTCAGTTCACTAACCCTTTGAATAAGCAATGTGCATATAGAATTACTCCTCTGATTTGAACTCAACGCAATACCAGTGCAAAAACTAACACCTACCCTTTATAGACATCACCAAATGATCCCTGCCCAATAAGCTCCAATGAACTGAATCTTGACCCTGCTGCCTCAGCTAGACCTTCTAAATCAGCCATTGTCAGGAACAACTCTCAGAGCTTCATACGGTGGCTAAAGTCATACATCTGAAACATCAAACAGGAGACACAAGGTGAAATTCACACACCTCCAATTCCCCCACATATTCTCCAAATTCCACCGTCCAAAATCAAGCCAAACTAATGCCCACTTTCAAAATGGCATTTGTAAGCAACAAATTAATCTAAAAAAAATAATCTTTTTACATCACTGAACAACCCCAATTCTGCCACAACTCAAATTCTGGTGACAAAAAACTAAAGAATCACAATTTATTAAAAAAAAAAAAATAGATAAATAACAAAAAAAAAATTAGAATGCAGTGAAACATTGGACTGAAACCAAAGCATAAGTGTTTGATTTAGTAGTGAAATAAATAATTGTTAGGTTGAAGTTGGGGTGCAAAATGGACTACCCAACAAGATGGAATGGTCGGTGACAGTGAAATTTGGGAGTGGAGAAAATGAAAGGAAAGCGAAAGGGCAACAGCCACATCGGTTATGCGAGATTTGAGAGAGGCATGAATGAATCTGATTGAATTGAAACTCACCCATGAATGTGTGGCGGTTTAAGGTATAGATAGATCTTCTTGTGTTGGTGAATTCAATGGGGTTTTTCAGAGAACAGTGAGTGTGTGTCTCTGTGTATGTGTGTGTGGTCCCAACAACGTGGGTGCAGTTGGGCTTCCTTTCTCAGAGTGAGAGGCTTTCGGGAACTTGTATGCTATGGATCGAAGAACAACCTCTCTCTCTCTCTCTCTCTCTCCCCCTCTCTGTTTAATGTTGTCTCTGTTCTTTCGTTAATTTTTTTGTTTAATTTTTAAATGTTAATTATTGAGTCCCATATGGTAATAGTCATTGGTAATCGTGGGCGGGTTAGATGACATGGTTTCAACCATGGGCACGAATAGATACTAGCTCGAAATGGGATTAACCTCATTGGAACTAGGTTTGGTATTTTAATTGGGTCATTTTGCTTTGATAAGAATTTGATTTTATCTATTATCCAAGGATTGATCGAGTGGTAAGCATCTCGACTCCATAAAAAAAAAAATATATGTTCAAATTTTGATAACAGACACTCCAGTTGAAAGGTTTCGAAAATCAAGGATTAATTCTTTACGCTAATTAGTTAACCGAGAATTCATCTCATAATCGGTCTAAAGAGTCGAAGCTTTTGGGAATATCCCGATATGTCATTAGAGAGCCAAAGACCTAAATTACGGTGGTTAATAAAAAATAAAAAAAATTTGATTGTAATTTGATATTAATCGGATTAAAATCGCATCCACTTGATATATTGATATAACATATAACATATAAATATTATATATAACTAAATCATGAAATTAAAGAAATAAATTTTTTTAACTAAAATATACTTTATAATAGGTTAAATTAATTGTTTGGGGTCTATACTTTCACTTTATCTTTAGATGGTCTATATTTTATAAAAGTTTTAAATTCTTATACTTAAAAAAAAAAAAATACATCCCTATATTTGAATAATTTTTAATTAAGTCGCCATTAATTATAGATTTTCATAGTTAGGTCCCTAAAACTTGTGCGAGTAACTATTTATTTTAAAAATATCGTCATATAAGGACCGAATTAAAATTTTTAAACTATAATGATCTATTTAAAAATTCAGTGAAACTTTAAGGAACAAAAGAATAATTTAACCTTTGTAATATGTTTCAAAACAAATACTATTAGTATAAATATATATTATTATTATGATATTCAAAAAATTTAACTTAAATACAAAATATTATTACTTATACCTAATGGAAAAAAAGTATACATTTTAAAAGAAAGTGTGACACCCGAGTCAGGTTGAGACAATCTGAACCTGGCCCTGAAACACACACCAAGTCTAAAGTATGGAACTAGAACTTGTCATAGTTGGCTATGGGTTAGGACCAGTTAGTGGAATCAAACATATCATGAACACCTTAATTTTAATATCAATCTCATTATTTAGATAATTGGATTTGACACTTGTTGGACACTTCTCTTATATTTGCATATTGCATGCTCTTATATATATAATATAAAATAAGTAAATCTCCAATTTGATTCTTAAAATTATAAAATTATAAAATTATATCAATTTGGTTCCTAAAATTATAAGGTTCGTATCAACTTAGTTCCTAGCGGAGGTACTGAATTGATTAACGTTTGATAATTTAAGAGATATTTTTGGAATTTCAAAAATATCAAGGACTAAATTGATACGATCTTATAATTTCAGAGATCAAATTGGGGATTTGATCAATATAAAATAGTATCTAACCTCACTCACACATAAAGGTATAACGTGTCCATATACCAAAAAAAAAAAAAAAAAAAAAAAGGTATAAGGTGTCCCGCACGTATCAAATCCAATAATAAAAAAACTTTCCTTTTAACATAACCCAATCATTGACTATTTTATTATGTTAAACGTTGTACTCCTAAACTCGATTTCATTATAACTTGACTGATAGAGTTGAGTAAATGGATTAAGTTTGCAGGACAATTCGTTAAACCTCCAACCTATATAGGTTAGGATTAAGTATTTTGTAAATCCGTTTAATGTGGATTTACAAGCCTTGTTCATTTAATCTATTGGTTAAGTAGATTAGGGATGTTCATCAATCGATCCAAACCAATTCAAACCACAAAAATCGAACCGAAAAACTGAAAACCCAATAAATCGAAAACTACAAAACTATTTTTTTTTTTCATTGGATTGGATCGGATTTCGGATCCCCTAGTGAAAACCGATTCAATCAAATCCAAATCGACTAATTATATACATATAGTATTGTTTTTTAAATTATAGTACTACTCATACTTATGTATTGTTTTTCATATTTTTAAGAACGAACACTCTCATTCTCTTTAATATTTTTGTTGGAATTGTCAAATACTAGATGTATCGGAATTTGTATAGTTATTCATGTACCTAGGAATCAATAGTTATTCATGTATTATAAGATTTCATGCATGTACTTAGGAACTAGAACTACATTAATTCTAGTATATTTAAGTTTAATGTTGGTTTTAAACTTAATATAACTATGTAACGATGTATTGGTAAAAACCGAATTATCCAATCCAATCCAAACCGCATTTGATTGGATTGGATCGGATCGGATTTTTTAAAGGAAGTAAATCAATTTAATCCAAACCGCAAGTTGTTTACATATTTAGATCGAATGATTTTTTAGCTCAAAATCGATTCAATCCAATCTGCGAACACCCCCAAAGTAAATTATGGTTTACTAACATGTAAATCATCCCGGGAACCCATTTAATATTTGTTTTTTAAATACTAATTTGATATTTTTGGGTTAAAAAAAATAGGTTGAGAAAGGCTCTCCTTACTCCAAGTCCAAGGCAAACAACAAGCTTTAACGAAGATTTATAACGAGGTTATAGATTATCTGCCAATAAAGAATTACAAGATTAGAACTCGAGTCGTGATGTTATCATAAGCAGAAGATCCATTACGCGAGCCAACCACCATTGGCTTTTGATCATCTTTTTTGTATAACTAGTTTTTTTGCTCAATTTTTTCTTTTTTAAAAAAACCTATCATTCTTAAATGAGTAAAATGGCTCAATGCTTAAAAGGACAGCTTCTAGGCTCTTTCCTTTTGAGTAGGGGTGAAAATAGATCAAGCGATTAATTAATCTGTTTATCCAAACATGCAAGTGGTAAAAGAAGTTAATATGGTTTTAAAATTGGCTTCAAATTGATGCATTGATTTATGAGTTTATATACAGTAGTGATTGTTCAATTAATCTCTTTCAACATGATCAACACAGATGGGATGGGTGATTAACTGATTATGCCAAATGAAACATCTTTAGTTTTATTTTCTCAATAATTGATGTAAAAAAATTAAATATTTTAGAAGTTATAAAAAGCTTTTATTTTATATATTTCAATGTATATTCATATATTGTCTTTAAAAGTAGATATATCATATAGGCCGCGGTCGTAACCCATTGCTGCCACGCACTAAGAATAGTCCATTTAAGGATTATGACGCACCTCCCAACCCATTTAAAATTTAAATATATAAAACCTATTTTTGTTATTTTGTTTTATTAGTCTCTAACTATTAGATTTGGACCTAATTCAATCCTAAAAGCTAACTCAAGAGGTAATGATTACTCAATTTTTATAAGCTCTTATGAGGTTCTATCTCTCATTAATGTGAGACTTGGATTTTTTCCAATACATCCCTTTACGCCCAGTAGTATTGGGCTTGGTGTGTGAATAATATGGTGGAGGCCCTTTAATGAATTTAGGAGGACTTTGATACCATATTAGATTTGAGCCTAACTCAACCCCAAAAGCTAACTCAAGAGGTAAGAATTATCCAAACTTTATAAACTCTTATAAGACTCTATCTCTAATCAATGTGAAACTTGAATTTTTCTCAATCCTAACTTGCAAATACAAAGTGACCCAAAATAATAGCGCCGAATATGTTTTGTAATAAAGTTAGGAATGGGCCAATGGCCCAAAATATAAGAAGTCATAAAGAAAGGATGAAAAAGAAATAAAAACTAACAGTTTCAATTACAATAATTTGATGTCAAAAAAGTAGATGTGGGTTGAGACCGTGAGAAGGCAAGCCAAATTTTGTTGGCCCATTTAAGTTGTGAGTCAACTCAATCCAATCCATTTATTCATGATTTATCATGGACCCTCCCATGTACTCATATCTAACTATTATTATTTTGAGACATTTGTTTTTTATACCTTATTATTTATTATTTTTACCTCCTTTGTCATTTTTTCTGATTAAATTTCATAAACACCCTTCAGATCTTCCCATCCCTTTTTTCACAATTAATTTTTTCCTTTACGGAAACTATATGTATTCAAGATTTTTTAATGACATATATTCAATTTTTAATACATTACGTAGTTTCCGTAATGTATTCAATTTTTCTTACATTCCGTAATGTATTCAATTTTTTACCTAGTTTCCGTAATGTAAAAAAATTGAATACATTGCGAAAACTATAGTTTCCGTAGTGTAAAAAATTGAATACATTACAAAAACTAATTATTCAATATTTTACATTCCGTAAAGTATTTTAATTAGAATAAGAGTAAGAGAATAAAATATGAGAAGAGAGGAGAAGATAAAGAAGAAATAGAGGAGGTGAGGAGGAGTTTGATCACAAGGGGTTTAGTATAGGGTGAAAGGATAGAAGAGTGTTTTAGAAATTTAATTGAAAAAAAAATAGAAAGGGGAGGTAAGAATAGTAATAAGTGGGGTATCAAAAGCAAATGAAACAAAGCTTAAGGGAGAGAGCAACAGAAGGAACATCAACTATAGACCAAAGAAAATCGCCATGATGGGCCAGGTTAGCAAGCAGGTCTGCGCAGCCATTTGCTTCCCAGTAAATGTGGGACACAGAGATATCCCAATCTGGGGCAAGAAGGAGAATATTTTTAGGACCGTCCCATGTATTGAGTTAGTTAATTCAGTTAGTGACAGTTAGAGTGTAACTGTAACTGTAAAATCAGTTAATCCGTGTGGGATTAACATGTATGTGTATAAATACTTGTGAATGAATCAATAAATGAGTTTGAACAATTATTCAGTGATTTTTCTGTAACCCGTCTATTCACGGTTCATCTGTCTATATCGTGTTTTTAACCCGTCTGTGCTTCGCGACTCGTATGTGCTCTGCGATCCGTCTATGCCTCTGTGACCCGTCTATATTGTGTGTGTGTGTGTGTGTGTGATTACCGAATGCGATAGAACAGGTGATTGTTCTAACATTTGGTATCTAGAGCTTTACGGCCCTGGGATCAATAGTGTGATTCTGATAATTGAGTGAGTGATTGTGGGTGATTCACAATGTGAGTTTGCATATCGATTAGTTTTTTGCGATGGAGAAATCAAATGGCATTATGGGCGGAAACCTACCGGTTCTTGATTCCAAGAACTAGACCGATGGAAGAACCAGATGGAGGTAATCTTTGGCTTCAAAGATGTGACTGACGTGGTGAAAACTGGCTTCCAAGAATTGGGTGCACACCCCACAGAGGCGCAACGAGCGGCCTACAAGAAGTCAAAGAAGAAGGACTACAAAACTCTGTTCTTGCTCCATCAATGTGTGGACTCGGCCAATTATGAAAGGATTTCTGCTGCGAAGACCTCAAAGGCAGCCTGGGATATGCTTGAGAGGAGTCATGCGGGTGGTAATAAACTCAAGAAGGTGAGGCTCCAGACTTTACGAAGACAGTATGAACTGTCTCGGCCAATTATGAAAGGATTTCTGCTGCGAAGACCTCAAAGGCAGTCTGGAATATGCTTGAGAGGAGTCATGCGGGTGGTGATAAACTCAAGAAGGTGAGGCTCTAGACTTTGCGAAGATAGTATGAACTGTTGCAGATGGAGGGGCAAGAAAATGTTGCCGATTACTTTACAAAGGTACTGACCCTCACAAATCATATGAAAACTTGTGGTGAAACGTTTACCGATGTGATGATAGTAGAAAAGATTCTTAGGACTTTGGTTTCCAAATTCGATCATATTGTGGTTGCTATCGAAGAATCTAAGAATCTTGAGGAACTGAAGATTGAGGAATTACAAGCTCATGAACAAAGGCTGAATGAAAGAAGTGCTGAGCGAAATTCTAAGCAAGCACTCCAAGCTCAGATCAGCAAGAAAGGTGGGAAAGACACTGGCAAGAAGCGGAAGGGCAGAGGAAAGTTCAAAAGCGGCAAGTGGAGAGCCGATGGAAACGAAGCAAGGGGAAAGTTTCAGCAAACAAGGAGGTGGCAGAGGGTGGAAAGATAAGAGGAAATTTGACAAAAGCAAGGTAAAGTGTTATGCTTGTCAAAGGTATGGCCATTTTGCTGATGAGTGTAGATCCAATAAGGCTTCTAACAACAGAGATGAACAAGAAGCGAATGCTACCCATGGTGAAAGCTCAGACTCAGATCAGGTTCTTCTAATGGTCACTACCAGCTCAAAAAGCACAAATTCTGGTTCTTGGTATCTTGATATAGCGTGCTCCAATCACATGACTGGGAATAAAGGTTGGTTTGTAGAACTTGATGAGGCAGTCAAGAGCAATGTGAGGTTTGCTGACAACAGTACCATAAAATCAGAAGGAAAAGGGAAAGTGTTGATTAAAAGGGGAGACGAGAAACCAGCCAACATATCTGATGTTCTCTATGTACCAACCATGCAAAATAATCTGCTAAGCATGGGGCAGTTACTAGAGAAGGGATTTTCTATGAATGTTAAAGATAATCAGATGAGTGTCTATGACAGCAAGGGAAAGATGATCTTGAAAGCTCCTTTGTCCAATAATAGGACCTTTAAGATTGATATTCAGGTAGCTGAGTTACTCAGTTTGTCAGCAGCTGTCCAAGATGAAAGCTGGTTGTGGCACTTGAGATTTGGCCATCTCAATTTTTGAAGTTTGTGTCAGCTGAAAAACAGTCAGATGGTGTATGATCTTCCCTCCATTCAATCACCAGAACAAGTGTGTGAAGGATGCATGATAGGGAAACAACCGAGAAACTCTTTCAAGTCACATGTTGCTACTCGGGCCTCTGAACCTCTTGGAGTCATCTTCTCAGATGTCTATGGACCGTTTGAAGAAGTTTCTCTTGGAGGTAACAAGTATTTTGTTTCTTTTATTGATGATTATACAAGAAAAATGTGGTTGTTTCTCATTAAAAGAAAATCAGAGGTATTTGATGTCTTTAAGAAATTTAAAGTTCTGGTTGAAAAACAAAATGGTAGGTTCTTAAAGATCCTAAGAACAGATGGTGGAGGTGAGTTCACATCAAGAAAGCTTGAGAATTTTTGTGATAAAGAGGGCATCATCCATGAAGTTACAGCTCCCTATACTCCACAGCATAATGGCACTGCTGAGGGGAGGAATAGGACTATTTTGAATATGGCCAGGAGCATGAAGAGAAGTAAGAAAATGCCACACTGCTTCTGGGATGAAGCTGTAGCAACTGCAGTATACATCTTAAACCTGTGTCCCACCAAAAGACTGAATTGCATTACTCCTGAGGAAGCTTGGACAGGTAAGAAGCTAACTGTGGGCCACTTGAGAATTTTTGGCTCTCTTTGTTACAGACATGTCCCAGATGAAAAGAGAAGTAAGCTGAAGAACAAGAGTGAGCAGATGGTTATGCTTGGTTATCATCCTACAGGGGCTTATAAACTATATGATCCTATCAGCATGAAGGTAATCTTTAGTAGGGATGTAATCTTTGATGAGTCTAATGCTTGGGATTGGAACCAAACCCTACAGAGAGGCACGACTGATAAAAGGGTCTCTGTCACCTTGGCAGATCCTGATCAGGATGCAACACAGCTGCAAGATGCTGCTCCTGATGATGCTCATACAACAAGACCTCAGAGGAATAGGCAACCACCAACCAGATTGACTGATTATGTGATGTTTCCTGACAGTGCAATAGCAGGAGAAGGTGATTTGGTTCAGTTAGCATTGTATGCAGATGTGGAACCTGTGACTTTCGAACAGGCAGTTCAAGAACGTAAGTGGGTTGCAGCAATGCAGGAGGAAATACAATCCATTAATAAAAATGACACATGGGATTTGGTTGCTCTGCCCAAGCAAAAGAAGCCAATAGCAGTGAAATGGGTCTTCAAAACCAAAATGAATCCTGATGGTTCAGTAGCCAAATACAAGGCTAGGTTGGCGACCAAAGGATTTCTACAAAAAGAAGGGTTGGATTATGGAGATGTGTTTGCCCCTGTGGCTAGAATTGAGACTATAAGGCTTGTTGTAGCCTTTGCAAGTGCAAAAAGGTGGACTTTACATCAGCTAGATGTAAAGTCAGCATTTCTAAATGGATCACTTGATGAGGAGGTCTATGTGTGTCAACCTCCCGGGTTTGAGATAGCTGGCAGTGAAGAAAAGGTGTATAAGTAGTATAAAGCCCTATATGGGTTGAAGCAAGCTCCTCGGGCTTGGAACAAGAGGATAGACAATTTTCTCTTACTATTGGGTTTCAGCAAATGTAGTGTGGAATATGAAGTGTATGTGAAAGCCTCTAATGCATCGTACCTATTATTAGTATGTCTGTATATAGCTGATTTGCTTGTGATTGGGAATTGGAGTGAAGAAATTAAAGAGTTCAAGAGAAAAATGATGGCTGAATTTGAAATGTCTGATTTAGGCATACTTTCATATTTTCTGGGAATGGAGTTTGTGACTACCAGAAAAGGAATACTACTGCACCAAAGAAAGTGTGCATCAGATGTGTTGAGAAGATTTCATATGTATGACTGTAATCAGGCTGACACTCCTGTTGAAAACAACTTAATGCTTGAGAAAGGTGAAAGTGAGAAATCTGTTGATTCCACTCTTTTCAAGCAGATTGTTGGTTCACTTAGATATTTGTGCAATAGTAGGACTGATATTTCCTATGGTGTTGGACTTGTTAGCAGGTTTATGGAAAGTCCTAAAACCTCACATCTTTTGGCTGCAAAAAGAATTTTGAGGTATATAAAAGGTATACTTGATTATGGTCTACTGTTTTCTAACAGTTTAGCTGTTTCAGAGATTAAACTTAGAGGGTATTCAAACTCTGACTGGTGTGGAGATAAAAGTGACAGAAGAAGTACAACAGGATATGTGTTCATGTTGGGAAATGCCTCTATTTCCTGGAGTTCAAAGAAGCAACCTGTTGTTGTAGTCTCATTCCTGTGAGGCAGAGTATATCGCAGCCTCTTATGCTGCATGTCAGGCTTTGTGGCTTGAATCATTACTAGAAGAAATACATTTGAAGAGTGATGTTCAGATGCAGCTTCTTGTAGACAACAAATCAGCTATCAATCTTGCTAAAAATCCAGTGGCACATGGAAGAAGTGAACATATTGAGACTAGATTTCATTTCTTGTGAGATCAAGTTAATAAGGAGAAGTTGAGCTTAGTCTACTGGCGAACTGAAGATCAAAGAACTGATATACTGACTAAAGCTCTAAAGGGAGATAAATTCAAGCTGTTAAGAGATAAGATGGAAATTGTGTCGTTGTCAAAAATTCAGTAGAGTGTGTTATGTTGCAAATGAATGATGAAGTCTAGGGTGCCAATCTAGTTGGGATGTTAGACTTCATAGTGATGCTTCTTTACATATCACACTTAGTGTTGACTGAATTAAAGGGAGTGCATTAAGTTAGTTAATTCAGTTAGTGACAGTTAGAGTGTAACTGTAACTGTAAAATCAGTTAATCCGTGTGGGATTAACATCTATGTATATAAATACTTGTAAATGAATCAATAAATGAGTGTGAATAATTATTCAGTGATTTTTCTGTAACCCGTCTATTCACTGTTCATCTGTCTATATCTTGTTTTTAACCCATCTGTGCTTCGCGACTCGTCTGTGCTCCGCGATCCATCTATGCCTCTGCGACCTGTCTATATTGTGTGTGTGTGAGATTATCGAATGCGATAGAACAGGTGATTGTTCTAACACCATGTACCCATATCTAATTATCTTATATACGTGAGACATTATTGTATTATACTTCGATAATATTTTTAGGATTTAATTGATATGTAATGTTAGTGTAAATATTTTTTTACAACTGTCAATCAGATAGAAATTATCAAGTTATTAAAAATATTTGACTCTTATGATCTTAAAAGTCACACATAAATGATTTGTGGTTATTTAATAGTGTAAAAAAAATTCATTGGCAATATATTAAAATTAAACTCATATTTTTATGATATTGTTAAAGTGACACATAATGAATGATACATATCAATAATTTTTTCTTACAACGAGAACATCTAGCAAAACCTCACATGCTTTTCTTTGTTTTTTTTTTTTTTTTTGTTTTGCAAACCCTATTGCGACACTTATCAATTTCAACAGTTGTAGGCGACAACAGCCTTGAACACCATTTGAGAGGGTAGTGTGCTCATGTATGCATGCATTGTCTTGCGACGAAAATAAGTCAATACGCCCCAAGGAGGGTTTAATACTTCAAATCAATAAATTACTTAAATCAATTCTTTTTTATTAAGCCCCTAAGATTGACGTGCGATTCCTTCAAAAAAAAAGATTTACGTGCGATAAAAGCTGGCCGTGGAGCTTTTACTTATATAGGAATTTAATTATTTTCAATATTAGGTTAATTTAAATAATCTGTTCGACTTAACAGCCTTCTTAGTTCTTAATTATTTTCATATAGCTAGCTGGACCTAAAGGTATAAGGACACATATCTAGATTTGAGAACGTATAAACACGTGTTAATTAGTTCAATGGATGACTCCAATTATGTATTCCCAATTCTCACTTATTCGATTAATTAAAATATGATCTTGTTAATTAATGTTTTAAAAGTGTTGATTAAAAAATTAATAAAAAAATATTTCATTGAAAAAATAAATATTACACTTTTTAAAATATTAAATACACACCTTACAATACAAATTTTTTTTTTTGATTTCTTAATCCATATTTTAGGACTTAAAGGCATTTTGATTAACATTTTTCTTAAAATATTCATATGTGGAGCACCCCAAAAAAATATTCATATGCATGCTTGACACGTATTTTAAACAATTGGATCCATTTTTCAATGTGGCAGAAGGACGTAAAGTCAGGGATGAGTCAAGTTGGTTTTAGGTAAAGCTACCTACCTGGAATTCCAAATACTATTTTTGCTCATTGGAAGGAACAGAGTATTTTGGTCAACCAAAAAAAGGTCAAATTAAAAGAGCTATACTACAGTAAAATTAATTGGACGAAAGTTAAGATCAATCTGGGTACTTAAAAATAGTTAGAAGTTAATGCTTTATGCTAGCAATTAGCAAAAGTTCATTGATCTCTAGCTTTCACATATAGAAGAGAATTTTCTCATACATATGGATTGATCGTAGACAAGGAATACATTAGTTTGCCTTTTACCCTGTGCCCATGTCAATGTTACGCACCGTGTTTGGCTTATAAAAAAAAGTTGTCTTTATTGTATGGTCCTTTGTATCTGAAAATCATATTTAACTTCAATTAGTCTAAATCGAGTTGGAAAGACTTATTTAATGGAGGTAAAACTTTTTCAATGTCTATTTTTTTTATTTATTAGACTTAAACTTGAGACCTTACTTAAAAAAAATCAATCTTCTTGTCACTTGAAGAGACTGAAGTTGATGTTGACCCACAATGTTTAGTTTAACAAATTTATTTTCGTGAATTCTATGGAACCCTAAATGTAACTGTATCCTGTGTAGGTGATCCAATCAAATGGTGAGAACCATTTGACTTGACCCACTAATATGACTCATTTAATTGATGTGGCGCATTCTGGTTGGACAAGGTAACTTTTATCCAGGGCTGTCCTTGAGATTTTGGGTGCCATGTGTGAACTGAGAAATTGGTGGCCTATTTTATTTTGACAAGACGAATATATATTGATTATCAAAAGCTCACAAAGAGGAAAAACTGGTCATTAATTGTTTTAATACAACCTCAAGTGAAACAAATATTACCGAAGAAAAAGAAAAGATTACAGTAGCAAACTACAATAGAATTATAGCAAAAATAGTTATACTTATACCTATCAACCTGAACATGTTGCAACAACATCCCTACACCAGCTGACCAGTTGTATCCTCCACTGATAGCAAATGAATCACAAGGGCTGAAGAAAGAAATTGACACCGTATTAATGTTTGAATATTGTCTTCCTTGCATTTTTTGCTAAAAAATCATTAATAATTTGTTCATAGTCAAGGTTCTTTAAAAAATCATTTTTAATAAAAATCAAAGCAAGACTATTTAATCTATCTTGTGACATAGTAGATCGCAAATAAGATTTTAACAAATTTAATTTAGAAAAACTTCTTTCAACAGATGCAATAGTAACATGGATGGTTAATATTATTCTATAAGTTATGCATGCATTAGGAAAACAATTAAATGTCTTCAAAGAACTCAATATCATTAAAGCTTGATTTTGATTCAACTGTTAAAACCTCTCTAATGGCTTTTCGTTTTTCAAATAGAATTTCACCATCAAGATCATAAGAATCACTATGTTTTAGATAAGTTTCAAGATTTTTGCAACATAATTTCAAGTCCTTATCAGAGAATGACCTAAGCCTTTCAATACTAAACAAAAACCCAAAAATCTCCTCATATGTGCTATATTGCTCAAATCTTCTATTAAGTGAGCCAATTGTTTGATCTACAATATATAAAAGACTCCTCAACAGACTCAATGTTTGATTGTGATCGATGAAGCAATACGCCACTGCCAATAGAGATACGTAAGACAATTCGGCCCTCAAGCTTCAAATATAAATTTTTAACTATATAAAATTTTATTATATAATTTATATTTAATATATACACATATACTAATTAAAAAAAAAATTGTGCCCCCAAAAAATGGAGCCCTGTGCGATCGCACCACCAAATCATGCTTGGGGCCACCACGGCAGTTTTACCCCAAAATTATTAAGGGTACCGAAGAAAGCATCATTTATTATTTGTATAATTAAATTTGATATTTAAATGATACCATATATTTTGAAGTTTGTATATAAAATATTAATTTTGATTTTATATAATATACAATTATATCTAATCTTATCTATATAGAAGTTTGGATGTCTCGTGAGGTATCAAATTCTGTAGTAAAAACTCTTTCCTTAGTTTAACTTGTTTTTAATTATAAGTTTGACATTATTACTTTAAACAGAATCATTGATTACGCGCACAACAAACATGAAAGGATTGTTTGGTTTTAAAGGTGGACTTTGAGAAAGCATATGACTTTGTGAGTTCAAGTTTTTTGGAGCATATGATGAGAAGAATGTGCTTCAATGAAAAGTGGTTGGCGTGGATGAGAGCTTATGTATTTTCCAGTTGTGTTTCTGCTCTAGTTAATGAGAGTTTCACAGAAGAAGTTTTTATTTCTAGGGGCCTGCATCAAGGAGACCCTTTGGCTCCTTTCTTATTTCTTATTGCAGCGAAAGAGTTGAGTGGTATGATTAGAAATGTTGTCGATAATGGATGGTTTTCGGGTTTTGAAGTAGGCTGTAATGGGCTAAAAGTGTCTCACCTGCAGTATGTAGATGACACGGTTATCATAGGGGAAACGTCTTTTGAAAATCTTTGGATTAGGAAAGCAATTTTGCTCTATTTTAAACCGATTTCTGGACTTAAAATTAATTTTTATAAAAGCAGTTTGGTTGAGGTAAATGTGGGAGAAGATTTTTTAGATATAACAGTTGAGTTCTTGTGTTGTAAGGTGGGTAAGGTCCCTTTTTAAGCATCTTGGACTTCTGGTTGAAGCAAATCCTAGAAAGGTTGACACTTGTTAGCTTTGTAGAAGGCAAAATATTTATCCTTTGGTGTAGAATTACCTTGTTAAACTCTCTTCTCTCTAACCTACCAATTTACTTTTTCTTTTTTTTTAAGGCTCCTTTCAAGGTGGTGAGATTGCTATCTAAAATCTAAAGAGGTTTTGTATGGGGAAGTAGAGAGGAGAAGAAGAGGATAGCTTGGATGTTGGCATGATACTTCTAAACCAAGAAGTTTGGGTGGCTTAGGTGTAAAAAACCTTAATGGTATAATTTAGCTTTATTGAGGAAATGGAGGTGAATGGGACTGAATGATAAGGAGTCACTATGGTTTAAAATATGGGTAGACACGAGTACGGGCCAACCCGACCAACCCAACTCGACCCAAACCGAAAAACTCGGGTTGGTTCGGGTTATCGAGACGCTTCGGTTTGGTTGACGAAGAACCCGAATGGTTCGGTTCGGGTTTCGGGTCAGATAAACTGTAAATTGTGAAAACCCGAACCGACCCAACAGACTCGAACCCCTGTTGCTAGATTTGTGTTTCTAGATATGAGGGCAGAGAGAGAAGGTTGAGGGCGGAGAGAGATATAGTTGGCTGACCAACGGTGGCTCATGCCTTGCATTGAGTGACTGAAGCGCGGTTCCAGACGGTGAAATGGAGATGACAGTTGATGCGGCTAGTGGTGTGGACGACACGAATTCTGGACGACCGTGGTACGGACGACGTGAGCTTTGAAGCGGTGCAACAGAGGTCAGAGAAGAAGAAAGAAAAAAAAATGTCAGAGAAAGAAAGAGGTTTCAAATTATAGATAAGAGAAGAAGAAAGAAAAAAATGTTATGAGAAGAACAAAGAAAAAAATTAGGGTCGGTGCATGGCTTTCAAAAAATAGGGTCTATAGGCCCGGCTACAGCTTTCCACATTCAAATTATTTTGTTTTTTTCTATTAACTTTTTCATTCTATTTTTGGACCCGATAACCCGACGCAACACGAATGTGTTAGAGTCAGTTTGGTTTGGGTCCACCCAAAAATATTCCCAAAACCGACCCACCTCAATTTGATCGAGTTGGGTCCAAATTTTCCCTAAACCCGTCCCAACTCTTGTCTGCCCCTAGTTTAAAATCCTACATGCTAGGTATAGTGAGCGGTTTCTTCCATCTTTGATAAACAGTTATGGTCGGTGCTTTAAAAAGTGTACCTCTTGGTTGAAGAATATTCATAATTTGGATCCTATGAGCTTTTCCTTTGTTGGGTGGTATAATGTGGGTTTGCGAAAAAGGCTTGGGAATGGATGTTCAACAAAATTATGGTCTGATGTTTGGGTTGGGGATACTTGTTCGAAAAGCTCTTTTCACAAGTTGTTCTTAATCTCAAAAGATCAACATGCCACTATAGCTGAAATGAGTGTGTGCATAATGGATCTTGCCAATGGCATTTTAATTGGCGTATATTGCTATTTTCGTGGGATGAAGAAATGCTTTTAGAATTGAGATAAATCTTAAACAATCTCCTTCTCCAGCAAGGTTAAAATCATAGTTGGAGATGGAGCTTGGATAATTCTGACTGTTATTCTTGTAAGTCTGCATATTCATTTCTATAGGATCGTTTTTCCTCTCTTGGGCAGGCGCAAGATGCGGTGGATGTCTTCATTTTTAGAAGATTTTGGAAATGCTTCACCCCTTATCGGCTCTTGGCCTTTTCATGGCAGCTTATCCTTAATAGGGTGCCTACCAAGCATAACCTATGGAAGAGAAAGGTAATCCCCAATCAAGATTAGTTGGCTTGCCCTTTGTGCATTTTAGGCATGGAAGTAGTTGATCATCTTTTTCTTAATTGTTATTTGTCTTCTAAGATATGTTATGAAGTGTATTCTTGGTCGGGGTTTAATGTTGTTCTACCTTCTTCGGTATATGATATGTTTGTTTTTCATTATGGGTTAGTAAGGAGGAAAAAGGTGAAAAAGCTTGACAGATGATTTGACATTTTGTTGTATGGAGTATATGGCTGCAGCGTAATGACATAGTCTTTAAGCAGGTTAGCTTCGACTTTTATAATTTGCTGAACCTCATCAAGGTCAGATCTTGGACATGGATTTCTGTAAATTTAAAAGGTTTTCAAATTTCTTTTTGAAATTGGTGTACGACCCCTTTGGCTTGTTTAAATCAAACTTTCAGTTAACTTAGTTTCTCTTTATAATTATAGGTTCAAGTACCCCTTAATATTCTTGATAAAAAATTTGCCTATAATTTTATTTTTTTGCATTATTATTGATTTGCACTTGAGAACAAGGAAGGTCTTGGCCTATTCGTGATAACTAGGGTAAGAACATAAAATATATGGTATATTGAGCAACGTATGCCAAATTAAGGCTCTATTTGCAATGTCGAACCGCTAGCTTAATTATAGGAGATAACTTATATTGGATAAATTTGTACCTCTGTTTAGTAAACGGTTTTCTAAACGGTTTTCTCATTAGCTTCTAGCATTTTTTCACTAACTTATAATGTTTTTTTTTTATTTTTTCACTAACGTTTTTTCATTTTACAGAAGATTGCGGTTTTCTCACTAGCTTCTAACGTTTTTTCAAAGAAACAGCGTTTGAGCTTATAACTTGCTTATTAATGCTTATCGAATTTTTATCCATACTATTTTAATTAAATTCCTCTTTTATCTTCTCGTAAATAAAATAAAAAAAATATCAATCCCTAATTTCGCTAACTAGATATATATTTGTCTATAAAAAATTAAATTTATACAAAAAATCATATCAACATGTCATTTTTATATATACTTTTTTCATTTTATTTAATAAAAATAATAAAAACTAAAATTAATATTTTAATTTTTGAGATGACAAATAATTTAAAACAAATTAAAAGTATTAAAAGTGATAAAGATTTTAAAATAAATAATATATATAAATAGAATTTATATGAAAAACATATAAATATGTCATTTTATATCATCTTATATTTATCAGTTAGTTCAACCGCTAATTTTACTAAACACTTCAAATCCAATCAGTTAGTTTATCTGCTATTAGTTATCAGATAGTCTATCGGTATCAGCTATAAGCTCATCCGCTTTCAAATAACTTATATGGTATTAACTAATTTTTACCAAACCGAGCCTAAATCAACTCTCTAAATTGTATATTTAGTTTAGTGAGAGCTTGTATATATAATGGTGGCAATAAAATTTGAATCTAAAACCTTATGGAAACTATCTCACCACCAACCAATGTTAATGGCAAATTATTAGAATGTATATATTAAAATAAATCTAACCAATTAAAATTTGGCTTTAATAAGTTTTTAGTCCCCATAAATGTATGTGTGTTTTTTGTTTTAGTCTCTAGAATTTTTTTTAAAGAGGTTTAGGTCTTACAAGTTTCAAAACTTTGTCTTAAGACTTCATCATTACCTAGCCTCTATTAAGTAATGATGTGGCAAACATTGTGCTACATCATCAGTAACACATAAAAAAATACATGTGATCAGTTTGAAACAATTAACCGAAAGCTAAAAAGTTAAATGATAGTTGAAAAGTCGGCTAGCTAGCTGAAAATTGATAAAGTAGTTGGTTGAATTGAAAGTGTTTGATAACATGAGCTGATTAGATAGTTGATATATGTAAAATGATGTAAGTGTGTATAAATTTGTTAAATAATAATTAAAAAAAGGTTAAACTAATCATTTGGTCCCTATATTTGACACTCATTTTGAATTTGGTCCCTATACGTGAAAAATTTTGAAATTGGTCCCTATATGTACAATTATTTTTAATTTAGCCCTCGCCATTTATTGTTGTTGTAACACCGTCACGTGATAGGGACCAAATTCAAAATGATTGTCACATATAGGGATCAAATTGGAAATGATAGTTACATGCAGGGATAGAATTCAAAATAAAAATTTGAACATGGTCCCTACATGTGACAATCATTTTCAATTTAGTCCCTATACTTAAACTTCAACTAACGGCGTTATGACACAATAAATGGCGACGACCAAATTAAAAATAAATATATATATAGGGACCAATTTCAAAAAAATTCATATATAATGACCAAATTCAAAATTGACGTCACGTAAAGGGACCAAATGATTAGTTTAACCTTAAAAAAAATATGTGAACTTATTATTATTATTATTATTAGTATTGTTATAATTTTTACTCTTAGGTAAAGTATACTTTGTAAAAAACATTAATTAAGTGGAAAAAAAAGTAAATATGAAAGTGAAAATGGTGAAAATGAAAAGAAAGAACTTGGTGTAACAGATGGGAAGGGAACAAAAAAGTATATAATTGATGGGTGGATTAGGTAGTCACGGAGAGCTGTGAGGGAAGAGGAAGTGAATTTTTTTTAGGGTTATTTGACATTAGGTATTAATTAGGGGGCAAAATCGGGAAAAAATTTGTGCTGACCCATAGCTTATTTGATAGACTGCATTTATTAGCTTATTAAATATGAGATTTTCCCCCCAAAAAAGCTCCCATACGAAATAGTTCTAATAGTGTTTTTTTGTCAAAGTTCGTTGAATGACTTATAAGCTAGTATGGTACCTAGCCGAACAGAGTCATGATGTTGGCTTTTTGACATATTATCATCATCTTTTAGAGACTAAAACAAAAAAACGCACCTACACTACATCCGAAATGATCTTTAATTGTGCTTATTTTTAACCTTTAATAGCACTTTTGAGTGCTACATATTTTGACGCTATTAAAAGTGATAATCAAAAATAGAGTTTCTTCAGTGTTATCGTAGGGGTATTATAATAATATTTCTTCAAAGAGACGTTATCTTTTTCTCATTTTTTAATAAAAAATATCATAATTTCATGTATTCAATGCTCAAACCTATAAATTCGAAAAGAATTTCAAAGCAATGAAATGATATTCTACACAAAACATAGTCAATTATTTGGGCAAGATTGCAATTCAAAAAAAAAAAGATTTCTACCTACCTTATTCAAACATAGACATAGGAATAGAAAAGAATCGCCACATTCTCCCTTAGAAACCCCATATTTTGTGTCCCTGAATTTACAAACTAAAAGGGAATTCCATCAATAACACGATTTGAAAACGAAAAAAGGAAATGATTCAAACTTACCTTCTTCAAACGAAGACATAGGGATGGAAATAAATTGTGACATTCTCTCTTAGAAACCCCATATTTGGTGTCTCTGGATTTGCAAACTAAAAGGGAAATTCTACCAATAACACGATTTGAAAACGAAAAAAAGGAAATGATTCATACTTATCTTCTTCAAACGAAGACTAGGGATGGTAGTGGGTAGGGTCTGGGTAGGGTATTATAGTACCCATCTCCATACCCGCATTTTAAAAAAAATACCTGTACTCAAATCCATACCCGCGTGGATAACAACTTCAATACCCGTACCTTACCCTTTGGGTATCTAAGTATCCGTACCCGCACCCATTACCCGCATTTTAATTAATTATGAAAAATCAATAAATAAAAAAAGAACTTGGATTAAAAATACCATCGTGATCATCAAGTACACTTTCAATAACTCATTTGATAAATCAAAATGGTAAACCATAAAAAAAATGTATAACATGGTTTGGGAACAATATATATGTAACAACATATATAAGAAAATTGTATATATTTGAAAACATGATAAGAAATTTGTACTATCAAAAAAGGAGAACATAAATATTTAATTCTCTTAACCTATGTTATATTTTATTTTTAATTTTAATAAATTATGATTAATATATATATATATATATATATATATATATATATATATATATATATATAGTAAGGATCATTTGGTAGCCCTACTTTGAGTTGTCCTAAGGGTATTTCTGTCATTCTGTGCTAGCTTATTTTTTATTTTTTGTCATTTTGTGTTGGCTTATTTTTGTAATTTACAACAAAAGTTATTCAGCGTACATGAAACCATTAATTCAATTAAATGCTGAAATATTTGGGAGGTTACAAACTTAAAACTTTAAACCCAATTGATTGAATATTTATCAACAAGGCTATTTATATATTCTGTGATTTTTTCTCATCGTAATTGATTGAATATTATTTATTGTACCGGTATTTAAGTTGGTTTGCTTTATTGTGATTTAATGCTATTAGAATGAGCATACACTGTTGAAACATAAAATAATTCTAACGTAAAGCCATTACCATGAGTAAACTCGATTATCAAGAATTGATTTTAGTAATTTAAAACAATTAATATAATAAGCTAAATTGAAAACATGGTGTTTGAAGTTTCTGTCCGTTTTCCAATTCCTATATTCAAAATGCATAATAGCAACTAAATTAAATTAAATTAAATGCTAAGAAGAATTAAATTGAATTACTAAAGGCTTGGCAGTTCAAGAGAGGTTGCTTCTCTTAATTCTTATAAGGATCATTGTTCGGTAATTTTTATTGTAATTCCTATACTGAAAATTGTCTATTATATTGGGTTTTCATTTGATATTCCATGACTTCTCTTGCATTCATGCTTTCCCTATTTTTTCTGCAATTTTGTATGTTGAATTGAAACGTTTGAACTATTATTGTTGGTGAAATAAATCTATCTTGAACATGAAATGGTCTCATTATGTGCAAGTTATTGTTTTTAGGATATTGTTAATGGATTTAATTGGTATGCACTGTCAGTGTAAAGATTTTTTACACAGTCAACCAATCAGAAATTGTCACATAAGCTAAAATGTTTGACTCTTATCATAATTACCTTAAAATTCACTCATATCATGATTTCTAATTGGTTGATAGTGTAAAAAAATTTACACTAACAGTGCATAACAATTAAACTCATTGTTAATTGTCAGATCATTGGATACTTTAAATTTGTTTTTACATCATTAATGAAAAACAAAAAAACTAAATTAATGGACGTTGTTCTTGTTGCTTGATCGTCTATGCTTTCATCTTTTTAATGTATTCTTATTTTGATTACACTCAAGTTATAAACTGTATCTTTGCTAAAGGTTTGCTAATTTGGGAATTTCTTTTTGCTCTGTCGGTGTGCCTATGATGTTATGACTCGGCATGTTGTGGTTAGGTCCTGTCCAACGACAATGCAAGATATGACTATATTGTTGCCACTGGTAAATATGAAGATTTAATAGTTGTTGAGATCATTGATCCAACCAAGGTGATTTTCTTAGTGAGCATTGCATGAGTTAATTTACCTTCATGTGATGTAAGCAGTCTTATTTTACCTACATTAACGTATTTGGTTTCTTTTGTCTATTGATTTGTCGGCATTTTCTTTTTTTAAAAGTCTGCAAAAAGACATGCTACAATCAAATATTAAATACTCAACAATTTTTATTCTGTTATTATTTTTAATTTACCAAATTTATTATCTTTTCAAATAATACATAAATATGAATGTTGAGTTTTTGTTTTTTTCCTGCAGTATATGTCGAATGTGATTGAGATATTTTGTTTTTTTCTTCCTTCTCTATTTAAAGAGACCCATTCGTCTAATGTGATTGAGAACATTAACCCGAAGTTAAGTGTTTTAGGATCTTCCCCCTTTTTTCTATTGTGCTAGATGATTATGACGAGGTAGAGGTATTATGGTTGCTGCTGCAAACGATTTTCAGCTTTTGATGGTATAATTTACTCTCCAGTCATTAGAGATTTAGCTAATTGTTCATTTTGGAAATGAAAGTTATAGGCATTCTGATGTTTTCGTTAAGAATAATTATGGGAGAATTATGATTTATGAAATTCTGATGGAAAAATATTTTGAATTTAGGATTATGAACTGCTCAAGTGGTTAACGTTCACAAGGCACTTAAGGAACATGTTAACCACATATTGATTTATCTAACCACTTGAGCTCCAATTATTGAGTAAATACTCAATTTGGTCCCTGAAATTATAGGGTCGTATCAACTTAGTCCCCCACATTTTCAATATTCCAAAATGATCCCTGAAATTGCAGAAAGTTAATCAGATTCGTCCCTCCGTTAATATTTGTATGGACTATAATGACATTAAGTTAGTAATGTCAAGGATGCATTTGAAATTAAGTGAATAATGTCAGAGATGCATTTGCTACATTTTGAAATTCCAAGGATTATTTTGGAATATTGATAATGTGAGGGACTAAATTTATATCATCTTATAATTTCAGGGACCAAATTGGATATTTACTCTCCAATTTTTTTTGCTTCGAGATCCTCAAACCTTCTCAAAAATCTATATCTATATTTATTTAAAAATAATTAGTTTACATGTAAAGCTCTGCATAAAGTTCCCTCAATTAAGAGGTTTTGAATATTTTTTAATTATACAACAACCAGCTTTTTATGTGGCTTTACAAACTCATGGTGGTTTACAGCTTCATTATCAGTTAGCTCTAACATCGTGTAAATACTCAGTCTTGCTCAATTACCATTACTATTGAACCTACAAACAGTGAAACAACTTAAGTCTTTGCATTAGCAAATTCTTATGACTGGAGTTCTTTGTTGTATCATACAGTATTGACTTACTCTATTTCTTGGGCTATAATTAAGCAGGATGTCAAAATCATTTTCTCTAGTTTGTTTGCCAAGATATAATCTTTCAGCGTTTTTGTATGCATAAATCCATTATTTTGATGTGAGTTAGATTTGAAAACATAGATCATGGGCACATTTGCTATATTTTGTACATTTAGCAGACAAAACTGCTTATATATATCTATGACAACTTGGATACTTTTACTCTTTATAACCTATCCTTATAAGACTTGATTATATTTTGAGTGAAGAGAAAACTATTGAGCTGGATGATTAATTTAGAGCCTCTCTTAATTTCTAACTGCTAAATTAACAAGTAAATGAATATTAATCAAATATCTTCTTTGTCAAATAAGTTGTTTTCTTCTAAATTGTTCTCATAATCTATTTTGGATTTAGAAAATGATTGGCATACTTTTGAAATAATTCAATGTTAGATAGATATTGTTGCTTTTGTAAAATCAAGAAAAATTATATTTCAGCAGTTAAATCATTCACATCGATTTGGTTGCTATATAATCATTCTTTTTCCCGAAACAAAGATTAGGTTGATAAAATGAAAGGTTTGAAAGTTGAACAATTCCAGGTTTGGGACGATGGGTGGTTCTAAAAAAAGATGTTTGTTTCGGTAGATGATAAAAGTCAAAGCTGCTTAACGTTGGGGACGCATCAGGGAACTGATGATTTTTTCTTATTATTTTATAAGTTGGTTTAATTTTTATTTTATTTTGTTGTAAATTTATGATTTGTTGTGTCTAAGGATGAGTTGTTAGGAATACTTTCTCATTTGTGATTTGGTTTTTCGGTTTCTTCATGATATTGTAATTGTTTCGGTTTCTTCATGTATTGGTATTGTAAGTTCTCATTCCTATATTTCTCCCTCCTCAACTTCTTTTTCTTAATTTTTTTGTTCTATATTTCATTGTGAGCATTTGAAACTGAGTTAATTCATTCATATTTTATTTGTGCGAAATTGAGAAAGATGTTTAAGTATGATTGGGTTTCAATGCATTGAAAAAGCATAAAAATAAACACGGGAAATGGAAAGGATATAACTCTTGGTTGGGAGAGCATTAAATGATCATGTTAAATTAGGCATGCATCAACTTTGAAATTACCAATGTTGTTCAAATTGCATGTATTAGTTTGAGTCTATTAAAACAAAGTGATACATTTAATCTATAGGAGTACTAGCAACACATTCTCTAACACTCTCTTTCCAACACATACTCTCCTATTGGTTGAAATTCATATGGGACCACTTGAATTTTGTAGAATCCATATGAATTTCAACCAATAGGAGAGTGTGTATTGGGAAGAGAGTGTTGCTAGTATTTCTCTTTAATCTATTCCAGATGTTTTTAGAATAGTACATTTAATCTATTGTACATGTTTCTAAATATTGTATTTCAAAAAGACTTATATTTTTTTTAAAAATTATAACAGTGCCAACCTTCTATTCATCTTCATTCATCATTGTCTTAATTTATCTTGGATTTTCAATATAGGATTCCATTCATATTGTGATATACCCCGTGCAGGGTTGAAGAATCTTAGTAAAACTAATGACCTATTAATTGTTTTAATAGTTGATTTTTTATTTTTTTTATTATGTTATTCTTTCATTGGCAAAATAGGTTGATTGGTTCTATACGTATATTTAATTTTTCACATCGGTCCCCTAAGTTTTTTTTTTTTCTTCAAATTGGTCCTATACGTTATATTCCGTTTTCATGTTAGTCATTTCTGCCAATTTCGACCTAATGTCGTTAGTTTTGAACTTACGTGGCCATGATATTAGTGCGACACGTGGCTCTTGATCTGACGTTGTAAGGTCGAAATTGACGAAAAGGACTAACGTAAAAACGAAACATAACGTGTAGAACCAATTTGAAAAAAAAAAAACTTATGGGACCCATGTGAAAAATTAAATAAACGTATATGATCAATCAACCTATTTTGCCTATTTCAATCAACTAATTAGTGAGTCCAAAGTTGTCTTTCCAATTTTCAATAAATTAGTTGAAATTATGCACTCTTTATAACATAAATAAATAAATGTTCTCCCTTAGTTGAACTTTTCATTTTCTTAATTTGTTGTATACTTTTTTCTATATAAGTTGGGTGATTATTTGTAGGATGGCACTGCGGATTACATTATTTAGTGACATTGTTGCAGGAAGAATTGACTCGAGGATAAGGCTCTGTGTAATTTATCTTTGGAAATTTTCCAACTTCAAGAACCCTCTCCAAACCAATAGTATGAAGATGATTTTCGTTGATGAAAATGTGAGGAGGTATTTGGTTCCTTTTGTCTACGGTTTTTTGGTATCCATGACTTCTTTTGTCTATTGTTAATGTTGGCATTTTCTTTTTTTCAAAGTCTACAAAGATACAGGCTACGATAAAAAAAATACTCAGTAGTTTTTATTTTGTTATTATTTTTAATTTACAACAATTAATTATCTTTTCAAATAATAGAGTACCCGTAGTGCGGGTGTGAGGCGGGATGGATACTAGAGTATCCGTATCCGCACCCATATCCATTAAATTTTGCGGGTAATTACCCGTCCCCATACTCATACCCATTAAGCGGGTAATTACCCTACCCATCATGGATAAATTTTGCGGGTACCCATTGGTTCCAAGACCCATTGCCATCCCTAACGAAGACATAGAGATGAAAATAAATCGTGACATTCCTCTTAGAAACTACAGACTTTGCGTCTTTGGATTTGAAAATAAAAAGGAAATTATATCAGTATCACGATCTTGAAACTAACAAAAAAGAGCTCATATTTATCTTATTCAAACGAAGGCATAAAAAGGAAATAAATTGTGACATTCCTCTTATAAATCCCAGACTTTGCGTTTCTGGATTTCAAAACTAAAAAGAATATTTCATCAGTATCACGATTTGAAAATGAAAGAGGAAATGTTTCATATTTACCTTATTCAAAACAGAAACATGAGAATGGAAATCAATCGCGATATCCATCTTAGAAATCTCAAACTTTGCGATCTAGATTTTTTAATAGCATTTTTTTTGGGGTAGCACTTATAAACACATCATCATCCCTTATTTAATCCAAACTCATCATCTTTCTTCAAAACAAGCATGACTCATTCTCCATATTTTTTGTTTGCTCTTCCTTTGCCTTCCTCTTCTCAGCATATATAGATGACCCAATCGGAGGCCCAATAACAAGTACGCAACAGACAAAAGAGGTTTGAGCCCTTGTTTGTTGTATAAATTATAAAAAATTAAAGAGAGACCGAAATAATAATAATAATACTATTTTGAGACAAATATATTTGAACCTAATTTATAGGTGTTAACGATGTATGTGGTAATGGGAAATTGAAGTTTGACATGATTAGGCGCGAACCAACTTATCCCCTTCGCTTTGCACCAACCGAAAAAGGAAAGTACGTTGGAATGCAAAACTTTGGGCGATTGCGCAAGTCCTCCGTCAATCCTACCCCTAACTGGTGAGTATCTAATTTATGGCGAGGCAATAGAAACTCATACCAGCTTGGACTATCTATTTTTAGTCAAAAAGAGCCGTAACTTTGTTTTGATAGTTAATTTGTGTTTTTGTCTTTCAGTGAATCCGATTCTCTTCATTACTAAATAAATGTTTTTCTTTTGGTAGGTAAGAAAGTATTGTTTAGGTAAGAAAGTATTGTTTATAAAAATACTGAAGTTTCAAACTAATCCCTCAAAATTGTTGGGATCCATTTTTATTTACTAAAAAAATAAATAAATTATTTAGTTTCTTAAATTTATAAATGAGAGACATATTAGTCCCTAAATTTAGTTTCGACCTTCATTTACTTGTCTACGTGTCTCATTAACCATATGACTGGGTCTGTTAGTAGTCATTCGTGGCCTTTGACAGATTTTCATCATGAAAAATAAATGAAAAGTGAAAAATACATAATTTTCAGGTATTTTGTGTTTTTAAAATTGTGTATGTTTTTCTCATTTTTTATTCGTTTTCCATAGAAAAAATTCGTCATAGGTCACGCAGGATCACTAACGAACCAAGTAGGATGGTTAATAGGACATATAGGCAAGTAAATGGATGTCGAAACTAAACCTATGGACTAATATGTCCCGCGTTTATAAATTTGAGAGACTAGACTAAAAGTGGATCCCCGAAAATTTTCAGGGATCAATTTAAGTCTTAGTCTTATAAAAAAAAAAAGTACAAAATCATTTTAAGTAATATTCTAACAGAATTTAGTAAAATTTGTATATGTTGTTGATTTGATGACATAAAAAGGCAAGAATTACTTATATCTACTCAAGAATTAAAAACACGTGAACTTGTCTCCATGAATCAACTCAAATGATTAAGTTGGGGATATACTCAGTGTTCACAAGTTTAAATTCTTGCAATATATTTCGTCCTTTTCTCATTCTCTTCTATTCTTTTTAATTCCCATGTATGATGTATGATCTCAAATGAGACATCTTAGAACAAAACAAACATAAGAATTCATTTTATAGAAATTGTTAAAAAATTCTCATCGTCTAATTTTGTTTAGTACATTTTCTAGTTTTAAGAGATTATTTTTTTAAAATATGGTTGTATATATATGAACCCCCAGATTACACATACGGAGTAGGGAGCGATAAAGGTAAAATTTGATCCCAAAATTTTATAATTAGTTGCAGAAAATTTTACCATTTGAGCTAACTAATAACACCCACTTTCAACTTTTAAGAGACGGAATAGTTTTTTTTTTTTTTTTTTTCATTTTTTAACGAAGAGCAATGGTATATTATTTAACAAATTCTTATCGCATTCTCTTAATTACTTAAAATGAAAGACATTAACTAAAAATAAAAATATTTGATATAAGGCTACATAATTGTGAACACCCAATTTTGTCCGGGTTAATTAATTTGTTCGCTAAGTAATCAAAAAAAAAGGAAAGAAAAATTAAGTGGGCTTTGGCCCATAATCCCATTTTTGTTTAACCCACTTAAAAGCCCTTTTCTTGTTCAAAAAAAAAAAAAAGAAAACGAAAATAAAAAAAATAATAATAACAGCAGACTCAATTCAAAAATGGATGATACGTAGGTTTTGTTTTTTTTCTTTTGGAGGTCTTCTCCTCTTTCTTTCTCCCTTTTCTTTTGTTTTCTTTTGCTTTATTTCCTTTTCCCCCTAAGCAGCACCAGCAGTGGCCATGGTACACTGCTCTCCTCCCTGTAGCACCACCAAGCAGAGGGACAAAAGCTGATTTGCTCCCTCTTGAGGTACCCATTTCCTCAGCCAGCTAACAGAAAATTTTGGCATCATTCTCCTATGTTTTTTTGCCTATAAATTCAACCTCTCACAGGGAATAGAGGAGGATTTTTCGTAGGGGAGAATAAAGAAGGAGAACAAATGAGAATCAAAAAAACACATAGAGCTCCAAAAAAATAATCAGAATCCTCTACCCACCTCCATCCTCAACTAAAATCCATTCCCCCTTGTCCTTCAACACCCAATACATCCAAAGCCATGCCTCCACAAGCCTTCATCAAGCCAAGCCAAGGTACCACCATACCCAAGCTCCCCTTCACCTACAACAACCAGAAAACATAAACACATTTCAACTTCAAGACCATCCATTCATTTCATTCCCTAATATAAATTTCCAGTCACACAAAATACAACAAAACACACACACACAAAACAACAGCAGCAGCAGCAGACAGAACTGGGAAGGGGTGCTTCCACCGCCGCCGCTCCGCCGTGTCCACTGCAGCATCCCCGCCGTCCAGACATCGCGAACTCATCGCAACGGCCGCCACGCACCATGGTGCTCCCATGCTCCACCACCTTAGCACCGCATCCCAGATCAAACCCACACGGTCCAGAGAGCCACCGTAGCAGCACCTCCCACCAGTAGACGCACCACCACGTCCTCCGTTCACCATTTCAGGCCGCGACCACCACCGGTCCAAGCTCCGCCCAGCCGCGTGACGCCGTCTGCCTCTGCCACGAGCACCACCGCCCAGCCAGCCGCGCCGCACGAGCCCCTCTCCCCTGGTCTCTTTCTCTCTCTCGTGATGGCTTGGGGGGAAGGCAGAAGCCTTCCCCTTTCTCTCAGCTTAACCCCCTTTTCTCTTTCCCCTTTTATTTTCTTTTCTCTATTTTTTCCTTTTGTTCTAGGTTCTGGGCTGTGTTTGTTTATCATTGGGCTTGGCTCATGAAGTTTGTTGTGATAGAAAAAATTGTTCAAAAGTGAAAAGTGGAAAAATAATAATGGCTTTCAAAGAAATTCACGCAACAATCTACGACGTTGGTGTATGAATTTTTTTTCATCCTCAAGTGTCGCATGAATTGTAAGGGTTATCGTATAGTTTTGCTATCTTTAATCCCGTGCAAAAGTGAATTCTTCTTTAAGTAAAATATTTTAAAAATTCGCGCGACAATTTATGACGTTGATGTATGGTCTCCCATCCTCAAGTGTCATAAGAATTGTAAAGGCTTATCGTATAGCACTGCTATCTTTAACCTTGTGCAAAAGCGAGCCAGTTTTGAAATAAAATCCTTTTTCGAAATCGAATCCTTTCCCAAAAAACTAAAATCAACCAACCAATCAAATTTTTTCTATTAAGAACTACGTGGCTTTGAGTTTTCCATCGCACCGGGGAATACGTAGGAGCAGAATAATCATTCTGTCAAGCCAAAATTTTATTTTCTTCCTTTTGTGGTTATTTCTTTTTTTGTTTTAAAAATGGGGTAAAATAATATTTTCAAAGGTTATTAAAAATTTTGCACGATTAACTTGGGGTACCGGTCTTAGAACGGGTGACGTAGGGTGCTAACACCTTCCCTACTCATAAACGACTCCCGAACTCAAATCTCTGTCTTTTTTTTAGGACCAGTTTTCCTTAAATAATTGGGTTTTCCAAAGTTCTCCCAAAATAAAAATTTTGGTGGCGACTCCTCTGTTTTTTTTTTACCCCCCCTTTTTTCGCGGCGTCCGGACGGGACGGTCGCGACAATAATCATATATATATATATATATATATATATATATATAGAGAGAGAGAGAGAGAGAGAGAGAGAGAGAGAGTGAATCCTCGCATGTTGGAAAAAAACATGAGGGAGTTATGTTTTTAACTTAAAATCAATCTCAGTCCTTGATTTTATTTTCATTCAACAGTGATTGTAATTTTGCCGTTGGATGGAAATAAAATTAACGGCCGAGATATAATTAGGTGTAAGTTAAAAAAGACTTACACTGATATAGACGGATGTCCACACACACACACACACACACACACACACACACACATATATATATATATATATATATATATATATATCATCAAATGTGTGACCTTGAAAATTCAATATATTATCAGGACCAAAGGTGTTATACCATCATACGGGTAGGATAGAACCTCTCTAATTAATATGTCCTTTTAAGATCAATTGGTTAAGTTGCAAGACATGAATCGTGAATATATAAGTTCAAACCACAACAATGCGCTCCATCCCTTTCCAAGAACAGAGGCGAAGGGTCTCATGATGGAAGGGGGCCATATTGAAGCTAACCTGAATGATGAAAAAAAATGTTGGTAGGAGCCAAACTTTTGAAGGTTGCAACATTCACTCATTGTGTCATCAAACTATTCATTTTTAGAATTAAAAATGTTGATAGGGGCCCGAACCCTCTCTAAAGAACAAGTAGACTTGTTCGTGCTTCTTTCTCATTCCCTTCTTCCGTCTTTCCTTTCCCATATGAAGCACATGTATTTAATATATTTGCTTTAAGTACTTCAGATGATTTTTTTTTTTTTTGCCGACAAGAAAATTTATTTATGAGAGTACAAGGAATACTACAATCTACATACATAAACGAAGCTTACGTCAACCAATATTTTGCAGCCCACTTTTAGACATTGTAATGTACAAACATACCAATCTGAAAAAGAAACAAAACCCACATCAATCCTATATGAGAACCAATTCCAAGACTGAACCGTTGTCAAACCTAAAATATCCACACAATGAACACGTTCTTGCCTAAAAACTACTATTTTTATGTAGCCACAAGAACCAGACAACAGAGAACCATAATAACATCCACCTATTTTTAAGATTTTTACTTTTCACTAGATCCTGACGGTTGTAAGACTAGACCCCGATGCTGTAAGAAATGAGCTTTACCATTTAAATGTTCTAAGATGATTAGTAAGCTAATGCATTAATTAAAATGGGTAAATAATTACTTTCAAATAATTAAAAGGATGGTAAGTGTTTCGCTTTCGGAGTATCTAACAGTGTCCTTTGATTATCGAGAAATGATGGCCTAATTAAAGTATCCTTAACACACTAAAAAAGGCGACTCCAAGGTTGATGCAATTACACAAAGATGTGTAGTCCTACATATAGCCAGCTTTTTTTTTTTTTGTTGACTGAACATATAGCCAGCTAGTGCTGCCGACAGAGCATATTTCATGCAGATTAATTAAAGTTTAAACTATATTGCCATCCCATCCTTACCTAACAATTGGCATTTTAAAGCATGCTTGCACTTACCGATGTATCATCAGTTTTGAGTCTTACACATATTCACATCATGCCATTCTTTGTATTTATCATCACTATGATCACAACTATATATCATTATTATTACTAATTAAGATTATCCTCTTCATCATTAAACTATCATGGAGTATAATTACTGTTGTAGTATCCAACTATACATATACTAAAAAATTATCCTTATTTTTTTTACCGAAAAAATTATCCTTATTAAAAACTATTATGTATATATATGTATGGTGAATATTAAAAATTATTTAAAAATTACATGAAAACTTTAAAAGTTAACGACTTTACATTCTAATATTAATCATATGTTTATAATATATATATATATATATATATATATATATATATATATATAATAATTAAAACTAAGAAAAACGCTTATTATTCTTTCAGAAATACTAAATAAAAATTAAACAATTCTCAAATAAAAATATTTAAGTTTAATAGGTAGGGTCAATAAATTAAGTAAGAAGGGGAGGAAAAGTTGCTCTTTTCTAAAATTATAGCATACCCCAAGCCTCAACAAAAACTTACAATAACATTATAAAAGTTTAATGGAATTTTTAGTTCCTGAGAAGTAGGTGAGCTTTGGTTTTAGTTTAGGCATTCTTTTTTCGTTGGTTTTGATCCATATAAATTAAAAACTTTTGGTTTTAGTCCCTATCGTCAGTTATCCTCTGTTAAGTGCTGATGTGGTTAACAAAGTGTCATGTCAGCACCGCCGCTTTAGCAAATATGACACGTTGGCTACCACATATGAAATAAACTTTGGTTTTAGTCCCTGAAAAGTGAGTAAATTTCGATTTTAGTCTCTATACTTTTTCCATTGGTTTTGGTCCCTGAAAATTTAAAATTTTTGATTTTAGTTCATGCCGTCAATGGCACTTCGTTAAGTGCTCACGTGACTAATAGAGCACCACATCAACATTGTCACGTCAGTTTAATTATTATTATTTTTGCCTCATCACAAAATATATATTTTTTAAATATTAACATGAATTATTATTATATTGGCAAAATACATTGATTGGTCCTATACGTTTTTTTTATTTCTCACATCGATCCTATAAGTTTTATTTTTTTCAAATTGGTCCTATACATTATGTTCCATTTCCACGTTAATCATTTCCAACAATTTCGTCCTTATGGCGTCAGATCAAAAGTCACGTGTAGGACTAACGTGATAGTCACGTCAGGTCAAAACTGACGGTGTTAGGTCAAAATTGACGGAAAAGACTAACATGGAAACATAACAAAACACGTAAGACCAATTTGAAAAAAAAAACTTATAGGACCAATGTGAAAAATAAAAAAAACGTATAGAACCAATCAACCTATTTTGCCTATTATATTTAACCGTTATATTATTTTGGCAAAATAGGTTGATTGGTTCTATATGTTTATTTAAATTTTCACATCAGTCTCATAAGTTTTATTTTTTTCAAATTGGTCATACACGTTATATTTCGTTTCCACATCAGTCCTTTTCGTCAATTTCGACCTAACGCCATCAATTTTGACCTAACGTGGCGTTGTATTAGTGTTACACATGGCTTTTCATCTGACGGCATAAGGTCGAAATTGACGGAAATGACTTACGTGAAAACGAAACATAACGTATAGGATCAATTTGAAAAAAATAAAACTTATGGGACTGATGTGAAAATTTAAATAAACATATAGGACTAATCATCCTATTTTGCCTATTATTTTTAATTTTATTATTATAATTTATAACTTTTTTCCTTATAAAACTTGATTGTCCTTTCTTCTTCCTCTTTATCCGTCGTTCTTCCTTCATTCTGCAACAATCTTGCTTCCTCCTTCTGCAATAATTTTTAAGCTCTTTTGCCTCGAGGAGGGTATCATGGTCACGACTTTAGAAATTCATTACAAGAGAATGCACTACAAAAAAAGATACTTTAGCGACCAAGAAGTTAGCAACCACACTTAATCAGTCGCTAAATATGGAATTCAGTCAGTAAATATTGAAACTCGGTCGCTATATGGTTTAGCGATCGTTTAATTAGCGACCACCAAACGATTTAGCGACTAGGCAATTTGCTACCACGTTTGGCGGTCGGTATATTGGTCGGTGAATGGTTTAGCGACCAAATTTGATGGTCGCCAAACACCTCTTTTTTTGTAGTGATAAAAGGGGAAAATGTGAGAGAAAGAAGAAGAAACACGTAGGGTCTGAATATAAGGAGAAAAAAAGTTGCAGAAGGTATGAAGAAACGCTTCAGAAGGAGAAAGCAAGATTGCTGCTGAACGAAGGAGGAATGATGGAGAAAGAGGAAGAAGAATGGAGAGACTGGTTTTATAAAAAAAATAGTTCTATTATTATGATAAGAATAAAGATCCAAATTGGTCTTTGAAAAAAAACACAATGACATTTTGGTCCCTGAGAAATGAAAATACCAATTTCGTCCTCAAGAATGTAAAATGCGGGTCAAATTAGTCATTTTTGAGGGACATTTTAATCCCTGTTAGGAACTATTTTGACCTGCATTTTACATTTTTGAGGACCAAATTGATATTTTTCATTTCTCAGGGACCAAAATATCATCGTGATTTTTTGTCGAGGACCAATTTAGATCTTTATTCTTATGATAATAAAAAATTGAAATAATATAATGATTAAATATAATAATAATTAATAATATTTTTTTAAAATTAATATTATGATGTTGCACCCTACGTGGCTTAATAATAATAATTAAGTTGATGTGACAATGTCGATGTGACATTTTGTTAGCCACGTCAGCACTTAACTGAGTGCAACTGACAACAAGGACTAAAATCAAAAGTTTAAATTTACGGGATCAAAATCAACGAAAAAAGTATAAGGACTAAAACCAAAATTTACTCACTTTTCAGGGACTAAAACCAAAGTTTATTTTCATAGGTAGCAGCATATATGGCATAAAATAATATTTTTGCTGACGTGACATTCCGTTAACTAAGTCAGCGCTTAACGGAGGGTAATTGACGGTGGTGATTAAAATCAAAAGTTTAAATTTAATGAGGGTGCCTTCTCCAGTACCCCTAATAATTTTGGGGTAAAAGTTATCCTGTTCAGGTAGAACGTGTCACCTCAATTAAATAGATCACGTTAGTTAGTCAAGTGAAATTGTTATCATCATCTGATTGGACCACCTATGCAGAATAAAGTTATCCTTAGGATACCGAAAAATTAACCTTTAAAAAGATCAAAACCAACAAAAAAAAAAAGAACTAAAATCGAAACTCACATATTTTTTTAGGAACTAAAAAATTTATTAAACCTATTATAAATCACCTATCAATAATCAATAAACCTCGAACTCAATTTTTTTGTCCACGCTTTTTGATTTAACTATTTCAGCCAATGCGAACTTCAATAATGTGTGACCGAACTTCAAATTCATCTTGTGAAATGCATGCATATGAGTTGATGATTTTGTCCCATATAGAGGCTAAAGTAAAGACAAGATATACATGAAAATCCAAGAAGATTTAGCTCGGGAATATTATATATTAAAGTTTGGCTTCTTCTCGCTTCATTTTACAAAAAATCCAAACACTATTAAAAAATAGTTTAGCTCGCTTAAAACCGTAAAAGTCGCGGACAATACCATTAATTTTTTTTTCAAAAAGAGGGAAAATAACAAACATCAATTGAAGCAAACTATATAAATCATAATGCACTCTTATTCATTAAATTAGAGTATACATTTTTTAAAATAGCCTAATCCCAAAATATTTTCTTTCAAAGAATAATAGATATTTTTTTAATTTTCTTATTTTAAATTTAAATTTTAATTAATTATTCATATAAGTTTTATAATTAAAATATTTTTATTTATGCATTTTTAAATTATACTTGAATTTTTAAAAAAAGTTCATACAATTCACATATATATATATATATATATATATATACTTGTTGATTTACTTTTTACGTATAAAAACAAATTTCTCTAAAATGTTGATGGAGTGAATTGATTATCTTTGGGTTTTGGGTTCCTACTTACTACATTTATGGCTCGTTTGATGGTTAGGATATGAGAATCGGATAGGGATAAGATATGATATAAGCATGATAAACTTTTATTTTGTCATTTATTTGAAGTACATCAGATAATGATAGGATATGATATAAAATATCCACAACTGATAAAATTATCCTTCTATCAAAATTACATTTTTTTTCAAAAATAAATTTTAATATTATGTGATTTTTTTTATACATTTAAATTAAAAAACATTTGATAATATATTTTTGGCTTTTTAATTATACATTAGTCCATTTTCTAAATTATAAAAAATTAACAGGTGATATTTTTTCACTTTTTTTTATAAAAATTGTTAATTAAAACATATATTTTAATTAGTCATATGGTTGACTAATTAGGTTTGAAATAATAATTAAATAATAATAATATTAAGGGTGATGGATAAAAGAGAAAACATTTTCTTATCATATCCTGTTGGTTTTAACTCAGCTCTTCTCTCAGAATAGAATTATAACCAAGTAACAAGATGTGATAAGCTAACACGATAAGCTTATCCTATCTTGCTGGTTCACCAAACTACATATTAAAGCAGGATTTGATAGCTTATCCTATTTTGCCTCCCTTATCCTGACCACCAAATGGATCCTTAGATGAAAGTATATCCACACAAAAAAAAAAATGATAAGTATGGTAGATAGCTGAATTCCTTATGTATGTTATTATGGGTTTGATTTATGTCGTATGTATGAAAAAAACTTTACTGAAAAAAAATAAAACTTATTTCGATCATTTCTACGTCTAGAAAGATATTAGCTATTGATTGAAGGATATCCTTTTACACATCAAAAGAGATCATAAGTATATATAGACTTTTCTAAAATATTTAATTACAAACTATAAAGTGAGTAAGAAATTTTATATATATATATATAAATTTATGTTGATAAGAATATCTCTCATCCAATTGTTAGAAACTAATTTTTTTGAAATATAAAAATCGTCCAAATTAGTTTGGTCTCCCAACAAAACTTTTTCATACACCCCAGATGAATATTTGCATCTTTACTTAAAGATCTTTCTCGTTAAGCCCTGAGGTTAGGTTAAGGTCTATCATCTAAGCAGAAGAGAGTTTAAGCGAATCGGGTATGGGGCCCACCAAAGATACGGTCGTGGGGTTCAGACCGTGGCCTGGGCCGTCCAATGCGGAGGAGAGAGACACCAAAGGATCTAGACCGATGCCTCAGTTTTTCATATCTCCCCACGCGATTATTTTGTGCGTGGAATAAACTCTCGATGTGAACGGTTTCTAGTTTCGTAGGTCTTGCAAGAATGCTGTTTGGTTGGATTTGCACGAGTGACGATGGCGCGCGTGGGATGAATGGACGCGGCAACACCGCAATTCGTGCGCTACGTTGTTTAACTTTTTTGTTTATGAGAAACGATGCACCGACTCACTGCCAAGACACGTGCGCACGTGATACCTAAATTTCACATTATTGCCTTTTTATTTCACCTGCTTTTCTTGATTACTTGCACCACCAAGCCCCTATATAATATTGCCTGCTTTGCTTGCTACCTCGTGTTGCACCTCAGTGACATTTTGGGGCACCCCTTTCTTTGGGTTTCGGTTGTGACTATGAAGACTCTCTCTTACAATTGAAATTACTATATTGCACATGAACTCATCACAATTGAACAACACTCATTTTACACAAGAGGCAATGAAGTTTGATGTAAATGAGAAAGGAGATTTTTCTTAAAAATGTTATTGGTATGAAGTATCCATTATCGTAAATAGCGATTAATCTCTGTCAGGAGATCTGAATGACATTTAAGGTTATTTCCTCTTCCAATCAGGTTTTTTTTTTCATAAGCAAGAATTAGGAATCAAACATTGACCACTTGTTTAAGGGGTTCAAGCTCGTTACTATTCGGACTAATCACTTCTTGATCAGACATAAAATAAAAGGTAGGATTTAATGTGCATCATGATGACTCACATCTCTCACATTAGGATATGTGTTAGATTAAGAAGATAAACATGTAAAAATAAAGTAAAACTAATTATAATTAGATAATAAAAATTATATGTGATAACTTTACCAATAAAAAAAATTATATGTGAAATAAAATGTATATATAAACCTAGGATTTAATTGACATGTATTGTCGGTGTAAAAAATTTTTATATTGTCAATCAATAAAAAATTATCGCATTATTAAATTTGTTTGACTCTTGCCCTAACTATCTTAAAAGTCACTCATATTATAATCTGTGATTGGTTGACAGTATAATTTTTTTCCACTGACAGTATATACCAATTAAACTCGTAAATGTATATATGTAACATTATTTAAAAGAGAAATAACAAACAAAATGAAACAAAAACATAGTTTTGGTGACATTCAATCTCAAAATCAAACAAGTTCTAAAAATATTTGATATCATAAATTACGACTCTTGAACAAATAAGTTCTTATTAATCTTTGCAATTTGATGTGTGTTGTTCTGCTTCCTTATATATGGGAACACCATGCATGCATGTAATGTTGTTATTAGTATGATTATTTTTCTTTATAAAATAGAATCGGGCGCGGTAAGTAACTTATCATAGACAGTGAAGTAGCTAGGTTAAGCATGAAGCTTGAATTCACGAGTGCCAAAAGTAGAGCTTTTTCTTTTTCAGAGTTGATGCAAGAAACTGTTAGATTCCAACCTTTATCGCAGAGTTATAATTATGTGATGACATCAAAGGATTCCTTGACAACATTGATGCCAAAATAGTTCAAATTATTTTTAGTTGCTAATTCCTTGATTACCCAAGTGAGGCCAAATATATAATAACACGTAATATTTATAGTATGATCTATTCAAAGAGTAATATACTAATAAAGAATGTACCTCATGACTGAGGATAGTGTTGGGTTTTCACATGCCTTAATCGGGAAGATTGGTTTGGCAATAGAAAAGATGGATGAAACATCCACTATGGTGACAACGCCTCTTTTCAGTTCCAACCGTACGTACAACAAAACTACACAATATATAATCACCTAAAGTTCGTCCTTACGAGCTGACATATCAAGAATATCATATGGTCTTAAAATATTATCCAGACCAAAGCTTCAGAGTCCACCCGTAGCACTTTTGACCGGTAAAGATTCTCTCCCATTGTCAAATTTGTCATAGTTATCCTTAGGATTTGGTATTAGAAAACTCGTCAGAGTTGAGGATATAATAAGAGTAATAATATTCAATCTAGCTATGCAAACATTTTTTATCTTAATTATATTTCTTTTATCTCCTATTTTTTCCCTGCTGGGTCAAGGATCTCACTTAAAGGATCCCTTTACCATATTCATAGGATGAGTCTAGGTCTTAAAACAATAATAAATAAAACTCATTAAATTAAGTGTGTTTGGAAACTTGCAATAACAACAACAGATGTAACCGCACACAAATCAGGTGTAAACGTATTCTTCCCCATTGGGGAAGGAATACAATGCAGAAAGCTAGCCACCTCTCAGATATAAGACTTACCTATTAATTAGGGAAACTTTGAACTATTTGAGGGGCTTTAGCTTTAGACGATCTCATACTCTTGGCTTTGAAATCTGAGCATTACCATTGTCACGAGATTTTGAAGTGTTTGCTAAGATAGTTCAATCGAGGTCGATTTATAAAATGGAGAAGGTTAACGAGTGTCCTTAGAACATTATTTAAGGAATCAAAAAAGAAAAATTTATATGAAAAAATGATGTATTTAATATATTGAAAAGTGTTTTACTTAGTTTTCTAATACAAACTTTCATTTTGTTAATTTTTTAAACGATGTCTTTAGGACACTCGTTAGTAAAACCCATATAATATTGATACGTGTCGAACGAGCGAATCTAATATCTAGGATCACATTATATTTGTCCTCTATCATCACCTTGCACTCAAACACAAAAGGCAGTGATGCTGTTTTTGAAAATGTTGGGAGAGTTACACAGCTCAATTAGAATATCTTAACTAGTGAGCACAAAGAAAAGAAAATCTTAACTAGTAGAGTTTTAATTTTAAAATAATTAACCAAAATTGAAAATAGTTTTATTAGTACCCCATTTTAATATACATTATCTTACATCATAATAAAATGAAAGAATTATGATTTAAATATAAAAAATAAAATAAGATCAAGTGTGATTAAATAAAAAAAATTATAGAATATAAAAAAGTGTGTGTTGTAGTAGTAGAGTCTTGTTATTTGTAAATTAAATTTTGAATATCATATTTATTATTTTAAATTTTCTTATTTCTTAATTATATATATATATATATATATATATATATATATATATATATATATAAATACATTAAAAGACAAAGAATCGCGTGTTAGTATTTTCATCTTCAAAACAATTTGCCAATGTAGCACCGGGTGCAGGTGCAAGATGAATCTATTTTTTGGAATCCACCATAATTAGTATATTTGGCTCTCCAGTGAATTCATTGACTATTCTTTCGATCTGTTATGAGACAAATCTTTGCTCAGATGTTTAATCATAATTAGAGTTCTTTGTCTCTCCCTATTTTACGGGATTCGAACTGCAGCCCTATGAGATTCGAACTGCAGTCCTCCTCCACAAGCTGAGTTTGTACAATCAATTGAGATACACGAGATAAATTCTATGGAAAAGAGACAAGGATTTAAATCCTTTTCTTTTATTTTTCTCTTATATTAAGAGAGATAAAGAGATAAAAATAAATTTTAATTTATCCTACACAAAAATAAAAAAAATAGAAAATGAGAGAATACTATAATACAAGAGACAAAGGGTAAAAATGTGAAACCGGGGAGCAGATGACCCTGGCCTCTTCTTTCATTCACGTTCCCTTCCGTTGTGCTGTTTGCAAAAGAGACAGAGAAAGAGGATAAAAGCTGTCCCCACAGCTTTTCTTGGTTAAAACCTCCTTTCGCTCTTTTACCACCTTATGTCAAAGTAATAGCACTTCTCCTTGGGTGCAAACAAAAAGCATAAGAGAGAGAGTGGGAGTGTGTGAGAGAGGCACATAGACACATAACATAACATAACATAACATAAATAAATATTTGGAGCAATTCCAGAGGAGTGAAGAACTGGTTCACTTTGTTTTGTGGTGGTTAAGCGTTATAGAAAAAGAAAATTGAAAACCAAAAAAAGGGAAAGAAAAGAGGGTGAGTTTGTGACAAGGGAGGTGTTTGAGAGAAAAAGATAGAGACGTCCATAGATAGAAGAGAGTGAAAAAAGAGAGTATATAGTGAGAGTGAAAAGAGAAAGAGAAAGAGAGAGAGAGAGAGAGAGAGAGAGAGAGAGATGGTGGGCTCAGGAGCAGATAGGAGCAAAGAAGCTGTTGGGATGATGGCCCTTCATGAGGCCCTCAGAACCGTCTGTCTCAACTCAGACTGGACTTATTCTGTTTTCTGGACCATCCGTCCACGCCCGTATGCATCTCATTTCCTTCTCTCTCTCTCTCTCTCTTTTTCTGTCTTCAAGTTTATCTCTTTTTCAAGTGTGTGTGTGTGTATGTGTGCAAGTTTATCACTTTTCAATATTTGTACTGTGTGCAACTATATGAATGTCATGGGTTTGAGGTGTTTCCTCAACTGGGGTGTTGTTTTGTTTTGTCCATTTCTTGCAGGAGAGTCAGAGGTGGTAATGGCTGCAAGGTTGGTGATGATAACGGTAGCTTGTAAGTACCCTTTACTTCAAGTAACGCTTCTGTGCTCATATTTTTATGTATTCTTTCAAGTAATGAAATTTGTGATAACTTTTGTTTATTAGGAAGTTTGATGGTGAAATTTTGATATTTTTAGTTTGGTAATTTATAGTATTTTTTCATGACTTGACATGCATTTTTTTAATTTAATTTATTTTTTGTTTTTGTTTTTGGGTTGGATTATGGTGAAGGATGTTGATGTGGGAAGATGGATTTTGTCGAGGAAGAGGTTCAGGTTGTCTGGAAGATATTGATGGAGAGGATCCTGTCAGAAAAGCCTTCAGCAAAATGTCCATTCAGTTATATAATTATGGAGAAGGGTGGGTAATGGGTAGGTGTTTATTTTTGTTGTGGTTGTAGTTTCTCTCTCTAAATCTTCAATGTTCAATACCATGTGGAGGGTGTTACTTAGGCACAAGCAAAATTCTTCTCTGATTGGGTGGAATTGTTGGGTTTTGGAACAGGTTGATGGGGAAAGTTGCATCTGATAAGTGCCACAAGTGGGTCTTTAAAGAGCCCACAGAATGTGAGCCAAATATCTCCAACTACTGGCAGAGCTCATTTGATGCTGTATGCGTTTCAGCTCTCTCTTACAGTCTTACATCCAATAACAGTTTCTGATACTTTTGTTGTCTTCCTTTTGGCTTAATAAATATAGATTTTGACTCCTACATCACATTTCAACCAGGAGAGAATAAGCCAGCATTATATTTCATTTTTTCTATTGGTTATGTGTAGCTATTTGATCATTGATGGACTCAACCTTTTCTTTTATTGCTATTAATTGCAGCTTCCTCCTGAATGGACTGATCAGTTTGAGTCAGGCATTCAGGTCAGAGCAGAATCATTGTTGGCTTTACTATTATTGGTTTTACAAAGATTTCTTTTTCAGATTTTTCAACTCTTTTTTACTGAAGATTTTATTTTCATTTGTTCCATGACCAGACCATAGCTGTAATTCAAGCTGGACATGGCCTTCTGCAGCTTGGTTCTTGCAAGATTGTGAGTAAATTTGCATCACGTTTTTTAAAATCTATTTCTACTCATTTTTAGTTTGCTTATCTATAATTTTAAAATTTATCTTCACTACTTTTGTACACTTCATATTTGCTGGATAGAAGAATGTTACTCCAAAAAATAATATCAAATGTTTGATATTTTTGCTTTTGTTATCAGATTCCTGAAGACCTCCATTTTGTGCTAAGAATGAGACACACTTTTGAATCTCTAGGCTACCAATCTGGTTTCTACCTCTCCCAACTCTTCTCTTCGACTAGGAACAATTCCTCTTCTACTTCAGTTCCTTCAAAACCATCTACCATTCCAAATAGGCCACCTCCTCCCCTCTTCAACTGGGGTCAGAGGCCACTTGCTTCTGCTACTTCTATGCTATCCTCACCCAATTTTCAACAACATGCTGCTAGATTTGGGTTTCCACAGCCCAAAGATGAGACTCATATGTTTCTCATGCCTCATGCATCTGAAACTGCAAGAATTGAAGACATGATGGGGGAGCATGAAAATGACATAAAATGGCCTAATGGGTTGTCTTTCTTCAATGCTCTCACAGGAAGAACAGAAGATGCTAAGCTTTTGTTCAATCCTGAGAGCTTAGGGAGCAAATCTGGTGATCAGAATCACCATCACCCTCTTAATGCAAATCCCAATTCAGATGCCTCCAACATGGCAAATGCTAGTGGAGCCAACCCAACTGAGTTCTTGAGCTTGGATAGCCACCATGAAGGTGCAAAGAAAATGGACAAGTTCAAGAGGAGCTACACTCTACCTGTAAGAGTGGCTTCATCATCTTCATCAACTTCAATGGATCACCATCAACAACAAGGTGTGGAATATAGGAATTCAGGAGGAGGTATGTACCCGGATGTTATGGAGACCTTTTTGGAGTGAATGGTGGGAGAGAAAAGGCGAGTTTTATTAGGGAAAATGAAATATGAGAATTTGTATCTAGGAAAAGCTATTTGTGTTCCCTTTTTCATGTGTTTGCTTTTCAATTTGTATCTTGGTTTTCTTCTGTCTTCCACTTAATGAGACTTGACTGATAATCATTTCTTTCTCTCTTTTAGTTCAATTAGATTACACATGAAGTTTTCATGCTGTTTTACGTACTATAGATTTTTAATGTTAGATATTCGGTCATCATTGTATGATTGAATAAAAATTGTGAAAAGTTCTAAGACACTATAGCCACGTAACGCAGCCAAGATATATGAATATTTTCTGAAAGTGGAACATTTAATTTAACCAGATTTTGATAAATTAATATAACCAAACAAATTGGGTGACATATACTGCTTTCTATTTGCTTTAAACTAAATAATAACCCTTCTTTGTAGTTTTATCAATTACTGTTATTTATTTTGATTTGTTTTGTCATTCTTATAATAATGTCTCTTGGGGTGTATGTTGATAGCAACCTAAGAAATGTTTACTAATAGCTGCATGTTTGGAACCACTTTTAAATGTTTCAGAATCACTTTTAAAAGGGAGAAGCTACTCACGTTAACTTCTCCCAAAAGCACTTTCATCTTTCATCCCTTTAATCTCGTGTTTTCAAGCCCACCATAATTTGTTTTCGTATACAAGTCAAAATTTTGTCTTAGTTGTAACTTTTTTTTGGTGCATATCTTAATTTTAATTTTTATATATCTTAATTTGTACAGTTTTTTTTCGGTATAATGTATACAGTTTTTTTTTAAGTATACTAGTGTAGGTGGCAATACAATCCACCGATTTTTATCGGAATTTTTATTTGTTAAAATATTAACATAGAAATTATCATTTAAAAATAAATTATTCTATAATATATGAAAATATATTAATTTGAAATATCAACATTTACAATTTTGTTTAATATTCATATTCTCTTTTCCCATAATAAAATCTGTAGGCATGCTACAAAAAAAAATCAAAAGTCCTCATAACACTCTAAAAGCCGTTGATAATGGTCTTTTTTCGATGGCCAAACGACGACCTCACACCTATCAGAAAAACGTGCATCGATAATGTTTACCGACGACTTTATGTTAAAATCGTTAGTAATTACATATCATATAGGTCATCTGTAATTACCTACCGTTTAGGTCGTCGGTATTTACCTACCGCTTAGGCCGCTTGTAATTATGTACTGCTTAGGTCATCCATAAGTTTATATGTATTACCGACGACTTAGCCTCTCAATATGATCCTCGTTCATTACTGACGGCTTAGCCCATCAGTATGATCCTTGTCCAATAACAATGGCTACGTCAGTAATGTTAATTAATTATTTTTTATAATATATTATATTTATTAAACAATTATAATTAATTAAATATTTTTATTATATTTTATATTAATTAAATAATTATATTTTATATTAATTATTTGCAAATATTAATTAAACATTTATTATAGAATAAATAAAATATAGATTAAAGCCCCAAAATGGTCCACGACAAAAACACATGGTATACTTTTAGTCGCTTAGAAAAAAGGTCACCATTTAGTCCCCGAGAATGACAAAACAGAGACACGTTAGTCCCTCCGTTAGTTTATCCCCCACACGTCCGTTAGTTTGCTAATATGTCCCGTTAATAAGCCCAAGTGTCCGTTAGTGTGGTAATGTGTCAATCCAGAATGGAATATATAATTAAAAATAAAACAAAACAAAATTAAAACAAGACTAAAGTCCATTTTGGTCCCTGACAAAAAACGTGGACACACTTGTAGTCCCTAATAAAAATAAAGTAACAAATTAGTGACATTTTGCACCTTTCTTCTTCCTCATGAAAATAGAACCCTTACGCCATTACTATAACCTAGATGATTTTCCATTGTTACAAGGGAACAAATTTTGCCTGTTCTTGTCTGTGATATAACTCAGGAATTGATATATTGAATCCAAGTGGTCTTATCATAGTTGATCCATTTTAGTGCTTCATTGAATTTGCTCTATGAGCATCTGAATTTGAAGAAAGTCAAGCTCCCCAAACTGACCATATCTTCATTTTGTTTCACAAAACATCAATATCACATAACTATCCCAAAAATCACACAGTTGGGGCAAGCAAGTAGTGAAAAATAATCATTCCTTTCTTCACCAACATCAACATAGAGAAAGAGAAAATAAAGGGAGAAAAAAGATGGGGATCTTTTGTCTATTTGGGGATCAGAAGAGGTGAAAAAAACAGGAAGAAGGAGGGAATAGGAAGAAAGAAGAAAAGGTGAGAAAATGGTTCGCGAGAAGTCATGAAAGAGTAGGATTGAAGTTTTTGGTCCTTTGGGCTTCAACGATGGGGGATGAACTGGTATTTTCTGGAATTCTTGATAAGGAGAGCAACAGGGAAGAAGATGAAGGGGGATGGCTCAAACCCCAATAAACGATGTCGTTTTGATTAAAATAGATATTTTTTTAACAAATTTCCACTGTGGAAATGGTTAATGGACACATAGATATTATAACAGTACACATCAGCTTTTTAACGGAGGGTTCAAAACGGTAACCAACAGAAGGACTAACGTGTCCCTGATTTGTCATTCTCAAGGACTAATTGGTGACTTTTTTTTTTTTCTAAGGGATCAAAAGTGGTACCTCGGTTTTTATCGGGGACGATTTTGAACCTTTAGTCTAAAATATATCAAAGAAATTAAAAATTATAACTTAAATGATAAATAATGTATTTTTCTAAATAACAATGTAAATGATAAAAAACCTAACATAATAATCTAATAATCCTTATCCCTATAAGTTGATCGGAGAAGATGCTCAAATGAGTTTGTCTCCTTGTCGTTCTCCTCAGTGTGTTGGCTCGTCGGACCAGGCTGCAGGGGTTGCTGTTGTTGTGTGGGTTGTTGTTGCTACTGACCAAGCTATCGCATCATCTGCCTCTGCGTTGCCAACATCTCTGCTACATCATCAGCATCTGCTGCATTATTTATGCAATAAGTTTAATTATATTTTAATTATTTAGTTTAGCCTTGATTGCAATTTTCTTCTCCCAACTTTAGTTCATATGCAATTTTAGTCCCCCTAGGTTTTTTAGAGTAAAGACTCATTTTAGTCCCGAACAATGTTTGAGGTACCACATTCCGTCCCTGAGAAAAAAAACTCACTGAATAATCACTGACAATAACAAAAGAGGGACATGTCAGTCCCTCTGTTTGTCGATCTCTATCCTAAACATAATGTTAAACTGTTGATATATACTATTATTGTGTCCAAGTGTCTCGTCTATATGACCTGTGTTGGTGCATGCATCTGGTGTGATGCATCTGGTAGATGTGGTGTGTTGCTTGTAACATGTAGGGACTAATGTATCCCACGATAGAAATTGTCAGAATTCCTAAAACTTTCTAGGATGCATAAGTTGTACAACTCATAATTACTTAAACCTTTCTAAAAATAAATAATAAATTTTTTTTATGATACATGAGTTATACAACTCAAAATTCCTCAAATAATAAAATCAAATAATTTCCAATCATTTTCAAAAAAATCTAAAATCCACCTACCAATCAAATGCTTTTATGAGAACTACGTTGCTTTGAATTCCCTATCGTATCAAGGGATACATAGGAGCACAATTAAACATTCTATCAAGCTAAAATTAACTTTTCTTAATTTTTGTGTTTATTTAATTTATTTCCTATTTTCAAAATGGGTAAAAATTAATATATTTTAAAGTTATTAAAATTTTGCACAATTAACTTGAGGTGCTATTCTTAGAACGGACAATGTAAGGTGCTAATACATTCCCTACTCGTAATGGACTCCCGAACTCAATCTCGTTTTGTTTAGACTAGTTTTCCTTCGAATACTGGGTTTTCCAATATTTTCCCAAATTAATAATGTTGGTGGCGACTCCTCTAATCCTATCTTTTCTAACGACGTCCGGACGGGACGGTAGCGAAACACCTTTAGTCCTTCTACTTTTACACTTGAGTGACTTTAGTTCCCCGATTTTTTCACATTTTGTCCTCTAACGAAACTTGTTTACGTGGTTAACAATTTGCCATGTGGCCTCCATGTGACATGTCTAGTTGACCAATAAAATATTTAAATAATAAAATTATTATAATAACATATTATTTTAGGCTTAATTAGTCTTTTCGCCCCTTATCTTATTTTTAGGATTCAATTGAGTCCCTCATCTTTAAAAAGTTTATTTTAGTCACTGTTATAAAGCTTCTCTCAGATCATCACAGAAGCATCTAATGGTTAGTTAAACCTCCCTTGCAATCAGAAATGTGAAGCAGTCACCTTATCGAAACAATACTCAGACTCAAGATGAGAAGTGTCTGTGCTCTGCACCAAAAGTCAAGATAAAGATTCATATTTGAAGAACCTCAAACGATTACATATATCTAAAAAGGATCATGCTATTTTACTTGTCTGATTTATCGAAGCTATCAATTGACTTGAAGGCCTCCAAAAAAAATTAGATGACGTTACGAATGGACATAATATATACAGTGTAAAAACTTATTATTCCTTACCCAAGGGACACAATCAACATGTGCATCATGTGGAGCCTGCGAAGGTGAAGCCTGTGGAGGTGGGGCCTGTGGAGGTATCAGCAGTGGATGCGAGTGCTTGTAGTACCAATCCAAGTAATCCGGGACGCACTCAGCTGAATAACTGACCGACCTCAACCGAAATAGGTATCTAATAGAGTGTGAACACCCAATTTTGTCCGGGTTAATTAATCTTTTGACTAGGTAATCAGAAAAAGAAGGAAAAAATTGAGTGGGCTTTGGCCCGTAATCCTTTTTGTTTAACCCACTTAAAAGCCCATTTCTTGTTCAAAAAAAAAAACGAAAATGATAATAAAAATAAAAAAAATGGTAATAACAAAAAAACTCAAAGGGGAGGGGACGTGAGTTTTTCTGGAAGTCCCCTCCTTTTTCTTTTTCTTCCCTTTTTTGTTTTCTTTCACTTTATTCCCTTATTCTCCTAAGCAACAACAACAATGGTAGACACACTGCTGCTGCATCCCCAAGGGCAGGGAACAAGGCTGATCTGCATTGTACATTTCCTGCACCAAGCTAACAGAAAATTTTGGAATTACTCTCCTATCATTTTGCCTATAAATTCAGCAATCCACAGAGAGAACAGGGGGGATTTTTTTTTGGAGGAGGGCAGAGGGAATCTGAAGGAGAATGAAATCAGAAACAAAAAAAATACATAAAGCTCACATTCCTCCCCAACCACAGCTTGATCCCCTTAACTACATTAGCATAAACTCAGCTCTACCCATACTGAAAGAAGAAGGAGAGAGTGAACAGTAACAGAACCAGCACCCAGCCCCACCGAGCCCACACCGCGCGCTCCCTCAACCACCGCGGGCCACGCCGCCACTCCACCGAGCCGCATCGTCGCTGGAATCTCCGCGAAGCAGAGTCGCCGTGCTCCTGCCGTTCCAGTCGAGCCAGCTACCGCCGCAGCCAGAACCGGACTCGCCAGATCCGTCGCTCTCCTCCACGCCGGTCCACCGGAGCTCCGTTGAAGTCGGCTGCTCCAGATCTCCGCCGCGAGGACTCCCCATCTGCCGCCGCTGTTCCGGACCAGCGACCCCCCCACTCACCGCGGTTCCGTTCGTCCCTCCAGCGCTCCCGCTCACCGCGCGCTGGCCATACCCACCGCGAGCAGCCCCTCAGCCGTGCCCGCCTCTTCGCGTCGCGGCTGCCGTGTGCTCGCCGCTTCGGGTCGCCGCCACCGTGCCTCTGTTGCCGCAAGGTCCTCTCCTCTGCTCCTCTTCGTGGGTAGCTCGAAGGAGAAAAGGCAGAAGCCTTTCTTCTGGCTTTAACCCATTTCTCTTGGTTTTTTGTAGTTTTAACTCTTATTGTATGTCTCTGTTTTTTTTCGTTTAATTCTTTTTGTTAAGTAGGGAAGTGGGGACAAGCTAAGGATGAGAGTGTTTAATATTGGGTTGGGCCTGATAAAAAGGATTAGTTTAGGTTGATTTTTTTCCTGATTTCTTTTTTTTTTTGGACCAAGCTCATACTTCTGTGTGTGTCAGATTCTGGTTTTAAATAAGAAAAAGGAAGAAGAAGAAAAAATAAAAAAATAATAATCACTTTCAAAGAAATTCACGTAACAATCTACGACGTTAATGTATGAATTTTTTTCATCCTCAAGTGTCGCATGAATTGTAGGGGTTTATCGTATAGTTTTGCTATCTTTAACCCCGTGCTAGAGTGAATTCTTCTTTAAGTAAAATATTTTAAAATTCGTGCGACAATTTATGACGTTGATGTATGGTCTCCCATCCTCAAGTGCCATAAGAATTGTAAAGGCTTATCGTATAGCACCGCTATCTTTAACCTTGTGCAAAAGCGAACCAGTCGAAATAAAATCCTTTTTTCGAAATCAAATCTTTTCTAAGAAAAAATAAAATAAAATAAACCAACCAATCAAATTTTTTCTATTAAGAACTACGTGGCTTTGAGTTTTCCATCGCACCGGGAAATACGTAGGAGCAGAATAATCATTCTGTCAAGCCAAAATTTTATTTTTCTTCCTGTTGTGTTTTTTTTTTTTATTTTAAAAAATGGGGTAAGATAATATTTTCAAAGGTTATTAAAAATTTTGCACGATTAACTTGGGGTACCGTTCTTAGAACGGGCGACGTAGGGTGTTAACACCTTCCCTACTCGTAACCGACTCCCGAACTCGAATCTCTGTCTTGTTTTTTTAGGACCAGTTTTCCTTAAATAATTGGGTTTTCCAAAGTTTTCCCAAAATAAAAATTTTGGTGGCGACTCCTCTTTTTTTTTTTTTAACCCCTCTCTCTCTTTTTTTTTTCGCGGCGCCCGGACGGGGCGGTCGCGACAGCTGGCGACTCCACTGGGGAATTTGGAGAGTCAGGCCCATCATAGTGGACTGTGCAAATCTTTAATAACTTTTATTTATTTATTTTACCCCTTTTTGTTGTTACCTGGTACATTGGTTTTGTTTTTTATTTTATCTATTTATTTATTTATTTATTTATTATTATTATTTTTTTTTTTCTTTTTTTTCTTTTCTCTAATACTTTTTTGTATATATTCTTGCAACCTTAGGATAGCAAACCATTGTGCTGTGGGTTGATTCTTCTTGCAGGTTTGGGGAATTTTTTATTTGTATAGGATTTTGTACAGGTTCGTATGCTCTCAGCACACACCGCACTATCACTTGCTTCACACACTGTTGGGCTCTATACCCGAGTCCTGGAATGCCATAGGTTTAGAAGGGGTTTCAGTGGTGTTATTGTGATGCTTTTGCATCCCTGGCAGTCACTGATTCTCCCGCTCAGATTGCTACCGGTACATGGACTGCCATATTGTGACTTATTTGTCCCTGTGGTGAGGTTCATAGATCCGGGTCCTTATCTTTTTAGATGAGGGTAATCTGGGGGCCTTTTAGGAGTCTAGATCTATGCCAAGAGTTCTGCACATAAGTTGCCAATAGAAGCCGTCCGAATTAGGGTTTTAACTTCAGAAATCCCAACCATAGGATGCAACCTGTGTAGGACAAAGAAGAGCACATTCCGCCTTCCTTTCTGCTGCATACGTATTCACATCCATCATGATTTCAAGCATATTACTCATTTCCTTTTTCATGCATCGTTGCGCCGAAGGTTAGGCTTGGATGACCGATGTCGTCCTTGACTTGAGCATTATGCTACGTTTCCATTGCACTTCGAAACGCAGTCAATTGCAAGGACAGTCATGCGCTAGTAATACATAGCGCACCCTAAGGGGTTCACAACCCTTTCATGTGTATCTGCACCCTCATTCATTCATAGAGTGCATTCATTTTTCAATTTTTGCTAATAAAATTTTCCCTTTCACAGATTAATTTGGTGAGAGTTAACCCTTTCTTTGAAAAACAAGAGATGGAAAAAGCCAGGCACACTAGCAAGAGCTCCAAGGTGATACTGAACTCGCTGGAGAACCTGAGGGAGCTAAGTCGGGCATTATCTCAAGAGAATCGAAGAAGCTTTGTCAAGAAGTATGGAGGGATCCTGGACCTTATCTTTATACCAGTTGAAACTGCCGTTTTGAGCACTCTGAGTCAGTATTGGAACCCGCAGCTCAGATGTTTTGAGTTGCCTCACATGGACATTACCCCTACCATTGAAGAATATGCTTGTCTGTTAAAGTTACCGATGCAGACCGAGCCTGTCATTTATTTCCATATGGGGCAATACCTGACCGTCACCAACATAGCAGGGTTGCTGGGGCTTCCTGAAAAAGATGTCCGCTTGACCGGACACTCAAACTCGTGGGGATTGACTCGAACATTCCTTGAAAATCTCTTGAAAAGGTTGAAAGATCAACGAGATTGGGGGACTTTTGAAAGGGTATTGGCACTTGTCATCTATGGGTTGGTTTTGTTTCCATCAGCACTGGATATGATCGACCAAGTTGCACTGGACGTATTCTTCACAGTAGAGAGGAAAAGGAATCCAGTGCCCGCGATATTAGCTGAGACGTTTCTGACCTTAGATTTTTGCCAGCGCCATCAAAAGGGGAAGCTTCGATGTTGTGCACAACTATTGTATGTATGGGTCGTCACTCACATGCATGCAAAAGGCCATGTCAGCCGACATTCAGATCCATTGAGAGGTTTCCACAATATCCCAGTGAAACAGCAAAGTGAACAAGAGTGGAAGAACGAGTTTGACAAAGTGGATGGCAGCTCTTTCAAGTGGGTATGCCCATGGTACGAAGGTCAACAAGGGCAAGATATCATTTACAGTTGTGGCGAGTTCCCAAATGTGCCTTTAATGGGCCCAAGAGGATGCATATCCTACACACCAACCATAGCCCTGCGACAGCTTTGTTGGACACAAAATGTACCGCGAGAAGAACAACTCGGTGGATGTTGTTTCCGATATGAGGACGGTGAAGGCACCAAGTTGTCAGCAAAAAGGGTCAGAGATGCATGGAAAAATGTGAAGATGGCAGGGAGAGCCGAATTAGGCAGGCCGATCCTAATCATTGTCTCAGAGTATGAAACATGGAGAAAAGCAAGGAAGGTTCCCATCAGCTCTCCGAAAAAGGATCAGAAAGGCAAATATCATTCCCTTTTGGTGACTCAGATGACAGAAAAATTAAAGATCATGGAGGCACAAATGAAAGCGGTGGAGCAAGAAAAACAAGATGCTGAGCTGAAAGCAGTCACCAATCAAAGGCGGTACGAGAAGTTGGCAAGAGAAAATGAGCACTTAAAAAACATGTGCGCCGACATCAACACAACCTCAGGTGTCAAAAGAGCAACAGATAAGGTTCCAACGAGCCTCATGGCCAGAATCCAGAAACTTGAAGGGAAAATGTTGACTTTGACAAAAGAGAAGCTTCAACTAAAGGAGGAGACACGCCAGTTAAAAGACGAAGTTAATCGGCGAGATGAGAAAGGAAAGGCATTAGAGGCAGAAATTAATCGACAAAGGGAGGCCAATGATGATTTAAAAAACCAGATCTGTACACACAACAGGGTGGAGGCTGGATTGGCACAGAAGGTCGAGGACCTGAATGCCTTGCTGTTCGAAATCAAACAAAGTTGCGACCTAGGGTGGACGTCAGCCAAACATTATCATGACCAGGTGACGCGAGCGGTGAATGCCATGAAATGGTGGAGGGGAGAAGCCGAAGAGCGAGGATTGGATGTCGACATCTGGAGGAAGAGGTATATAAGTATGGCTAATGAGCTAAGTCATTGCATCCCGACCTTTGTTCAACGCTTTGAGAAGGCTAACAAGCGGATTCGCGTGAACCCTATGCTACGTCTCCCTCCGGAGTTAGAAGATTTCATGCAGATGTGTGATGGGCTCACCCGGGGCCTAAAAAAGAAAAGATCAAAGTTGTTGACTTTAGGATAAAAGCGTTGTTGAGAATTCATGTTTTGATGTTATTTCAATCTATGTACTACCCTTGGAGGTTTCAATGAAATGAGATGCATTTTCTCGCCTTTACTTTCTCTCGCTCTCCATCTCTTATACTTGATTCATGACAACGCCTATCGTGGAGCGTAATCTCCCTTTAGTATGTCGCTAACTACGTCCTTGCCTTATAGGAGTTATCCTTCTGTGTAAAGTGTAGTTGTTACTTCCTCGACTCGGAATCAGCAATGCTAGTGTGCCTAAGACGACATCTATTGTGGAAAGGATCCTCTCCCCTAGATTCGTTGTCAACCCCACGCCGTCTTATGGGCAAAATGCCCTCTGAATGGAGTGGAGGGACCATCTCTTGTCAATCGTTGGGGCGTTAACTCTCTGAAAAATAAAATTTAATAATTTCAAGCATCTCGAAAGGGTTAATACGTTTTCTGTGTTTTCTTATCCCTTTTTGTTCTATTCATTTTCTTTTTCGTTGTTGTAATTAAACAGTGATCTTTTGAACCATTGCTCCGCGACACCCTTACCGCACTCGTTCACAAGCTAAAGTTATGGCTGACCTAGAACAAACCCAAGAGATGAGAGAAGAGGTAGACCAACTCAAGGAACAAATGGCAAAGATGTTGGAGTTGTTGCAAGCGATGCAAAAGGAGAAAAGCACAGATGAGAACCCTTCGGCCTCGAATGAAGAGCATCCGGCTACGCCTCTTCTCCCACCTGGTTTCACTCAGGTTCCTGTGCAAATGCAAGGATTCAACCAACAAGGAGTCATGGTGCCTTTCGCTATTTATCCAAACCACCAGACTCATTCCTCAACTGCCAATCATCATGAGTCTACTGTAATGAACCATCCTCCATACGGTCTTCCTCCAGGTTATGTGCCGCCAACTGCTGTTGGCCCACAGGACAATAACCCTAACCACCAAGACACCGCCCAGGTCCCTCAAAATTCTGTCCTCACATTCCCAACACAGGGGGTCCCTCCGCCACAAAACCCTCCGGAAGGTAGTGCCCCGGCAGTGATACCTTCTCCTAATCCAAAGCTCCCACCGTACACCCTGCACTTTGGACCCAATGGGGCTCAAGCGGCACCAAACTTCACATCCGCCTACATGCCACAGTACCTTCCACAGAACATGTACGGTGAAGCTCATGTGGATTGGTCCGGCGAGAACCCCCGATCTAGGGAAAAGTTGGAGACACTAGAGGAAAGATTAAGGGTTATTGAAGGAGCAAGTAGTTATGGCCTCAGAGATGCCTCGGAGCTTTGCCTTGTGCCTAATGTCGTAATCCCACCGAAGTTCAAGGTCCCAGATTTCGACAAATACAGGGGAACCACTTGTCCCAAGAACCACTTAACCATGTATGTCCGAAAGATGGCATCATACGCGCACGATGATAAGTTGTTGATTCATTTCTTTCAGGACAGTTTGTCTGGGGCAGCCTCGAGTTGGTACACGCACCTGGAGAGGGCACATATCCGATCTTTCAGGGATTTGGCCGACGCCTTCTTGAAGCAATACAAGTACAATGTTGACATGGCGCCTGATCGGATGCAGCTGCAAAATATGTCTAAAAGAGACACAGAAACTTTCAAGGAATATGCGCAGCGTTGGAGGGAAGTGGCAGCCCAGGTAGAGCCCCCGTTGGCAGAAAAAGAGATCGTTGCGATGTTTATTGACACACTTCAGTCGCCCTTTTATGATAGGATGATTGGTAGTGTATCGTCAAATTTCTCAGATATGGTCGTTATCAGTGAGAGGATTGAAGGTGGAATGAGGAATGGCAAGATTGTCGAGACTTCAGTTGGGGCACCTGGCCCGAAGAAGCCCCCGTTTGTAAAGAAGAATGAAGGAGAAGCCCATGCTGTGACTTTTGACCAGAATAGGTCTGGCCAGTGGAGACCAAACTTGATGCCTGTCCACCCTCAGCAATATTTCCAAACCCAGTATTACCCACAAACTCCGTACCACCAAACTAACCATCCATATATTGCCGCCACCTCACAATTTCCACACCCCCAACCTCAGTATCCAGTGACACCTTACCGGCCATCATACCCTACCCATCACCAAACACTTCCCGCCACACCATCCCAAACAGTGCAACCACCACATCACAACCCAAACACAAACCAGAGAAGGCCACCTCATGACCTGGAAAGAAAACTTGTACATTTTGATCCGATACCCATGACCTATACCGAGCTGCTACGCCAACTCGTGAAAAGCTCTATGCTAGCTCCTATCCCAACAAAACCAATGGAACCCCCGTATCCAAAGTGGTTTGACCCAAATACTAAATGTGACTATCACTCAGGGGCATCAGGTCATTCCACCGAAAATTGTAGAGCTTTGAAACTTAAGGTGCAAGAGTTGATTAACGCTAAGTGGTTGAGCTTCGAGCAGCCTAATGTGGGGCAAGATCCTCTACCAAATCATGGGGGTCCTGGCGTCAACGCCATAGAGGACTTCATGGAGTATACTCTCATCAGTCAAGTCTCCAAGGTCAAGACCCCCATGAGAGTTATTTTCAGGGAGATGTGTAAGCATGGGATGATGCAAGCCTCGATTGAGGAGGAAAGTAACCTTGACAAAGGCTTGAGATGTGACTTTCATGGGGAGAAAGGTCATGTAATTGAAGATTGTGCAGAGTTCAAACAGGTTGTACAACGGTTATTAGATATGAAGGTGATCTTGATTGGTTGGCAGTTGGATGAGGGAGGCATAAATGTGGTTTCTGAGTCTACAGTCTCCCCGATGCGGGTCAATGTAACTCCTTTGACCATCCGGGTCGATCCTCGGCCAGTTGTTGAAACAATCGTTCCGAAACCGCTGGTGATATACTATACCAAAGAGATACCATCACCGACTTCAAGTGGGCCGAGGCCACTCGTCATCCAAGTTCCACGTCCTTTTCCTTACAAGGACACCAAAGCAGTACCATGGAAATATGACGTGCAGGTTCAACCACGATGTTCTGAAGATACCACTGTAGTCACCAATGTCTCGGGAGTCGGCGGGATGACTCGGAGCGGTCGTGTTTATACCCCGGAGGCGTTGCGAAAAGAAGATACAGAAAAGGAAGGAGGAAGTTGCAAGGGAAAAGGAAAAGAAACTCTTGTTGAGGAGGGCGCAAGAGGGAATGGATACAAAAAAGAAGTATCCGATGAAGAAGTCTCCGAATTTTTGAAGTTCATCAAACAAAGTGAATATAGGGTGGTGGACCAGTTGAATCGAACTCCGGCCAAAATATCTCTTTTGTCTCTGCTCATGAACTCTGAACCACATAGAAAGGTGTTGATGAAGGTTTTGAATCAAGCTCATGTCTCTCATGACATCACTGTTGATAAGTTTGATAACATTGTGGGCAACATCATCGCCGATAATTATGTAACCTTCACCGATGATGAAATACCTGTTGAGGGAATGGGGCATAACAAGGCGTTGCATATCTCCGTGAAGTGTCAGGATCATATTATGGCTAGAGTGCTCATTGACAATGGATCTTCTTTGAATGTGATGCCAAGGTCGACCTTGTCTAAGCTGCCTTTCGATGGGACCCACATGAAGCCGAGCTCAATGATAGTAAGAGCATTTGACGGTACGCGAAGAGAGGTCATTGGTGAGATCGAATTACCTATTCAGGTTGGTCCTTGTACCTTTGAGGTCCTTTTTCAAGTAATGGATATCACACCGACCTATAGCTGCCTCCTTGGGAGACCTTGGATCCATTCTTCTGGAGCTGTACCCTCCACGCTGCACCAAAAGGTGAAGTTCATCATTGATAATAAATTGGTAATTATTTCTGGAGAAGAAGACATGCTGGTGAGCAAACCAACAACGACCCCTTACATTGAGGCAGCAGAAGAAGCCCTTGAGACCGCTTTCCAATCCCTGGAGATTGCCAATACTACTTACGTAAGGGAGGGGGCTTTGCTTTCAAAACCGCGGCAGTCAAAAGCATCTGTCATGATGGTGAGGGTTATGCTTGAAGGAGGATATCGACCTGGGGACGGATTGGGAAAAAGCAACCAAGGGGTTCCCGACATCATAATGCTTACTGAGAACAAGGACAGGTTTGGGTTAGGATACAAACCCACCAAGGCAGATAAGAGGAGAGTTCTAGAACAGAGGAAAGAGAAGAGGCTTGCTCGTTTGGAAAATCGTGAGTACAAGGCTGAAAGGGTTCCTATCTGTGACATACGACAAAGCTTCCGCAGTGCAGGGTTCGTGTTCCTTGACCAGGTAGCAGCCCTTGGAGATGATGATCCCGCCAATCACAGTGTTAATCTTGTTTATCCATGCTCTCCTGATACAGAGCTCAGCAATTGGGAGACCATTGAGTTCCCGAGGACCATAGAATCTTTGTCAAAGTAATTCTGTAATGCTTATCCTTTAGCTCTGCCCAAGGCTTTAGGATGTCTTTTGTACTGGGCTTACTTGTTCCTATTTCAGTATTAACTTATCAATAAATGCATGCATTCGGTCCTTTTTTATTCTTCCGCCCTTTGTTGTTTTGTTTCCCTAATTATTATCAATAACACAGTTTTCGCCTTTTCCCCTTTATTTATTCACCTTTCCCTGATAATCATCAAAATGCAGATCTAAAAGTGACTCTCTTGAAAATGACAGTGTTAGTGTTCCCGCATACAATTTCGATTATCCCATTAATCATGTTGACGAGGATATTGATGACAGCGAAGAAATTCCCCCTGAGCTAATGAGATTAGTAGAACAGGAAACCAAAGAAATTCGACCCCATGAAGAGCCGACTGAGGTGATCAACTTGGGAACAGAAGACGATAAAAAAGAGGTCAAGATTGGTATTTCCCTGAAAGAAAGTGGCGACACAGACTGGTCAAGTTGCTACTCGATTTTAAAGATATTTTTGCATGGTCGTACCAAGACATGCCGGGGTTAGACCCTAGCATAGTAGAACACAAGTTACCTCTAAAGCCCGAATGTCCTCCGGTGAAGCAAAAGTTACGAAGGATGAAAGCAGAGATGTCGTTGAAGATCAAGGAAGAGGTCAAAAAGCAATTAGATGCCGGCTTCCTAGCAGTTGCGAAGTACCCTCAATGGGTTGCAAACGTTGTCCCTGTTCCAAAAAAGGATGGAAAAGTTCGGATGTGTGTCGATTACCGGGATCTGAACAGAGCTAGCCCGAAAGACGACTTCCCTCTCCCTCACATCGACGTTCTGGTGGATAATACCGCTCATCATGCTTTCTTCTCTTTCATGGATGGATTTTCGGGATACAATCAGATCAAAATGGCTCCGGAAGATATGGAAAAGACCATGTTTGTCACTCTATGGGGTACCTTTTGCTACAAAGTTATGTCTTTTGGTTTGAAAAATGCAGGGGCAACATACCAGCGGGCCATGGTGACTCTATTCCATGACATGATGCATAAGGAGGTAGAAGTTTATGTGGATGATATGATTGCAAAGTCCAAGTCTGAAGATGACTATGTTAACGATTTGAAAAAGCTTTTTGAACGGTTGAGAAAGTTCCAGCTTCGATTGAATCCGGCCAAATGCACTTTTGGAGTGAAATCGGGCAAGCTTTTGGGGTTCATAGTTAGCCAGAAAGGGATAGAGGTCGATCCTGATAAGGTGCGAGCGATCATCGATATGCCAGCACCTCGAACAGAGAAAGAAGTTCGTGGGTTTTTAGGGAGATTGAACTACATTGCCAGGTTCATTTCTCAGTTAACCGCGACATGTGAGCCAATCTTTAAGTTGCTGCGTAAAAATCAGGTGGTAAAATGGACTGAGGATTGCCAAAAGGCGTTTGAAAAGATCAAGCAGTACTTGCAAGAACCTCCGGTATTGGTACCTCCAGTCCCTGGAAGACCGCTCATCATGTATTTAACAGTGCTAGATGAATCTATGGGTTGCGTGTTGGGGCAGCATGATGAATCAGGAAGAAAGGAGCATGCCATCTATTATCTTAGTAAGAAGTTCACGAGTTGTGAGGCCAACTATTCCTTGCTGGAACGCACATGTTGTGCTTTGGCATGGGCGGCTCGTCGTTTAAGGCATTATATGCTGAGTTATACTACCTGGTTGGTGTCCAAAATGGACCTGATCAAGTACATCTTTAATAAGCCTGCTCTGACTGGAAGGATTGCCCGCTGGCAAGTCCTGCTATCCGAGTACGACATCGTCTATGTCACGCAGAAAGCAGTAAAAGGAAGCGCTCTCGCAGATTATTTAGCCAACCAGCCCGTAGAGGATTATGGGTCGATGCAATGTGACTTCCCAGATGAAGACATAATGGCTTTGCTTGAGCAGGGGCAGTCGTCAGAAGAAGAAAAGTGGACCCTGTTGTTTGATGGAGCTTCTAATGCACTGGGGCATGGGATCGGGGCCATCTTGATCTCACCAGAAGGTAATTTTTTCCCAATCACCGCAAGACTTTGCTTTAGTTGTACGAACAACATCGCCGAGTACGAGGCTTGCGCGCTAGGGATCCATGCAGCAATAGAATCAAAAGCAAAGGTGCTAGAGGTATATGGGGACTCTGCTTTGGTCATTCACCAACTAAGAGGGGATTGGGAGACTCGGGATGCCAAGTTAATCCCGTATCATGATTACATCAAGGGTTTGATTGAGAAGTTTGATGAAGTTACATTTCACCATATTCCCCGGGAGAATAACCAATTAGCCGATGCGCTATCTACCTTGTCCTCAATGTTCAAAGTAAGCGACGAGAGAGACTTGCCACTCATCAAGATGGAAAGTCGTGATCATCCTGCGTATTGCCAAGTGGTAGAAGAAGAACCTGATGGGAAACCTTGGTACCACGATATCAAAAGTTTTATCCGAAAAAGAGAATACCCCTCAGGTGCTTCAGAGAATGACAAAAGGACTCTAAGAAGACTTGCAATGAGTTTCTATTTAGACGGGGATGTCCTCTACAAGAGAAATCATGATATGGTGCTTTTAAGATGTGTCGACGCAGAAGAAGCGAAATGGTTAATCAAGGATGTGCATGAAGGATCTTTTGGGACTCACGCGAGTGGACACGCCATGGCAAGAAAAATCTTGAGGGCCGGTTATTATTGGTTAACAATGGAGGGAGATTGTTTCTCTTATGCAAGGATGTGCCACAAGTGTCAGACATACGCCGACCGGGCTCATGCGCCGCCAACATCCTTAAATGTCATAACATCACCTTGGCCATTTTCGATGTGGGGAATGGATGTCATTGGACCAATAGAACCAAAAGCCTCGAACGGGCATCGCTTCATTCTGGTCGCGATTGATTACTTCACAAAATGGGTTGAAGCTGCATCGTATGCTAGTGTGACTAGGAATGTTGTGATTAGATTCGTCAAAAGGGAGTTGATTTGTCGTTATGGGTTGCCGAGTGAAATCATCACTGATAATGCGACCAACTTCAACAACAAGATGATGACAGAGATATGTGAAAGTTTCAAAATAAAGCATCATAATTCTTCCCCATATCGTCCGAAGATGAATGGGGCAGTCGAGGCAGCTAATAAGAATATCAAGAAGATTGTTCAAAAGATGGTGGTGACGTATAAGGATTGGCATGAAATGTTGCCTTTTGCTTTGCACGGCTACCGCACTTCTATTCGTACTTCAACTGGGGCAACTCCGTATTCCCTAGTTTATGGGATGGAAGCAGTACTCCCAATCGAGGTAGAGATCCCTTCACTAAGGGTGCTGATGGAAGCCGAGTTAGAGGAAGCTGAATGGGTACAAGCTCGACTCGACCAATTGAACCTCATTGAAGGAAAGAGATTAACCGCATTGTGTCACGGCCAACTTTACCAAAAGAGGTTGATGAAAGCTTATGAGAAAAAGGTGCGTCCAAGGCAGTTTCGGGAAGGAGACTTAGTGCTTAAAAAGATTCTACCCATCCAAAAGGATCACCGAGGGAAGTGGACCCCAAACTATGAGGGACCTTACGTTGTGAAAAAGGCCTTCTCCGGAGGAGCTTTAATCCTGACAAGGATAGATGGTGAAGATCTGCCACTCCCTGTAAACTCAGATGCGGTCAAAAGGTACTATGCTTGAGCGCACTTCCAAAATAGCAAAAGAAAAGAAGAAAGAGAAAAAGAAAAAAGATGGCTCGCTAGGCTGAAAACCTGAAAAGGCAGTCTAGGCAAAAGTTAGAGCGACCCGTTAGGCTGAAAACCTGAGAAGACAGTCTAGGCAAAAGTCAGGGTTAAGAACGAAAAATGCAAACGAAGGAAGTGTCATCAAGCTAGTAAGCTGGGGCAATGTTCAGTCTTGACTGGGGCAAATCGTGTTCTTTGAAGTTGATTAATGGGTATTCGAGGCTAAAATGCGGGATACTAGCCCTGGTCATTGTAGAAAGTGTCATTAAAGAGATGTGATTCCACCCTACAATCTTGCTTGATTTTGAGTTTCTTTGTGATATTTACCTTGTACACCTTTCCATTTTCAATAAATGACATTTCGTTCCATTCCTGTTGTATACCTCTCACCTTTCATCATCAATTGTGTGCATTCATTATGATAAGCGTGTACTGAACTAGAAACGTGTAATCATAAAAGCATTTAGATTTCTTTGAAGGTTTTAAGGTTCGGGAAGAGCGTGGTGGTCTCTCGACCAGGGATGTTGCGGAAAGGAAACAACAATTTCTCCATCCATCGGGACAATCATCACGGATGAAGCATGCTTTAACAAACATACCAAGAGTAATGGGCTTTGTTCTAGTTCATCCTCAAGCCCGCTGTGATCGAATCTTAAGGGTCGAGGTCAAGCAATGATTTGAAGAAGCAAAATACCAAAATAAGAAATAATAATAAAAATCAAAAAAAAAAAATCATCATGGTTTCATCAAAAGCATCTCTTGCATATTATACCATCTTTTTCATCAACCGCAAAAGCAGCTCTTACATCATGCATCATAACATCATTTCTTAGGCCAATCATTGCACTGCATTTGTTAGCTCCAGCGGATACCCGACTCCGCAAGTTTTGGTGCCTTTCTTGTCGAGCTTCTAACGGGCAATCCAACCCGTAGGCTCTTTGGTTTCTGTTCAAGCTTCTAATGGGCTATCCACCCCATAAGCTCTTTATCTTTTGTTCAAGCTTCTAACGGGCAATCCACCCCGTAGGCCTTTTTGTTTCCGTTCGAGCTTCTAATGGGCTATCCACCCCATATGCTCCTTATCTTTTGTTCAAGCTTCTAACGGGCAATCCACCCCGTAGGCTTTTTCGTTTCCGTTCGAGCTTCTAATGGGCTATCCACCCCATATGCTCCTTATCTCTTGTTCGAGCTTCTAACGGGCAATCCACCCGGTAGGTTTTTTGTTTCCGTTCCTTTTGTTTCCATTCGAGCTTCTAATGGACTGTCCGCCCCATATGCTCCTTATCTTTTGTTCGAGCTTCTCATGGGCAATCCACCCCATAGGCTCCTTATCTTTTGTTCGAGCTTCTAACGGGCAATCCACCCCGTAGGCTCTTTTTGTTTCTGCTCAAACTTCTAATGAGCAGTCCGTCCCACAAGTTTTTAGTTTGAGTCTCGGTAGGCAATCTGACCTTTGGGAATCTTATTTTCCCGGACAAAATCGAAGTTCAAGTCTTTACTCGTTTCTTATAACGATAAAAGGTAAACTACGGTTACACCTATTATCTAATAGGAACCTAGTAAAGAGGGGCAGCTGTGAACACCCAATTTTGTCCGGGTTAATTAATCTTTTGACTAGGTAATCAGAAAAAGAAGGAAAAAATTGAGTGGGCTTTGGCCCGTAATCCTTTTTGTTTAACCCACTTAAAAGCCCATTTCTTGTTCAAAAAAAAAACGAAAATGATAATAAAAATAAAAAAAATGGTAATAACAAAAAAACTCAAAGGGGAGGGGACGTGAGTTTTTCTGGAAGTCCCCTCCTTTTTCTTTTTCTTCCCTTTTTTGTTTTCTTTCACTTTATTCCCTTATTCTCCTAAGTAACAACAACAATGGTAGACACACTGCTGCTGCATCCCCAAGGGCAGGGAACAAGGCTGATCTGCATTGTACATTTCCTGCACCAAGCTAACAGAAAATTTTGGAATTACTCTCCTATCATTTTGCCTATAAATTCAGCAATCCACAGAGAGAACAGGGGGGATTTTTTTTTGGAGGAGGGCAGAGGGAATCTGAAGGAAAATGAAATCAGAAACAAAAAAAATACATAAAGCTCACATTCCTCCCCAACCACAGCTTGATCCCCTTAACTACATTAGCATAAACTCAGCTCTACACATACTGAAAGAAGAAGGAGAGAGTGAACAGTAACAGAACCAGCACCCAGCCCCACCGAGCCCACACCGCGCGCTCCCTCAACCATCGCGGGCCACGCCGCCGCTCCACCGAGCCGCATCGTCGCTGGAATCTCCGCGAAGCAGAGTCGCCGTGCTCCTGCCGTTCCAGTCGAGCCAGCTACCGCCGCAGCCAGAACCGGACTCGCCAGATCCGTCGCTCTCCTCCACGCCGGTCCACCGGAGCTCCGTTGAAGTCGGCTGCTCCAGATCTCCGCCGCGAGGACTCCCCATCTGCCGCCGCTGTTCTGGACCAGCGACCCCCCTACTCACCGCGGTTCCGTTCGTCCCTCCAGCGCTCCCGCTCACCGCGCGCTGGCCATACCCACCGCGAGCAGCCCCTCAGCCGTGCCCGCCTCTTCGCGTCGCCGCTGCCGTGTGCTCGCCGCTTCGGGTCGCCGCCACCGTGCCTCTGTTGCCGCAAGGTCCTCTCCTCTGCTCCTCTTCGTGGGTAGCTCGAAGGAGAAAAGGCAGAAGCCTTTCTTCTTGCTTTAACCCATTTCTCTTGGTTTTTTGTAGTTTTAACTCTTATTGTATGTCTCTGTTTTTTTTCGTTTAATTCTTTTTGTTAAGTAGGGAAGTGGGGACAAGCTAAGGATGAGAGTGTTTAATATTGGGTTGGGCCTGATAAAAAGGATTAGTTTAGGTTGATTTTTTTCCTGATTTCTTTTTTTTTTGGGGGCCAAGCTCATACTTCTGTGTGTGTCAGGTTCTGGTTTTAAATAAGAAAAAGGAAGAAGAAGAAAAAATAAAAAAATAATAATCACTTTCAAAGAAATTCACGTAACAATCTACGACGTTGATGTATGAATTTTTTTCATCCTCAAGTGTCGCATGAATTGTAGGGGTTTATCGTATAGTTTTGCTATCTTTAACCCCGTGCTAGAGTGAATTCTTCTTTAAGTAAAATATTTTAAAATTCGTGCGACAATTTATGACGTTGATGTATGGTCTCCCATCCTCAAGTGCCATAAGAATTGTAAAGGCTTATCGTATAGCACCGCTATCTTTAACCTTGTGCAAAAGCGAACCAGTCGAAATAAAATCCTTTTTTCGAAATCAAATCTTTTCTAAGAAAAAATAAAATAAAATAAACCAACCAATCAAATTTTTTCTATTAAGAACTACGTGGCTTTGAGTTTTCCATCGCACCGGGAAATACGTAGGAGCAGAATAATCATTCTGTCAAGCCAAAATTTTATTTTTCTTCCTGTTGTGTTTTTTTTTTTTATTTTAAAAAATGGGGTAAGATAATATTTTCAAAGGTTATTAAAAATTTTGCACGATTAACTTGGGGTACCGTTCTTAGAACGGGCGACGTAGGGTGTTAACACCTTCCCTACTCGTAACCGACTCCCGAACTCGAATCTCTGTCTTGTTTTTTTAGGACCAGTTTTCCTTAAATAATTGGGTTTTCCAAAGTTTTCCCAAAATAAAAATTTTGGTGGCGACTCCTCTTTTTTTTTTTTTTTTAACCCCTCTCTCTCTTTTTTTTTTCGCGGCGCCCGGACGGGGCGGTCGCGACAGAGTACATGTGAGGGAACATCCAGTTAAGACTAATGACCTCAGCCGAGGGACGTCGCGATGGCTGCCGAGGAATCTCCTGCCTGAACTCGAACTGTCGTAGTATTCTTTCAGGCAGGTACGACATTATAGTGTTCCCACACCGAAGGTACCCCGAAAAGTGTGCCACCGGATCGAATGGGCAATACTGCCTATATGCGGCCCATGGTTCCCAGCACATGTCATCAGCGGTCAGCGCATCCAGTGCCTGCCTCTATGGAAGCACCCACTTATGACCCCTCTTGCTTCTCCCGCGATTAGCGCGTACACGTGCACCCTTGTAACCCTCAACAAGCCTCCGATCTACCACAAAAGTAGGAAAATACGCGTAGATCCAGGCCTGTCACAAATAACGAATCAGTTACGAAAACACGTCAGAGTTAAAACAATTGTAAATTTAATTTTCTAATTTAATAACACACTGGTACCTGAAAGAGTGTCATGTAACCCGCTAACCCACGACATGCCAACCTGGTGGCGTCGCCAAGATAACCGTACAAGTGGCATAGGGCTAAAGCTCTTCATGACCATTGTCCCACCTGCTCCAACTCACACAGCAGCTCGATATATTTGCAGTCAATACGAGTGCTAATCTTATCCGTCAGCAGAGTCATCCCGAGTAGCACTAGTATGAATGCCCTTGCTGCCTCGTCCATCGAACCCTCAATACTCCGTGCATCATAAAGGTCCTGCAGCCAAGATAAACTGACAGATGCCCACCCAGTGCCCGTCACTTCCGCCCGAGCCTCCTCATAAGATACCCCCAACAACGACTGTAGAGTTGATATAGCAATATCTATGTCCATCTCGGGGGGTATAAATAATGCACCTCTGATCGGGATGCCCAAAATGCATGACACATCATCCAGCGTGATGGTCATCTCTCCGAACGGAAGGTGTAACGAGCTGGTCTCCCGGTGCCATCTCTCGGAAAACGCTGTCAGTAGCGAGTTATCTACCATCGGATAGCTGCAATACATAAGAGGAGACAGACTAGCTCGATCGACATGAGCCTGTACTGCAGGTGGTAGTGGCTGGCGCTCGCCAAACCACTTTTGACACTTTTTCCCGTGCGCAAAAACCCTAAGCGGTTGGTCCTGGTCCTGCACACATAAAAATAAAAGTCTTGTCATGAATTATACAAAAGTAAAAAAAAAAAAAACCTTAAATGTTTTAAAAACAGTAAACAATAATTACTTTTCCGTTCCACAAGTTGTAAGCTACGTGGTCCCTGAATGAAGTCAGCAGCGATGTATCGGAAGGTCCTCCAGGAAATGGTCCCTCCTCTACCCGTGCATCAATATGCATCTCGTCCTGTTGTCCCTCGTCCTGAGGTGACTCGTACTGAGATGGCTCGTCGTCCTCGTACTGAGGTGGCTCGTGCTGAGGTTGAAGTCTACGACGTTCCCCTCTACTCGGACCAGCTCTACTATTAACCAATCTCCGACGGTGCGAAGCAGTCATAGCATCCTGTTGCTCTCGCCGCTGTCGCTGAGCCTCTGCTCTCGCAGCCTCAGCCGCCATCCTAGTGGCCTCAGCCTCCCTACCGGCCAACCAACCCACTCCTCTGCTGCGCGGCATCACTGAAACAAATAACAAATTAAAATCAATATTTTTAAGATAATCCTGCGAGTGAAGGAAATTTTTCCCACTCGCAAATAAGGTATTGGTGAGGGAGGAAAATTTTCCTTATTTGCGAGTGAAGGAAGAGGAAAATTTTCCTTCACCCGCAAATAAGGTATTTGGGAGTGAGAAAAATTTTCCTTCACTCGCAAATACCTTATTTGTGAGTGGGAAAAGTTTCCTTCAATCACAAATAAGGTATTTGCGAGTGAAGGAAATAAAAAAAAAATCGCAATTACCTAATTTGCGAGTGAAGAAGCTATTTGCGAAAACATAAATGTTATTTGCGAGATTCCAGATAAAATTTACAACTCTCTGAATTTGATAATCTACAAGAGTAACAACGGTATGAAAAAAAAATTGACTTTTAAAACTTTTTTTATTAAGTATATTTTGGGTATTATACTGTTCATGGGGTGTCCTTAGTAATCCCCCCACTATATCTAGGGTTCAAATCCCACCTATATTGCTTTGCCACCACTTTAGCCCACCTAGTGTTTTTTTTACAGCATTAGGTCTTAGATCTCCCTCGGAAAAAAATACGGAATTTGAGACTAATGTAACTCAATTTTATCATCTGTATAAATATATAAAACAATGTGCATAAATAAATGTACCGATAACATATTTTATATATAAGTTTAATTGTTATACACTGACGGTATAAAATATTTTTATACAATCATCCAATCATAAGTTATCACATAAGTAAAAAAAATTGACTTTCATCCTAACTAACTTAAAAGTCATCCATATCATGATTGATGATTGATTGTCTGTGTAAAAATGTTTTATACTATCAATATATAACAATTAAACTCTTTATATATTTAATAAAAAATGTTACAAGTCTTTACGTTTTAAATTGTAAAGTTATATGTACCAAAAAAATGTGAAATAATCTAGTAGCATCCAACTTTAAGAACTTTATGCAAATTTACGTCCTTGCAATAAAAAACCAAAAAGAGACTCATAAAGTTAAAATGGTTATGATAGCATAAAATTTCTAGGAACAGATAAATTGGCATATACACTCACACATGATGTACGTGATAACCAATCTCGTCGTGACATGCGTTTACATTTTAGAGATGCGATTCTTGTAAGCACATTACAATTTGTTTGGATAAATATTTGATAAAAATGATTTTGAATGAAATTAATTTTGTAAAATAATTTGGTTATAATTGAGTTTAAAGTAAAGTGATTTATGTTTAAATATTTTTATTTTGAAAGCAAATTTGATATAAAACATAATATAAAATTTTTAACTTAACGTAAAAGCTAATTTTTGAAGCTTCTATTAAAATCACGTTTGAAGGCAAAACCAATCTTATTTGACAGTAATCAAACACTTTTATTTTTACTAACCAATTCAACTTGTCTTTACGGTAAAACCAAACACATCCTATATAAACCTTGTTGTTTAAAAAGTGGGAGCATATTAATTTAAAACCGTGTTTGTGAAATTTTTTTGGTTTCTCAAGATATCTCGTGCGTAACTGCAGAGACTAATCCCTCAAGATACTGAATGATATTAAATGGTTGATCTTTCTCAACCAGATTTTCTCCATACATAAGAGTTAAAAATTAAACCTCTGATCACTTGATTAAAGAGTTCGAACCTGTTGTTACTCGGATCAATAAATCTTGGTACCATGTTTCTGAAGTTTAAATTGACGCTTTCTTTTTCCACCGAAATGAAAAGTTTAAATTTTTTGACATGAAGTGAAAAGTTTAAATTGATATTCCTTACCAAAAAAAAAAAAAGAGATTCCAGGATCAATATAATGTGGGTCTTTTTATGTGAGGAAGGGCTTTAATCCACCTTAATCTGGGTCAGGCCTGCAATGCAAGGCTTTTGGATGTCCTGGTTTTGGGTTTGGCTAGAGGCAGAAAACAACGTTGGACAAATTGCTCACGTGGAGAATTAATAACCATAATTTATAGTTTTTTTCTTAATATTAAATGTGGACTAGTTGAAAAGACGCAATTTGGGTCTGACTCAGATCCAGCATAATATTTTTGCTGTAAATTAAAAAAGCAATGATGGCTGTCATCATGCATTTCGGATTCAGATTTTGAATTCTGGGGGACAGGAATCTGAGTCATACTAAACCATAGGTTAAATATATTTTTGATTATGATAAAATGATTGAATTTTGATTTTAATCCTTATAAAAAGTTTTATTTGATTATTGTCCCTTTAAAATGTAAGATCACTATTTTTTAGTCCATACTATCTTTGTATCTTGTGACATCTATTCTTATGCGTATAATAGAAGGTTATATGATCATCCCAAATATATCTAATGATCTTTGTGGTATCATGTTAGCATATGATTTCCGTAAAAATTTTCTTGAACCCTAAAATAAATTATATTTATCTACCCTAAATTGAATGCTAAGGATTAAAAACAGTGATATTAAATTTTAGAGGGATGAAAATCAAAGAAAATCAATTTATAGGGATCAAAATCAAAATTTGCTCATTTTATAGGGATCAAAATTAGTAATTTCATATTTTAGAGGGATGAAAATCAAATAAATTTTTAGGGATCAAAATCAAAATTCGCTCATTTTAGGGATTAAAAACATATTTAATCCAATATTTTATATAGGAGATATATAATTTTTACTATGGGATCATAATTAAAGTACTTTATTTTCGATAAATCTACTTTTTTTCTTTCACACAAGTAAATATAAGTGATATGTGAACTTGATATGTACGTGATATTTTTCATACTAAAAATCTCAGTTAGAATTTGTTGAGATTAAAGAATGACTATTGAATAAATTAAAATAATAAAAACTACTTATTTATTAAAGAGTAAAAAAAATGAGGTCATTTTTTTATTTTTTTCTAATATTTTTCTTGAAATATTTCGTGACCTTCAATTGTAGTGGATAGTACCATCTTTTAACAGTACAATGTTTTAATCTATTAATATATCTAACTCTGCGAACAAGATATTAATATTTCTATTACATCACATCAAATAAGAAAACTTTAAAAAAGAATTAAATACAAACACTTACCCAACGCATTTTATATAATGTAATTTTTTTAACTATTTAATTATAATTGATGACCTTGTCAAAAAAAAAAAAAAAATTATAATTGATGTCACCCAAATTACAACATACCTACGTTATATTTCTGAGATCCATTCTAGAACTAGATTATGTCATCCTTAAAAATGTCCAACAAGCAATTTCTTTACTCTAATATTACCATAAAAGGTTAAAAGAAATTAAAGGTGAGTTAACAAATCAAGAACCATGTGAATGGGATATAGAGTTAAATGGATCCGAATCCTCTAACTTTAGGGTGGGAAGAGAGAGAATGATGATTAAAAATGAATGATAAAGATGAGAGAGAAAATGAATAAAAAAAAAAAAAAAAAGGTAGATAATTTTACAATCCTAAAATTGAAGATTAGTAATTAGAGTTATATAGCAACAGTTTTAGTAACTGTTCCATGTTAAACAAGGTGGACTAGTCTTTTTAAAGTCAACCCCACAATTATTGCTGAGGCAGCCACTCCATCTTTTTCTTCTTTCCCTTGTTTCCTTCCTCTTTTTCCTCAACTCACGGAAGACTCAGCTATGGCTGCCAGAGAAATCCTCCATAAGATGAAGGTATAGGCCATAACCTTTTGTTATTTTTGGAGAAATAGTTAAATGGTTGAATCACATTTTACTTGCTTTAATTGCATTCAGTAGTGGAGATATGCTCTGTATATTGCTCAATTTGATAAACCCCGTCAGTTTTCTTGCATGCTTTTATGGTTCTCATTGTATTAATTCATGCACCTATATATATGTGCCTGCTCTTCCATCATTGACTTTGACTAGTAACACAGTGTCTCCATTTACTTTGTGAATTCTAAAATTAGAATCTTTCAACTGGCTCAGATCTGTAGGGAAAAGATATGTTACAAAAACTGATGTTTCTTTGTTTCTGGGTAATCATAAATATACCAGATTATGTCAAATACTTGATTTGTTTTTAGGCAAATGCTAACCAGATCACTGATTAAGGAGTCAAAAAGAGGCATGTTTTCATTGAAAAATAATGTATTTAACGTCTCTAGAAGTGATATATTTAGTTTCTCAATAAAAACTTACCATTTCTTGATTCCTTAACCGGTGCCCTTACAAGACCCTTGTTTTTAACATCTATCTATCTATGTGGATTGTGAAGATGAAGACTTCTTGCAGAACTAACCAGCTTACTCTATCTCTTGGCATTTGGCATCATTTTTACAGTTTACTCATCTCCTTGAGGTTTATACTTTATACTTTCTTTACTCTTTTGTATAATCCCTACTATGTACTATGTAGGCTTCTTTAATATAGCAAAACAAAGATATTAGAGTACTTTCTTGCAGAACCTGGGTCATGTATATCATCAAGATCCACCTGTTCCTTGACGACATTAATCTGTGGTTTTCCTCAAAGAATTTTGCCAAAACCGTTATAAAAAATAATATAGTGCTTTGTTCCAGGAAAGTTACAAAATCAATTGCAATTGCTCTGTAATTGAAACATAACACATTGCCCTGTAGTGTGTAATGAACAACTATGATGTTAGAAATAATAAATTGGTTATTTAATTGAGAGGGTGAGAAAGCTACTTGTTACCTGATATTTTCAGTTAGTTTCTATTCTGTTAGAGTTAACTAACCTGAGTTAGAGTTAGTTATCCTTTTCTGTTATAGGTAGCTTCAGTTGGTTAGCTTTGGTAGTTACCTATATATACACACTTTCCATGTGGCCAAGAACCTTCAGAATTAAATGCACCTCCTTCTTCATGACCATGGGACTATGGGAAGGTGAATCAATAACTGCTTCAACACCCAGTTGCTGAAGTTGAACTTAGTGACTGGGGCTGGAAATAGGCTAGGCTTTGTCTAAATAAGTCCAAACTTATTATGCAAAACTTTGACCTAAGTGTGAAAATATAAAAACATGACTTATCTTGAAAATCTATTTAAATATATAATATAAATTAGGTAAATATTGTAAAATTTTAATTATATATTTAAATAATGAATAAATAGGCTAGTTTAGTGAGTCATATATGTCTTTTTAAAAGCCTAAGTCTTAGTCAATGGAAAGACTTAGTGACTTAGTTAAATGGAGGTTGTGGCTGACAGGTGCAGTCGTCAGAAGATGTATAATGACAACATAATGATTGGTTACAGCTCTAGCTATTGTTTTGATTGCAGAAGAAAATTTGATGAAGTGGATAAAGTTCCTAATATAAGAAAATCCAAGTAGATGATATGTTTTTCTTTATTGAAAGTTAGCAATCAAGCAAAGATTTAGTTAATTCAACTTGGTTATATAAATTTCATATGCCTGTGGAGAAGATGACTATGACCTCCACTAGCTAATATAATTTTTCAAAGTTTTCTATCACAACATTTCTTCATACCTGAATTCAGTTGCTGAGTTGCACCCAAGAAATCTCTTATTTTCTGCGTCGTGGCACGAAGAAAAGGTTAAGCATTCACTCTTTTCTTGATTGTATTGGATTCCTAGAGCAGTTGATAGCTTGGCATGCTTTTGTTTGCTTATTTTCTTGCCCTTATAGTGTTGTAAATACCAATTTTTGATGAGTATCCTAGTCATTGTTGTGACAGTCACTTGATATGTGCATGTTGCTTGCAGGAAAAAGTTGGGTTTGGTTCATCAGATTCCGATTCAGGTAAAGGAAAGAGCAAGATGGCCAAGAACATAACTTATGGCTTTTACTTGGTAAAGGGAAGATCATACCATGCCATGGAGGACTATATTGTTGCTCAATTTAAGCAAGTTGATAGCCATGAATTAGGTTTGTTTGCAATATTTGATGGTCACGCAGGTCACAATGTACCTAGTTACTTGCGGTCTCATTTGTTTGATAATATCTTAAAAGAGGTAACACAAGAGGTCCTTGCCTTTTCTGGTTATTACTTAATCTATGAGTTGCTTATTGTGAATAATGAACCATAGTGGAGTTTTCAGGCAGATCTGCAAATTCTCAAAATCAAATTGAGAAAATCATAATATCAATTCAAGTTGAATGAATATGATTACCATGTGTAATTGAAGTTATTCCTACACATGAGATTCCACACCTTCCATACACCAACGATGAGTAAATTATTAGTTAACAATGTGTATCAAGTTTTATTGAACTAGTAATTCGTTCCCAGTTTATCAATAATTATTTCCTAGTTCGATAATCAATCAATACATGTTGTTAACTAATTATTTATTCATCATTAATCAGTTTATGAAAGGTGTAGAAAAAACATTTTCCCTTAAGATATGCCAATAACTCTTGTTTTTCCCCTAATCATCCCTTTTTTTCTTCATGTAGCCTGACTTCTGGAAAGAACCTGCAGATGCTGTCAGCAGAGCATATTGTATAACTGATTCTACTATTTTAGAGAAATCAGGTGAATTGGGTAGAGGGGGTTCAACTGCACTTACAGCAATATTGATCAATTGTCAGAAGTTAGTAATAGCCAATGTTGGGGATTCTCGTGCTGTCTTATGCATGAATGGTATGGCCAAACAACTATCAGTGGATCATGAGCCAAACACAGAAAGTGAGGATATAAAAAATAGAGGTGGTTTTGTATCAAGATTTCCAGGTATGACATTTTTAAGGGTAAACCATTTTTAGTACTCCAAATATACAATTGTCATCACTTTGGCTTTGTAAAGAATTTTGATATCATTTTAGTCCTTCAATCATGAAAAGTGACATCAATTTGGTCCTCCCAAAAGATTGACATCTATTTAATCCCTCAATCGTAAAAAATCATATCAATTTAGTCACCAAGTCTTGCGATCTGCACAAAGAATGACATTTTTTATGTCACTTTCCATGATTGAAGACTAAATTGATGTTAATATTCTTTGGAGGAGCAAAATGATTGCACTTGTTTCTAAAAAGTGGTTTACTCCATATTTTAAAATGTTGATATTTGCCTTGATCTTATTAGAATGTTGCACTTGGTCTTCAAGTTATGGGGTTTGTAGTTCAGTGAGTTTATGACTCTCAATGCTTTTCTGATCTAGCTGAGTTGATTACTCTAAAAAAGTTCACTTAGAACAGGATAGACTTTGTTCCAGTGCTAAGGATACAGCTTTTGTCATCAACTCAGGGGATGTTCCACGAGTTGATGGACGGCTGGCAGTGTCAAGGGCATTTGGTGACAAAAGCTTGAAGAAACACTTGAGTTCAGAACCATATGTGACAGTGGAGATTATGCATGATGATGCAGAGTTTATTATATTAGCCAGTGATGGATTGTGGAAGGTCAGTTTTTTTATAAATGAATCACGATGCAAGCACCTTATGGATTTATTTATTTAATACACGCGATACATGTTGAATGAACACATGCTTATTTATCTACTGTTCAAATCTGTATGTTCAAATTATTCCAGGTAATGTCAAATCAAGAAGCAGTTGATATTATCAGAGATGTAAAGGATGCTCGATCTTCAGCGAAGCGCCTTACGGAAGAAGCACTTATAAGGAAAAGCACGGATGATATCTCCTGCATTGTTGTGAAATTTCAGTGATCACAAGATTTACATAGTATAGTAGAATTTGATCCTGAAACTTGCAAGTGTAACATTTACTTTAATTTGTTATAAATAAAGCTTGATAGCCCTTCCGGTGGTGTAATTATGCTTAGTCTTTCATGCAAACCAACTCGGAGAATGCGTTATTTGAAATAACAATGTGGGAAAGATTTATTTTCTGATTGTATAGACCAAACTACAGTCTAATCTGTATGTATGCAAGGAAGTTTGGTCAATGTCAATAATCTTGAAAACCCACTTGCAGATTACTGTCTAGGCCTTTAACAATATTTTAGCTGAAGTTATCCACTTGTGTGCCCCCACTCCCCCTCTCTTTGGTGGAGAAGTGGAGGTGTGGGGAACTGGGTAAGGTTACTGCAGTTTCTTGTTATAGGAAAATCTTTTCAGAATGAAGCTGGCAACGAACCTTATAATCATCCCTTTGTCAAAAAGGAAGAAGGGTGATGGCTTTGCAGTAACATAAGCATTTTAATCATTTACATGGGCATAGAAGGATCATATTTGACACCCTTATGAGTTTTGAGCCATTGTACACCATTATATTGTGCAGATATTTATGGCAAAGTGAAAACAAAATGCATCTTTACTACAAAACAAAAACAAGGGTATAAAAGATATATATACTATGTATATATATATATATATGTATATGTTTTGAGTCTCAAACCGAATCCAGTATCTAATGGACAGTTTATTAGCTTAGCATAAACGAGGTACATAAATAATTGAAAGAGATATGTGAATTTACCCAAAAAAAAGCATATATTTTATTCTAATCAAGTGGAAAATGAGGTTACACCATTCATACTTATATGTTAATGCACACAAACACAAGAAACTCACTAAATAGGTAGACAAAACGTAGAGCTCCAGGGAAATAAACTCGTTTACATGGCAAAAGACACCACCTTTAGGTGTTGGGAGTTTTGTCTGTGGTTAGATTCTTATTCTTGGAGAATAAAAGGGGTCTTTATTATATGCCTTGGCATTTAAGGAACCAGAAGGTGACAGAAGAGAGGGAGCCTACTGAACACATTAGCTTCATCTGATATGAAAAGAATTGTAACCAGAACTTCCTGCAATGTTCATCTGAATTCTTCCCCTGTCATCAGCATTTCTGCAGTGGCTTTCCTTAGTTTGCTGCTGCCCTTTGCCTCGGCTGCATCCCTCATTGAAAGCTTCTGTATTGCTTTTCCGGCGCCGCTCATTGTGTCCGGCCAAGCGTCTGCGACAGCTTCTTTTAGCTTCATCAAACTCTGCCAAGTCATGGAACCTGCACAGACTCATCAAAGATTTCTAATAAGGTGAATGCATGGAAGCAGTACTTTAATAAACTAGTTGACATTTCTGCTCCTTGGGAAGCATAATATGGAAAAAGAAGTGAAAAGCACTAAGCAGTGAAGTTCAATTTCTTAATTTTAGCTTCTTATATATGCATAAAACATTGTTTCTCTGGTGTCAACAATGTTGACACAACTAACAAGGACAAATTGCATTAACTAGGTTGGTTGGAGTTCGAATCTTATGAAGGTCTACCTCTCCTTGAACCTGGATGGGTAATTTTCACCAATTTATTTTTATCAGACAAAAGAAATTTAATATAATAGAGTACGAGGAGTACTCCAACCCATAAAATTTTTATCAAGTTAAAAAAAAAATTGTTTCCTCAGTGACATAATTAGTTTGAGAAGCTCCAAATTTTTTAGACAGTGATCAAGACTCAAGGCATCTCTTTGATATGAAAAGTCTGTCCTTAGTTTGAAGGTTTACCTCACACTTAGTACTATACCTATACCTAGTTTCAAAACTCAAAACAGATTATGGAAAAGCAAGATCAACTCTACGATCTATAGTGAAATGCTAAAGGTAGTACAAATTGACACCAAGAGAAAATGCTTTAGATGACTGAGGATTGAACACCTGCTACATTGCTGGCAAAACCTCTGCCTCAGCCCTGCAACCACCACAACAGCTGCCTTGGAATGAAACTCACACACCTTATGGCGGCGGTGGTACTTCTTTGCATCAGTCAAATCAGCACCACACCTCTCAGCCTGACATGAAGGTGGAGAAACTCCTCCACCCCCACTTAACCCTCTTCTCCCACTCCCACCTGCACCTCTCTTCTTCTCATCATCTGCCTGACCACCACCACCACTTTCATATTCCTCTTCCACTTCATCTTCTACTTCTTCAACTATGCTATCCCTCCTCACCTTCTCAAGTGATGTTCTCTTCCTCTCAATACTCCTTGCCTCCATTGTGAGTGCTGACAATGAGATAGTGGTGACAATGATGATGATGAAGAAGAGGATGGTGGAGCAAGTAAACTGGTAGAAACTGGTCTTAGGGGAACAATGGGAGTGAAATAAGAGAGTTTATAGGGAGCAAAAAGGTAGAAAAAAGAAGGTGGAAGAGGTGTGGACCAGTTTTGTTAAGGACAAAACTCGGTTCAGTTCTACAGATATTTGTGGCGCTGGTTTCCAATAAAACAAAAACATGTCATCAATGAAAATATAACATGTGTAATAGCTGTTATAACTTACACATGCCCTACAACTCCACTAGCACCTATAGAATAGTACCTAAGTTTTCTACTTTTGTTGGTTGTGTGATTTTGTTAGTATAGGGTAGGGAAGTGGTGCATGGAGAAGGGTTTTTTGTCTGTAATGATAAGCAAATAAAAGAAGGTTTAAATCTCAATTCTTGCAGTAAGTGGGAAGTGGGGATTGATTTTGCATGAATAGTGTGTTGAAAGTGATAGTGCAGTCAGATAACTCCAGGCGCGTTTGTGGTATGTGCTTAACTATTGGTTCTCAAGGAATTACAAATGGGAAGGGGAAGATTCTTCCTTTTGTTTGTTCTTGTTACTGATGTGATTTCTGATACGCAGATGAAGGACCCCATATCACATGCATAGCCAACCCATGCTTTCAACCACTGTAATTATTGAATAAATAAATGTTACTTGCTACGTTCGTGCAATTTAGAACATTGAAACGCTTATACATAACTAATTTAAACTTTCTTGGTTACTCTCCGACACAGGTAATTTATACAACCAAACTCATAAGTAAAACAGTTTTCAAATACAACATAGAAAGAAAAAGATGTGTATACAAAATAATATGCAGTTTTTTTATTCTATTTTAAAAGAACAAATACTATATATATCGACTCAGCACGGTCTCTTAACTAGCTATTGAAAATTAAATGTTACTTGCTACAGAATTTGCATTAAAATTGAAAAAGAAATAGCAGCAGGGCTAATTTGGACTTGTACACTGTAGGCTTGATATGAAGAGATTTTCCAATTAGAATATTGGAATCAGAAGTCATGTAACAATTCATTATAATTGCATCACACTGCTCTAATTGTTGACTGAAAATATGTAAGTTACATGTATAGGAGTAAGTAACAAAATTCTAGATTGGATTTAGGTAGGTCTGGTCTCTCTTTTTTAATTAGTTTTAGTCACTTAAATGTTTAAGGTAAAGCATTTAATTGAGGGATGGAAATCGTCTATTCCAATTTACTGTCACTTTCTCCGTCCTCCACCAATAATAATTTGACATTTAAGAAAACAAAATCATAACTCATTAACATTTATGCTCATTCTCAACATTTGATTGGTGAAGGACACCGAAACACCATCGTCTGGGATAGCAAATTCTTACTCTTAATTGAGGTGCATACGCGAAAGGTAGTGCACTGGATTTTAAATCTAAAGTCTGTAATGTACTCATATACCTAGACTTGGATATAAAATGTGATTAATAACTTAAGACCTATATATATAGTGCTTAGAAATATAAGATTATCAAAATTGTACTCGCACAACCTCTCTGGCATAAAATGATTTAATTTGGGAGGATAGCTTTAGGTAGTAACCTTGACATGCACATGCATGGTGCGGTAGTACTATATACTATGGTCACAAAAATCAAGTGGTACTGACATGACCTAGCACGCTAGCACCATTGTTTCACAAGATGGCAAGATGCCGTTGTACTCGGTACTTGATGTGAGTTTTCACCATGGATGGTATCCATATATAGTACTGGACAAAAACAAAATGGGTTCAGCCCTTATCAATGTTAAAAGATTGAGGATTCGTTTATATTCATGGCCGAAAAGAAAATGTTCATATTTATATAATATCTCAAGAAGGGTTCAGTCACGCCAACCTAAAGGAAAGTTCCTTTCAAAAACATTAGAGAGCTCTGAAGAAGATCTTCTTGAAAGAGATATGGATTTTCCTGCATTCAAAATTCAATACATTCATTCATATGTACCATTAGATGCATTTGAATGTGTATTAAATAAATAAAATAACAATGATCCAATGGTACATATGAGTTAATATAGTAAATGTAGTGAATTTTAAATGCAGAGAATCCAAATCCGTGTTAGCACCTTATGGCAAATTAACCACTAATAATCCTTTTTGGACACATAATTGTAGTTGTTCGTTTCATTGCAAGTTTTAGTTAGGCAATGCCTTATTAGAAATTAAACTAGGAACTAGGAAGATAGGTCATTCCTGATTGATTAACATTTACTGGACTAAAAAAGGAAAGGAAAAACAAAGACGCTTAAGCACTTACATTTAAAGGAAAGGTAAATAGGTTATACACATGCCCTTATAATATGTTTTAGTTGGCCCCTATATATAGAAAGGATTTTATATGCTCTTAATATGTGTAGTGCACTAAATCCTTTGTCTGTGTGTATATGCTGCATACGTAATTTAGCCCCTTAAACCAAATTTTACAGTACTGTAGGTATGCTCATTGCTCAAAGCATCCCTTCAACTTGCTTTTTTTTTTTTCCCCTTGTACCAAGTCCAACATGCATCACTTGGGAATGGCTCTTAAGGGAGTTTATATATGGATTCCTCATTCTTTAGTTTCGTCCTTAAGGGGCACCCCACTATTGTGGAGGACCCAGAGCGCATATCAACGTTCACACGCACCATCCGGCCGTGATGAGATGAGAAGATTCTTTATTAAAAATTTGTTTAGTATTTATTTTTAGATTTTTTTTTCCTATGTTTTTTCGGAATTCTCCGATTAGTAGTTTATGTCCGTTTGTGACTCTATTTTTTTTTGAACATTTTTATTAATTGCTTTTAATTTCATTAATTGCTTTAAATTACGTTGATTATTATTTCCTTCTATATATAAAATAGAAGTTTAAGTGGAGTGTCAGAAAATAACAAAACATTTTCATCTCCAATTTCCATATTTTTCTTGGTGTTTCGAGCAGTATTGTTCTTGCGTGTGTGTGGTGTTGGTTTACTGGTTCTTTTTTTGTAAAAGTAGGGCTGTTTTATCTTAGGGACGTCGAGATTTTATACTGCTTCATACCTTCAGACAGAGCAGCGAAACATCATAAAGAGAGCGATCTAGTCCACCACTAAACCTAAATTGATTTTTAATTGACTTGTGGGAAACGTTATTTGATATATGATATATCTTAAGGTGAAAATGGATGTGTGGCTAATAACGTGTGGTATAAATGATGTTTGGCCATAAATGTAGAATTATTTGTATTATTATACATCAACTGAATTTTGTATTTTTTGCCTATCCTCTTTCCTTTCTGGACATGAGAATCAGAATGTCACACCCTTCACTGACTTCACCAAAAAATCGTGCCTATCACTCTCATATTTAGTTGGGTTTGGTCCCCTAGCTACATAGCTCTTCCTTTTATTCTTCTCTCTATGTTATACAGGTCATGCACCATATCAGTAAAGCCTTGCTAGCCCATAGTTTTGATTTCCACACCTAAGGTGGACACAGAAGTACTGTGCATTTGTGATACCATCTCAAAAGGCCTTTCTTTTTTTGTGTTCACTTTGGTAATGTGTAGGACAGTTGTGAAGAATCCATACGAATGGACAAATTAAAGCAAGAACAAACACTAATAATAGTGCTAGAGAATTCTTGCTTGTCTTTGTAAAGAAGGGATAGTGCAGAGACAGCTGCACGGTTGATAAGATAGGAAGCATTACAAGTCATCATCTGATTCAAGTAGCATGGAATTTGTTGTTGGTCCCAAGATATGGCAAACTATGTATAAAGGTTTTAAAATGCAAGGTCTTGTTTTCACGGCACACTTTTGTAAATTGTAGCATATGATATGAAGTATTCAAGTTACCTTTGTGTCTTCTTCACACATACATAAAAACCAGTCATTGGCTCTTTGCCAACTTGCTTTTCTTCAATCAATGGCTTGTCGCTTTTGCCACAAACTTTATACGAGGATTTATGGTAAGATACAGACAAAGGTATCTGGTTCTGTTGTATTTTCAAACACAAGTCTGCAAGGTTAATAATTGACTTGTTTCTCTTAGGATCATACTTATGCCACGATAATAATTGACTTGTTTTTCCTCTTAAGATCAAGGTTTTAAATTACAGTTGCAGTTATGTTACGTTTATCATAATTGTATACAATTACGAGAAAATGCTACTGCGATACACTTGTAAAGATTATCAAAACCAGAAAGGTGCAAACTCATATTGCAGTTGTGGATCCCATTTTAAAACCATGCTTAAGATCATACTCTTATAGTGTGTTTGGTGACACGGTCTCTTGGACGCGGACGTGACTTTTAGAAGCAACTATATTATAGCTTCCAAGTTAAAACTGATAAAATTTTACCAAAATGTCACGAGAGACATGATTTTATGATTAAGAACGCAAAACCAAACAAGTACTTAGTAAGTTAGTTGGATTTAAGCTCGTAGCTTGAACAAGTTAAATTGGTATTGTGAGTTAATATTGGGTAAAAATTATGAGCTAACTAATAAACTAATAAACGTAATTGATAAAAATAGGACGATCAGTTTGTTAATTGTATACGTTATCATTGCAGTTGAATGAAGCTTTTTTTTATATAACTCTTATCATTATTGCCTGTAAATTTAATGGCTTTCGAGTTTGACATACGTACTACCTACTTATGCACTCTTTATTTAAAAATTATTGATTTTGCTAAATTTGATTTTGATATTAATTGAGCTAGCTTTTTTTTGACAAGAATATTAATTGAGCTAGCTAGCACCTTCATATATACGCACATTGATTATTTATTTATGATTTGTGAGAATTATTATTTATGCAGTATTAATCACAAAAAATGTCATCATGTAAATTAAGTTATGTTTGGCGCAAAGAATGAAATTCTATGTAGCGTGTGTTTGGAAACTAAATTTCCAAGAAGTGGACTTGATTAGCTTTTACCTAGCTTCACAACTTGCTTTTTTCAATTTTCACCGTGTGGTTCCAAACATGTCATAATAAGAATAAAAATGAAATGAGAATCGATAAATTGGAATGATAATCCTATTCCAATTCCACAATTTGGTACTACATGATATGACATAAGATGAAAAAAAAAAAAATCTACAATTAGTATGAGATATAATATGAAATATAATACAAATTGATTTGATTACATAATTTATCATGATTAAAAAGAGTTTAATTGTTATGCACTAACAATGTAAAGTTTTTTACACCGTCAACCAATCATCAATTATAATATGAATGACTTTTAACGTAGTTAGGATAAAAGTCAAACATTTTGACTTTTAATATAGGAAGAGCTTTATTTAATGCATATGCTTTTCAACACTGCGAAATAGCAAATAACTAATAAGAGGAGGCTGTTGGTGCCTTTAGCTGGGCTTTGGCCCTTACAAATACTCTTCGCTTGTTATTGTAATGGGGGCTATAATTTTCATACCCAGAAAATTCATTTTCATACCCTCAATTTTTTAAAAATCCAAAACTACCCTTCTCTTATCGCGTTTTCCCGTATGACTCTATACGATAGTTTAAACAAATAAATAACCGTATAGAGATATACGGTAGTTTGTTTAAATAAATAGACTACTGTATAGTCAAATACGGTAATTTATTTAAAATCTTAAGCTACCGTATATAATTACACGGGAGTTTGTTTACTACACTACCGTGTATAGCCATACGGTAGCTTAAGTAAACAAACAACCGTATATGACCATACGGTTGTGTAAAGTTATATAAATAGGCAACCGTATGCAATCATACGGTAGTTGATACTCATAAATAGCCCACCGTATACAACTATACGATAGTTTTGTTTAAATAAATAAACTACCGTATGCTTCGATACGGTACGTATATTTTGGAAGAAAAATATACTACAGTATGGAATCATACGGTTGTATATCAAATTTATCCACACGTATGATTCCATACGGTAGCCTATACCACAAATTTTGTACACTACCGTATGGTATCATACGGTTGGCTAAAATATCAACCTACCGTATGATTTCATACGGTGGCGTTACAAAATTTTTAATATATACAACCGTATGATTCCATACTGTAGTATATTTTTCTTCCAAAATATACGTACCGTATCGAAGCATACGGTAGTTTATTTATTTAAACAAAACTATCGTATAGTTGTATACGGTGGGCTATTTATGAGTATCAACTACCGTATGATTGCATACGGTTGTCTATTTATATAACTTTACATAACCGTATGCTACCACACGGGAGTGTAATCATTTACACTCCCGTGTGGTTTCATACGGGAGTAATCTTGAACCAGAAAAAAATACGCGTGAAAAACTTGCATTGAAGGGATGAGTTGGTAATTTTGATGAGTTAAAAGGGATATGAAATTAAAAATGGGGGTATGAAAATTAAAACCCTTGTAATGGGGAATGGCTAATTGCAAAAAAAGAAACCCAATATTAGTTGTTTTTTTTGTGGGTGTGTGATTTAACATAAATCATTTATTTAAACCTTTTTTTAACATTATAAATATGAACCTCTATTGGCAATATTATACTGTGAATATAAAATTAAGATAATTAAACAAATTATTGCAACTCGAAGTTTTTATCTCCGTTATATCTCAATTTAGATAATTCACAAAAGATTAAGTTGTACAATGTTACTTTAGGATACGATTCATTACTAATTGAGGGCACTACGAAGGATTCAGATAACATGGGATGGTTGATATATTACAAGATACACGCCAAATATGATCCTTACATCTTAAATTTAATCCAGTAATAAACTATAATCGACCAGGTTGCCATTTCTCATTTCCTTGCAAGATCACACTTTTTACGTACATGCATGCAAATTGAAAGATTTTTACTGCAGATTGCTATTAAATCTAAACCGGACGGACTGATTCGATCAGAACAGTGTATGACCAGTCCGATCAACCTATCACGAAACAGTCTATGATCAGTCCAAGTTGATGGAAAACAATTGTGTCACTACATCCGAGCAGACACTTAGTTCACTTAGTTACCTATGACAAATTTATGACATATAAATTATCCCTAATACAAAAATTATAAATTTAATATATATAGGTTCATACGTTTCAATCATTATCTCATTGGTTCAATTAATAACCCATTGACCCAGTGATGTGATCGAGTCAATGATCAGTTCGAATTTCAATAAATCTTGCTAGATCGAAGTGTCTTTGTTTTTTATTCGCATATCATCACAAGGAGTATTCCTGATTGTTCACCAAGACTAATCTCCTTAGGAAGGTTTGAAGACACCCAAGGTGAGATATGTCTCCTCTCAACCAGATTTTTTCATACGCAAAAGCCAAAAATCAAATCCCTAACCACTTGCTTAAGACATCCGAACTCATCACCACTCGGACCAACCTTGATTGGTGAAGGAAGTGTATATTATAATTATAGCAGAATTTGACATTTTATAAAATAAGAGTTATGTGAGTATGGGTAGCATTAATTATAACAGTTATTTATCTATATTATATTTTTATCAGTAATGATAGTTGGTACGAATTTTTTGTACTAACTTAGGAATAGTATTTTTATCCATCTATGATTTCCACTTCAGTCATTGAGTTTGATTGGTTAATTTTGTTTTTGTATGCGCTTCGTATATTTTGTTATCGAAGTATATAGCATTGGTGTATTCTTGTTGATATATCAATACTACAAGTTTTTTTTTTGGTGTGCCAGTACTACAAGTTTTATAATGTTTCTTGAAGGCATTTTAGAGTTATACCTACGGGCAAATATCAAAATATCACATCTTTCAAGTTAGAGTAAAGATACAACTACAAATACAAATTGAAATGAAATGAAAGTGTGTTGTCCAAATATTGTTACGTTTGAACTATACTAATAATGAAACTTAATATACTTAAAAGATTATTTCAATGAGTTGTGATATTAGACAACAAAATTGTTATCCAACATCGTATATTTATACAGTACACCCTTTGATAACTTATTGTACTCTCTCTTTCTTTTAATCCATTACTTCAAAACATCATTACATTGTCCCTACTTTTTGTTGTGAAAATATGATTTCACTATTTCAATTTGCATTGAGTTACATTCTTTGTACAACATTTTTTAACATTAATTTTTATACTTCGACACTGGTACATCACAAATCCAAAAAAAAAAAAAAAAACATGGATGGTGTCCCATAGATGTCAAGGTTTTGGGATGTAATTGTATTTTGGTTTCCTATCTCTAAACAAAGTTTGTAGTGTTCATATATATATATATATATATATATATAGAGAGAGAGAGAGAGAGAGAGAGAGAACAAAATGGAGCAGAATCTCAACTTCCTATCCTTCAACCTTTTTATGTGCATATCATTTATAATAGATTAACATCATGGCTTAAAACTGGTGGAAAAAGCATAATTGACCGACATGAGTTCCATACTCCCAACCTACACATTTAATTATAACTCCACCTTCTTATCACAACCATCTCCAAGCTCCCCCCGCAAATCTTCAGCACTTCTATACTCCACTGTGTCCACAACGTTTGTATCAGCCTCTGCCGTGGTTGTCTCCAACACCCTCTTTGCAGTATTCTTTGTTGCGTCCCATGCAGTGTCCATACTATCCTTAGCCGCATCACCAACACTCTCCAACGCCTCTGTGCCTTGTTTTGCTGCGTCAGCCACGAATCCTGTCACACCACTAGTACCTATGTCATCATCTCTGCCCTTTGCTCCTCCTACTCCTACATATGGATCACCACCCTGAAATTGGTACAATAGATTGATGTGAATTAAAAAGAAAAAATAAAAATGTTCATGTGCTCACATTACTTTTAGCCTCACATTTTTTACATGTGTGAAAATTAAAATGTAAACGTATATACATAATAAGTTACATAAATAATATATATGTGTATATAATACCGTTGTATTCAACTACTTATAAAGTGTTCAAAAGAAGATTAATTTGTACGTACTTGAGTGTGCACATAAGCATTTGAGAACAGCACTGTGTTGCTGGCAATTAGGGCGGCTTTAGGAGTAGTTGATTGGAGTTGTTTGACCAATTCTTTGGATGACACAACAAAGGGAAATCTCTGCGCCATATTTTATCTTGATGTATATGTGAATGGATCAAGGCCTTGCCTAGCTTAGCTTAGCTTTTATAACAAACAGTACATTGAAACAAGGGGAGGAAGAAGGGGGGGATTCGGTGTGTGACACGTGGTGGAACTATGTCATATGATGAGTCATGAAATTTGGAGATTTGGCAAGTGTCAAGGCAACACGTTCATCAATATCATGGCATAGTCTTCAGTTTGGATGACACTTGTAAAGGACCTACATCGGTGAAGATGAAGGGTGGAGAAAAGACCAATAGGATAATACTTTTTTTTTTCTGCCGACACATTTTCCCAACCTAAGGGATGTGTACGCTGAATCTGCCGCTTACAACTACCAGCATCAGCTTTCTCTTTTTTGAACGATACTGGGGGGTTTGCACGATCAGTACGTGTCTGAGACCACCCCATGCTTGTGAGCGACATACTGTGTGGCCAGTGTGGGAACAACTTGTGGTGAATTTAATGTTACAATTATCTTTTTTTTATTTGGGCTATTGGGCTAAGATGAACTACGGTTTATTTCTATGTCCAATGATCGATTCTACCGTGGAAAGTATAGTGAGTAGCTTTTATGTTGGATTGAAAAATGTATATTAAATTGTATATCAAATTTACTTTTAAAATAAAAACATTTAAATATAAATCACTTCACTTCAAAATCAATTATAATCAAATCAATTTCATTTAAAATCGCGTTTATCAAACATTGATCCAAACACACATATTATCTTGTAATCTTGTTTAATAATGAATTTGACTTTTCTCCACAATGTAAGTATTTAAATTATGTGATGTTTTCCCTAATTACATGTATTTAAACAAACAAGTGTAAAAGGGGATGTTTTATTCCCTCAAGAGTGCACTACAAGAAAATGCAGCATTATTGACGGATTTTTATAAACAAATTCGAACCTGTCAGATTATTGACAAATTCTCCATTAGTAATTCGGCAAGTCATTGTTATCGAAAAAATCGAGTTACCGACGGAAAGTCTGCCGGTAAACCCGTCAGAAGAATTCCAACATTTTAACGGGATGGATTGCGAAAGAAAACTTTCCCAGAGATTTTATTGGTCGTAAATGAAATCCGTCTGCTAAAAAATTTGTCGTTAAAAAATTCGCCAGGTAACACCCAAAAATCTGCCAGTAATCACATCTAAAAAACATTGTGGCTACCGTTGATATTAAAGATGATGAAGGGCAAATAGTGTCTCTTTGTATAACGACAAATATGTCGAAAGTCATCTTAAAATAGAGGTCAAACAATGTGTTATATAAATTAGAGGTGGCGGATACAATATGGAAAGAAATGAACATAGGAAGAGATGCACTTTTTGGCACTATAATCATTAATCAAGGTATATTGAAGCAGGCAAGGGCAACAACATTCTTCTTTAAGAATTTTCCAGATGAACTGACTATAGGAGACATGTGGAAGGAATTCATAAAGCATTTGAGGGTTATACAAATTTACATTCCAAAAAGAAGAAATAAATGGGGGAAAATTTTTGGTTTCATGAGATACTTGGAGGTGAGGGATTGGAAAAAGTTGAAGTTATGAGTTTAGATAGAGAAAAAGAATTAAAAGAATGAAGACTCCAAAATATGATTATGATTTATCATTGATTATGATCTAGTTGTTTTTAAAAGCTTAAGCACTAACCCCTATTTATAGGGATACAAGACTCCTAATCCTAAGTGAATAAGGAAACTAATTATGATAATAACTACGTGATAAGAACCTAATCCTATGAGATAATTCAAGATACTCTTATCATAAGATAAGATAAAATCATATATTCTAACATAAAGGTTTAGAGAAAAGGTTGAATGAAACAAGAATCAACTCTTATAAGTTGAGAGCTGATGTGGCCAGGTTTAATCGGAATTAATTTGACAATAATAATACAGCCAATAGAAGATTATGTGGGAATGTTGTTGATGGTAGAAGTTACGCAGAGGTGGTAAATGAAAAGATAGAGCAGAGAAAGAGATAGATGGACGGAGCGTCGGCAGAGGGCGTATAAATTCAAAAAGAAGGAAAATAAAAATGAAGCGGAGGAGGATAAATGGACTGGTCTAGAATTTAATATGAATGGTTGAATCAGTGCTATGTAGGTGAAGTCCATGATGTTGAAATTTTGCAGGAAAATTTCTTGTTGGAAGGGGTGTTCTTCATATAAGTCACTCCTACGCAGGAAAATTATTTAGAGGAAGCTGATTTGGGCTATAGTTGTGATATTGGCCCATTAGAAGAAAGAGATGTTGTTGGGCTAGAAGGGGAGATGAGGTCCGAAAATACAAGGGGTTTGGAAAGTGGAAGGGTGGGGCGTGAAAGGAAAGCTTGGTCGATAAAAAAAGCCAACGACTTAAATTAGCTTGGTAATATGATGAAGAAAATCAAATTCAAAAATTAGCTTGGAGCATAATATTGTTAAACATAACTTTGAACGACTTAGTGCCTTAAAATGAATGAATTAATCTTTTTAAGAGATTAATTTTAATGTACGGTTAATGTAAAGTTTTTAATATTATCAACAAATCATACATAATGATGTGTAAACTTTAAGATAATTATTATAAAAGTTAAATGATTTAAGAATATAATTCGTTTTAAAAAATTAAAATTTTAAAAATTTCAAATCCGCCAACTAACCTGAACCAAATCAATGTAATTGACTTGATTTGGACCCATCGTGAATGAGTTGGTTCTTTAAGTTGTCTAATTTGAAATCCAGACAACGCAATGATCTTATTATATATTTTTATTTTTATTTATTTTTACATTGAAACTCAATCCACCATTTGAAGTGTTTCCATTTCTAAACACAGTCTTTACTTCACAAATAACATCGTGACTCACAAACCCTAGCTACCACCAAGCAACAACGCTCACGAACGACCACCCCTCTCAACTGCTTAGTGATGTGACCAAGGGCAGCCAACAACCTCTACTAATTTTTACTGACAACCACTCTTTGTCGCTTTGCTGCTTAGTGAAGTGGAACATGCAAAGTTGAACACGATGGTTGTCGGAGGCGGAGCTGGGGCTAACACCATGGGCTATGGTTTTCCTAGAAAAAGAAGAATAAGAAATACTATGTGGAAGAAGAAGAAAAAATCAAAGGGTTTAGAATTAAATATATGTTATAACAATTTAATTTTCTTTAAGATTCACACTGCACTGAGAAGAGGGAGAGATTGAAGGACACGAGAAAGGAAACAAAAGTTATGGATGACGGGGAATTGAAAAGGTCAAACGGTCAAGGATAAAGATGAGGTTTATTATTATTTTTTTTGGATAAGATAGGTTTATTTTATTAAAGGAAATATATTCCCAACCAATCATGTTATGTCTTCTTGATATTGTGTTATATCCAATGTATATTATATTTAATGAAAAAGCATAAGAAGAAAAGAATAAAATATGAATAGCCAATCAAAATGAAGGAGAATCAGAGGCTATCGCATAGACTGGAGTAGTAATAATTGCATAAAAAATTCTCTCTTTACTATTTTGGTTGAGTACGGATTTTTGTTACCTCACCCAAACCCACCGAATGTAATCGTTTGAAATTGAAGTTTATAACCCATGGCCCGCGAACCCGAACATACCAACCCATGTGCATATTCTATCTTTCGGGTTTGTCGGGTACGGTTTGGGTCGAACGAATCTGTCCACCCCTAGAAGACATTATGATTATCTGTCTTAAGGCTCTCTTTGTCAAAAATAGTCAATAAGCTAACTTATAGTTTATAAGCTAATTTAGCTAATAGTCGAAAAACTAGCTGATTAAATTTGAAGTGTTTGATAAAATGAATTGTTGAACTGGCTTATGTATAAATAATGAAATAGAATAACAAGTTTATATTATTTTTATATAAATTGTTTTAAATTATAATTCAAGCTTTATAATTAGATTTTTTAATTTTAAAATATTTTTATTAAATAATATAAATGAAATGATATGTTCCAATGTTTTTTTATATAAATTTATTTTGTGAGGTAAGACCTAGGTAAAGTAGGAATTTCATTAAAATAATACGAGTAAAAATGAAAGTAAAATTATTAAGTTATACGCTATAATTAAGCTATAAGCTAAATAAAATAGCTTATGAAGAAAAGTCATAAGTTATGCTTATTTACCAAACACCTCTACTTCGATCAAATAACTTTTAAACTAGCTTATTGGACTTGCCAAACAGAACCTAAATGTTTGAGATTTTCACTTCACTACTTCAGTCACAAACACACTACAAAATTTTTGCTTTATAGGAACAGTTAAAAAGTGTAGCCAGAACTTAACAAAACGGTTGCCTAAAGTTATAGGCAACAATTTTCATCAACAAATGACTATTCGAGTGTTACCGATTATCAAAGGTAAGATTTTTTCGCATCTTATAACCACACTTTCGGATAGGGGTGGAATCGAGTCGGGTTGGGTCGGGTTAGGGGAATTTCTAGACCCGAGCCGATCACAGTTGACCGATTCGAGTTCTGCGTTTTTTTTTTTTTGCAACTCGAACCGTTCCGGTTGGATCAGGTCGTGTTTTGGGTTTACCACTATAAAAACAAAAGAACTAAACATTAGGGTTAAGATTTCAGAAAACACTAACACCCTTCACATTCACACGCCTCCTCTCTCTGGACTTTCATTTCACAATTTCTCATCTCACCCTTCACCATTCACACCTCTTCTTCTTCTTCTCACCCTTCACCCTTCACGCTTCTTCTTCTTCTTCTCACCCTTCACGCCTCTTCTTCTTCTCCTTCTTCTCAGCTTCTCTTTTCACCCACACAGGCACACACGTGGCGCGACAGATCTGGTTCACGCAGGGCCATGGTGGCTGGTATGTGGTTCACGCATGGAGGCAGTGTCGTTGAATAAGGCGATCAGCATCGACCACGGAGGCAATGACGAAGGCTGACAGATCTGGTTGCGAATGGAGGCAGCGACAACGCAACGAGGAAGAAGGAGTCGCATGGTGAAGAAAATGACGACAGCGACGACATGCTCTCTTCTCTCATTTCGCAGTTCCTCAGGTTGTTCGATCCGGGTCGGTGTAACACCCCTCTCCTCCGGGTGTCACTTTTGTACCCCAAAATATCCATTTACCCTTATTAACAAAAACTTTTTCGAAAATAATTCTATAGTAATTGCGAAAATCTGATACCAAAGGAAAAGCTTTAATAATCCAAGGAAACAAAATGAAACTCATCATATATGACAATAATTCTAGTTCTGCCATTAGGCATACATACTTCGAACCTCTCAATACACAACACTCATAGTCACAGTTGGACGACTGGACTTACATATTTATAAATCTTAAGAGCTGGTCTGACAAAAGAATTCTATGGACAATAAAACTTACTGTCTAACATAAGTCATACCAATGAGACTGGGTCTCGTCGTCAACAAACAACACCTCTTCGTCGTCAACCTCAAGCACTCAAGCTAGAGGGTCCAGAGTGATTCAGAAGACTGTTAATAAAACATCTGTACATGTATCCAAAAACACACAGGGTGTCCAACATGTACAGGCAAGGGTGAGAAACCAATATATGAATCCATAAACGACAACTATATGCCCAATCCAAAACAACAGATTTATATCATATAACTCATTCAAATCATCATACATCAGATAGTATAGCATGTATAATCAAGCACTAATAGCAGTAAAAGCACAAGGGCTTCGTACCCCACAATCAACGTTATCCTCTAAACGTATGCATGGCACTTCCATATATCTCAACTAATATTCAAACTAGATTTCCGGAAATCCCATCACCGTTCGAAATGAGCTGATCAGGCTCCAATATTTGGCCCAAAAATGAGTACTTTGAATCCCATGACACTACGCGATTCTCACATGGGGGCGCAATCAGAAGTACTCCACAAGAATATGGTCATACTGCATTGTCCAACTCAAGGCACAATACGTTCCCAGAACACGTATGACACCATTGTCCATCAAGGCACAATGTTATGACAAATAAGTCATCTCAGGTTCTCCCTGCTTATCAAGGTCCCCCGTATCACGGCACGTCTGCCCCGCATTTAATGCATGAGAAACCTATCTAGTTTCCGATAATGGATCTTTGTCGCATCAATATTTCCTCGTTGTAGCATCAACGCTAACAACCACCATAATGTCTTAGACTCTTTAAGCCTCAAAACACATTTTCTCAAAACAGGATACTTAGCCCAAAAACAACTTAAATCCCAACACCCCTAACCGATGCACCAGTCAAGGACGTTGGATTCAAGATCATAAAAACATCCTCAAGCTTACAGGACCACAAGGATTGTTCCTAAGCCGACAGGACCACAACTAACACGGATCCTTGATCCACGTGTTCTGCAGAACCCTAGAACCCCGACGTCTCGGTTTCTAGTTTCTAAGCTTTAAGCTTTAAAACCACTTTTCTTGAAAACTCGAAAATCAAAAACCCAAATCTCCGATACTTACACAAAGTCATCGAGATCGGTTTTCTATAAAACAAAATGTAGTCCACAGACTATTTCTTTTTCTTTCGTTGTTTTTCGGTAAAACACAAACCTTAGAACAAAGCTTGTAAAAACCTTTTTCCTTGGATAAAACCAATAAATTTTGAAAATCACATTTCTCAAGCGTTTTTCCTCAAATGGTTAACTTTATTGATTTAAAAACTAATAAAGGTCTCTAACGCCCTATTTAATTTTAAAAACATCGTTTTTCGTTATTAAAACCACATTTTCACAACTTTGCTCATTTAAGTTGATTTTCCTTAAAAGCAGCTGTTCATTATATTTTATTTCAAAATATTTTATTTCTAAGAGATAATTCATTTATTTTCTCTTAAATTAAACTGAGAAACAATAAAACATATTTCTTTCCTCAATTTAACATTTGAGACTTTTAAAGTTTTTAAGTTACATGGTGTCGGATCCTAATCAAAATTAGGTCCTCTAACGCCTTAAATCCCACAGCAGGGCACACGATACATCCATATAATTATTCAGCAATTATAGCATGCATTCCACTATATCAGCAGTTATATCAATACTTATTCAAACCAACAGCAGTAAATCAACAGCAGTCAATCAAACAATCAACCAACAATCAGATACAGAATATTTAAATATTTAAATACAATACAAACACCGATGCAGCACATAGCTGTCGGAAATGGAGTTCCTCAGGTTTATCCCCTTACCTTAAACGAAGTCTCTTTGATGAGCAACTCCAAGCATCAAGGGCTGAAGGTGGCATAGACATCCCAACTCCACAACAACTCCGAGAATGCATATCCAGCTCCCCCAAGTAAACACAGCCACAGCCCAAAAACCAAGAGATAACATCCAAACACATTCAGTATCCCAATAACATATCAATTAACTAGTCATACTTTAAAAACATAATCTAATGATTTTAAATATTTTACTTAGTCCAATCAAATTACTTTTCCAATAAAATCAATTTGGGAAAAACCAATTGGGTCACGGAAATATAAAATTAATTTAGGGAATCATTAATTAATTACCCTAATTGCACTAAAACAGAATTAATTTCATAATTATAGTAAGATAAAGATTTAGGGATTTAGTGAAATTGGGGAAATCCGAATTCAAAGGGAGATTTGAACAATTGACATAGGGAACTTGAAATTGATATACCCAATTGCATAAAAACATAATCAATTTCACATTTAAAGCATGAAATTAAAATGCTAGGGTTTTGAATTGGGGATTTAGGGTTAGGGTTCCTCATAAAATCAAAAACCAAGATAAATGAATGGAGGATTTTTACCCAGGAGGAAGAAAGAGCAGCTCCGGCGGTGGCGCACGGTGGCGGCGCACGGCGGCGCCGGCGATGGCAGTGGCGGTGCTGGGTCCAAAACGTGGAGGAAGATGCCGCCTTCCACGTGGTTGGTTCATTTCTGGAAAGGGAGGCCAAACGGTGGCCGGAAAACCCTATAACAGTGGCGGTTCTACTGTGGCTCCGCCGTCAACGTTGTCCGTTTGCAAAAATGTTGGGCTAGAAATGTAGAGGAAGGTGAGGAGAGTAAAGTTACAAGGTTGGTTTGGTGAAAGGTGGCCGGACGGTGGCCGGAAAATGCTCTAACAGTGGCGGTGGCCCCGTCATCAACTTTCTCCGTTTGGAAAAGTGTTTGGTTAGAATTGTAGAGGAGAAGACAAGGAACATTTCTATGATTTTGGTTTTGTGAGAGTTGGCCGGAAATGAAGAGAGAAGGAGAGAAAATTTAGAGAGAGAGAGAGAACGCCGTTCTCCAGCGGCGGAAGGAGAAAGAAGAAGAAAGAAAAGAAAAGAAAAAGAAAAAGAGAAAGAGAGAAAGAGAGAGGCGGTGGGGGTGGGGTTTTTTTTTCTTTTTTTTTTCTTTTATTTTTCTTTTTGTAGTTATAGGTAAAAACTGAGTAGTTGAGATTAAGTCAAAAAAAGAAATAAATCTTGACCCTTTAATCTAAACGCAAAGAGAAACAAATCTAAAATTTCAAAATTCGAAATAAGATAGAGATTGATGATTAAATTTATCAACCTAGGAAATCAATAATCCAAAATAAATTTCTGGTTAAATCCAAACCATTTTATTTTCAAATCTAAAATCAAATAGATTAAATTTGGAAAATAATTTCCTTCAATCATATTATTTAAATTACATAAATAATAATTTTCTAAATACATAATAATAATAATAACAATAGCATAATATTTGCTTTATAAAAGTGTATAAACTATGATAACACACCCAATAAAATAAATAAACTAATTTAAGCAAATAAAACTTCATTATTAACATATATAGGATTTTCGGGGTGTTACATTACTACCCCACTAAAAAAAAATTTCGTCCTCGAAATTTCGTGACTCAACGAGACAAGATCTCTTCATCCTCAGGTTTCCCCAAAGTACTTCCCGTACGTACTTCTTCCTTAGATAACACTTGTAACTTACTAACAAACTTCATGCCTATTACCCGTTCGATTTATCGTTAAAATCAAATCACTTCTCCTCAATCCATACTCCTTCTCCTCAATATCTTACCTTAATTTCTCACACGTGAGAGGCGTAATTAAACTTAACAACTTCTCTTTCACTTTTAATTCATCCAGAAAGTCTTCCTTCCACATTCTTAACTATTGTTATTTACATCTCGATTTAAATTACGGTACACCTTCCTATCACAACACATCCATCAGTTCTGATCCAAGACATCCAATCCTAGTCTTAGTTTTCTTTTTGAACGTAGTCCATCTCTTCAATTTACATCACGATCATGCATCTCAACCTTACAAAACATAGTTGCACCTATTAATACCACTACAACTACAACCAAAAGAATTCACATAAGGTACATAAATTTTAAACCTCGCTAACAACTTAGTTTCACTCAAGAATTCCCCTTTTCTATAAATCTTCAGCTTAGGTAAAACTACCAAACTACCAAGGACACTTTCCTACAATTCTCCAAAATCATACAATCAATCTTAACCACAGACATCGATAATTATCCTTGACCTCCTAACTACTATTATGTCCCGATCAATACTTGACTTAGGATAATTGTCTCACTTACTGAGATTGATCTTAAAGGTTCACATCTTATCAGTCATAACTATATTCCAACCAAACTCTCATCGCTTCTTATTTATCCTATTAAAGGAATTATCGCAGTAGATACTACACTTACTCCTAACCAACATTCCAAAGATCAAATCGTTTTCCTTGCTCGTCCACTCGAGTTGAAAGTGATCCGTTGAACTCGATCTCTTCTCGATCCATGAGGATTAAGGAAGGAAATTTCTAATTAGGAAATTTTCTTGGTCTCACTCTCATAAGAAAGTATATGGAAGAACTTCACCACTATGAAAAGAATGCAGGAATATCCAGTATGTAAAAAGATTCTTTAGTAGGTTCATGAGTGTAAAAAAATGCATAGCTAATACATATTTACAACCATGACTCTAATAAAGTTCCTTCTTTCACAAGAATCTCCCAACGGATTAGGGAATCAATAAATGAATAGTCTGGCCAAGAATCAGACTAGATCACATTTACCAAAGGTAAAGGTGATTAGACATCAAGAAACATCCAATATCAAGAAGTCGTTTGTGCTACAACCCAAGGAATAGTCATAACAAAACTTTCAATGAAATGATATGAAAATATCCAGACCCATGGATACTATTAAACCAACTCACTCAAATGTCTAATACACTGAGGATTATGTAGGAGTGAGAGTACAAATACTCGTTTGGGATCACATGCTTTAAGAATTTTCACTACCATCGAGTCCAAACTCGCGCTTAAGCAACTTCACGACAGCTTTTCTCACGTAGGGTCCGCAATACATGCCACAAGGTTTCCTCATGTTCATCGTGACTCCTAGAGTAAACGAGAACTTCTCCGACGATACCAATTTTATTAAGAAATCGACGAATACTCCATTTCATGTAGTCTAACCCGGTTAGAGTTGTAGGCGACGACATTCTACACAAAACGATGGAGGTCTGACTGACTCTAGAAACTAGATCAATCGTAACTCCACATCCTTCGCAACACAACCTTGAAACATTTTCGGAAAATTCTCCTGAAAGTCTTACACGATAGGCACCTCATCTAGATGTCCGACATAATATCAAAAGGATAAACAAGGTGCTACATATCTATAATTACCATTTACTGATCATGAGTTCTTACAAGGCTTCAACCCGATTAAAACCCAACAAAACACGCATACACGTGTGTCACCTATTGTTTAGACAGGGAAACAATCCAACAAGGTCATACTCTCTAGGATAAATAAAACGAACTTTAGAAACTTATCATCAGCTTTTTCACATGCTAGTCAATTACTCTCTACTACTAATCCGTCGCTAAAGACTTGCTTCCATTCTTTCTTCCACTCAGTCTCTGATCAATCGTAATCTCTGAAAAAGTATACTTAGGTATCATACATACACCTTACCATCATCAGCATGGATCACAAATCTACCCACAACGCATAACCCTCAATCTGTCCTAATGGAGACAAAAGTCTTATCCATCAAATCCATAAACAGTGGAGGTTCCAATCATTTCTTAAAATACTAACAAAAGAAACTTCACGCGATACCATACTTCGAGGGATAACATCGCTGAACTATTATCGGGCTCCTAAGTTCCTCACTTTCAACATTACAGGGTCGTCTATCCTTTAACACAAGGACTCTCATCAGGGATATCGGCTAACTTAAAACACTATGATTAATTCTACATTGAATTATCATAACATAGCTATACAAATTTTCATTTTGTTCAAACCATCAAGCCTTAGTCCTTACCACACTTCCATTGTTCCACCTGGATTCCATTCCAGTCTCTCAACTCTATTTGTAAACATGTCGTTATCTTGCCGTCCCTTTGGTCGCTTACTACCCACCTACGCATCTACTTCAGAAAACTTTTGGTATTCCTCTACTTGTCTAAGGTACACTTGTTTTCCTTGGCAACTTTCCCAATAATCGAATTTCCTTCACATATAAAGGAGTCTTCCCTTACTTGCTAGTTCAGAGTCTACCATCCGTGACTTATAACGAAACTGTCATTTTCAAGCCTATTTGCTAGAACTGACTAAGGAACTGTCTCAAAGCCAACCTTACTTGGTAACTCAGATAACTTATACACATACATTATTTCCAAGTAGGAAATAAAAAGAAGAGTAGTAACATCCCAACCCTCGGTTTCGCTACGCGAACCAGGGAGTCTGCTTGAAAGACAAGGAACAGCTCCTCGGACTCGCGACGCGAACGCTCCTTCGCCTCGCGATCCAGGAAGCCTGCCAGAGAAACAAAACCCAACTCTCGGCCTCGCGACGCGAAAGTTCATTCGCCACGCGATACGAAAACATGCCCTCTGCTTCGCGACGCGAAATCCATTTCGCTACGCGATGCAGGGGACCTGCCAGAGAGGAAAACACTACTCCTCTGCCTCACGACGCGAATCCCATTCGCCACGCGATGCAGAGAACATATCTGGGAAGCTTCTCTGCCTCGCGACGCGAAATACATTTCGCTTCGCGAATTAGAGAACATGTAACTCCACTCCTCTGCCTCGCGACGCGAAATCTATTTCGCCACGCGACGCAGAGGACATACCTGAGGAACAGAGCACCATTTCTCTGGCTCGCGACGCGAATTTCGGTTCGCTACGCGAGACAAAAAACATGCCCTAAGAAGCAAAACACAACTTCTCGGGCTCGCGACGCGAAATCACGTTCGCCTCGCGACACAGAGAACATGCCCTGAGAAACTTCTCGGGCTCGCGACGCGAAATCACGTTCGCCTCGCGATACAGAGATCACGCAACAGCAAACACAACAGACCTATTCCCCAAGGATTCCCGAAAGACTCGACCAGCTCTGATACCACCTGTAACACCCCTCTCCTCCGGGTGTCACTTTTGTACCCCAAAATATCCATTTACCCTTATTAACAAAAACTTTTTCGAAAATAATTCTATAGTAATTGCGAAAATCTGATACCAAAGGAAAAGCTTTAATAATCCAAGGAAACAAAATGAAACTCATCATATATGACAATAATTCTAGTTCTGCCATTAGGCATACATACTTCGAACCTCTCAATACACAACACTCATAGTCACAGTTGGACGACTGGACTTACATATTTATAAATCTTAAGAGCTGGTCTGACAAAAGAATTCTATGGACAATAAAACTTACTGTCTAACATAAGTCATACCAATGAGACTGGGTCTCGTCGTCAACAAACAACACCTCTTCGTCGTCAACCTCAAGCACTCAAGCTAGAGGGTCCAGAGTGATTCAGAAGACTGTTAATAAAACATCTGTACATGTATCCAAAAACACACAGGGTGTCCAACATGTACAGGCAAGGGTGAGAAACCAATATATGAATCCATAAACGACAACTATATGCCCAATCCAAAACAACAGATTTATATCATATAACTCATTCAAATCATCATACATCAGATAGTATAGCATGTATAATCAAGCACTAATAGCAGTAAAAGCACAAGGGCTTCGTACCCCACAATCAACGTTATCCTCTAAACGTATGCATGGCACTTCCATATATCTCAACTAATATTCAAACTAGATTTCCGGAAATCCCATCACCGTTCGAAATGAGCTGATCAGGCTCCAATATTTGGCCCAAAAATGAGTACTTTGAATCCCATGACACTACGCGATTCTCACATGGGGGCGCAATCAGAAGTACTCCACAAGAATATGGTCATACTGCATTGTCCAACTCAAGGCACAATACGTTCCCAGAACACGTATGACACCATTGTCCATCAAGGCACAATGTTATGACAAATAAGTCATCTCAGGTTCTCCCTGCTTATCAAGGTCCCCCGTATCACGGCACGTCTGCCCCGCATTTAATGCATGAGAAACCTATCTAGTTTCCGATAATGGATCTTTGTCGCATCAATATTTCCTCGTTGTAGCATCAACGCTAACAACCACCATAATGTCTTAGACTCTTTAAGCCTCAAAACACATTTTCTCAAAACAGGATACTTAGCCCAAAAACAACTTAAATCCCAACACCCCTAACCGATGCACCAGTCAAGGACGTTGGATTCAAGATCATAAAAACATCCTCAAGCTTACAGGACCACAAGGATTGTCCCTAAGCCGACAGGACCACAACTAACACGGATCCTTGATCCACGTGTTCTGCAGAACCCTAGAACCCCGACGTCTCGGTTTCTAGTTTCTAAGCTTTAAGCTTTAAAACCACTTTTCTTGAAAACTCGAAAATCAAAAACCCAAATCTCCGATACTTACACAAAGTCATCGAGATCGGTTTTCTATAAAACAAAATGTAGTCCACAGACTATTTCTTTTTCTTTCGTTGTTTTTCGGTAAAACACAAACCTTAGAACAAAGCTTGTAAAAACCTTTTTCCTTGGATAAAACCAATAAATTTTGAAAATCACATTTCTCAAGCGTTTTTCCTCAAATGGTTAACTTTATTGATTTAAAAACTAATAAAGGTCTCTAACGCCCTATTTAATTTTAAAAACATCGTTTTTCGTTATTAACACCACATTTTCACAACTTTGCTCATTTAAGTTGATTTTCCTTAAAAGCAGCTGTTCATTATATTTTATTTCAAAATATTTTATTTCTAAGAGATAATTCATTTATTTTCTCTTAAATTAAACTGAGAAACAATAAAACATATTTCTTTCCTCAATTTAACATTTGAGACTTTTAAAGTTTTTAAGTTACATGGTGTCGGATCCTAATCAAAATTAGGTCCTCTAACGCCTTAAATCCCATAGCAGGGCACACGATACATCCATATAATTATTCAGCAATTATAGCATGCATTCCACTATATCAGCAGTTATATCAATACTTATTCAAACCAACAGCAGTAAATCAACAGCAGTCAATCAAACAATCAACCAACAATCAGATACAGAATATTTAAATATTTAAATACAATACAAACACCGATGCAGCACATAGCTGTCGGAAATGGAGTTCCTCAGGTTTATCCCCTTACCTTAAACGAAGTCTCTTTGATGAGCAACTCCAAGCATCAAGGGCTGAAGGTGGCATAGACATCCCAACTCCACAACAACTCCGAGAATGCATATCCAGCTCCCCCAAGTAAACACAGCCACAGCCCAAAAACCAAGAGATAACATCCAAACACATTCAGTATCCCAATAACATATCAATTAACTAGTCATACTTTAAAAACATAATCTAATGATTTTAAATATTTTACTTAGTCCAATCAAATTACTTTTCCAATAAAATCAATTTGGGAAAAACCAATTGGATCACGGAAATATAAAATTAATTTAGGGAATCATTAATTAATTACCCTAATTGAACTAAAACAGAATTAATTTCATAATTATAGTAAGATAAAGATTTAGGGATTTAGTGAAATTGGGGAAATCCGAATTCAAAGGGAGATTTGAACAATTGACATAGGGAACTTGAAATTGATATATCCAATTGCATAAAAACATAATCAATTTCACATTTAAAGCATGAAATTAAAATGCTAGGGTTTTGAATTGGGGATTTAGGGTTAGGGTTCCTCATGAAATCAAAAACCAAGATAAATGAATGGAGGATTTTTACCCAGGAGGAAGAAAGAGCAGCTCCGGCGGTGGCGCACGGTGGCGGCGCACGGCGGCTCCGGCGATGGCAGTGGCGGTGCTGGGTCCAAAACGTGGAGGAAGATGCCGCCTTCCACGTGGTTGGTTCATTTCTGGAAAGGGAGGCCAAACGGTGGCCGGAAAACCCTATAACAGTGGCGGTTCTACTGTGGCTCCGCCGTCAACGTTGTCCGTTTGCAAAAATGTTGGGCTAGAAATGTAGAGGAAGGTGAGGAGAGTAAAGTTACAAGGTTGGTTTGGTGAAAGGTGGCCGGACGGTGGCCGGAAAATGCTCTAACAGTGGCGGTGGCCCCGTCATCAACTTTCTCCGTTTGGAAAAGTGTTTGGTTAGAATTGTAGAGGAGAAGACAAGGAACATTTCTATGATTTTGGTTTTGTGAGAGGTGGCCGGAGTTGGCCGGAAATGAAGAGAGAAGGAGAGAAAATTTAGAGAGAGAGAGAGAACGCCGTTCTCCAGCGGCGGAAGGAGAAAGAAGAAGAAAGAAAAGAAAAGAAAAAGAAAAAGAGAAAGAGAGAAAGAGAGAGGCGGTGGGGGTGGGGTTTTTTTTTTTTTCTTTTTTTTTTTTTTCTTTTTGTAGTTATAGGTAAAAACTGAGTAGTTGAGATTAAGTCAAAAAAAGAAATAAATCTTGACCCTTTAATCTAAACGCAAAGAGAAACAAATCTAAAATTTCAAAATTCGAAATAAGATAGAGATTGATGATTAAATTTATCAACCTAGGAAATCAATAATCCAAAATAAATTTCTGGTTAAATCCAAACCATTTTATTTTCAAATCTAAAATCAAATAGATTAAATTTGGAAAATAATTTCCTTCAATCATATTATTTAAATTACATAAATAATAATTTTCTAAATACATAATAATAATAATAACAATAGCATAATATTTGCTTTATAAAAGTGTATAAACTATGATAACACACCCAATAAAATAAATAAACTAATTTAAGCAAATAAAACTTCATTATTAACATATATAGGATTTTCGGGGTGTTACAGTCGGGTTCATCGGTTTGAGAGAGTCCTAACCCGGTACCCGAACCGAGACCACCTGGCTGTTGGTTGTAGAAACAGGACCGACCCGACTACCCAAACCGAACTGGTTTTTAGGGTTGGTCCGAGTCTGGTTCGCGGGTCTACCCGTCCACCCTTACTTTCGGAAATTGTTGCCAGTGCTATATGAATAGGGAACAGTTGCAGACGAACACTTATTTACTTAATGTTATGGGAACAGTTATTCACTATTACTAAAAAAGTGTTGCATAAAATAGGAAAAAAAAAGTGTTGTCAGAAGCACAAAATGTTGTAATAACACTAAGCTGACCTTTTTTTGTTTCATATGTACCTTTCCTCCACTTAAATTAATTTATTTTTTACGAGTTCTTAAATCGAATAAATCGATGACTCGAATCAAACCAACCTATGTTATTATTGGTCTGAAAATGCTCAACTTCAACCAAATTATTGTGATCGATTCACTTAATCTAACCTGATTACACCCTGTTTTATAGAATAAGTGATTTATGAAGAAAAAAAAGGTGGTTTTAAAGAAAATAGCAATGTGCATCATCATTACCATTTTGATAGGATGTTGTTTTAGGATGCAATGGGAATACATTTACATAACTGAATTTTAATGAAACGAGTTTTGATTAAATTTGAGTTTATAATATTTGATCTATATTTAGATACTTTATTGTTTTCACAAAAAAAAAAGATATTGTATTGTTAAAAGCACCTTTGATAGAATAAATGTTGTTTAAATTGTGTCATTAAAACTAAGTTTTAAATGTATAGTTACCAAATTGTCCTTGAACTTTTAATTGAGTAATTAACTTTGTGAATACCAAATTTTGTCCTCCCTTTTTCTTAATTTATTTTAATTTAATTTTTTGCCTTTTAGGAATAAAATAAATGAAGAAATAAGAAGAAGAGATAAAAATAAAAAATAAAAAAAAAAAAGAAAAGAAAAGAAAAGAAAAGAAGAAGAAATGAGGAAAAGAGATAAAAGGGAGAAAAGATTGGGTTTCAGCCCAATTCCCACCAAGAAAAAAAAAGAGAAAAGGCTCCCCAAAAGAAAAATAAGAGCCCAAACCCACACCTCCTGAACCGGGTCGCGCTTGACCCGGTTCGCGACCCGCACCCATTTCCCTCTCCACTAACCAGACCCGCACCTTACCCACCAGAAACCGGGTCACGCGCGACCCGGTTCACCGACCCGGCCCAACTTTTTTTCTCTCTTCTTCCTCTCTTCTACCCCAACCCTAGCCGCCCCACTCTTTTCTTCCCCATCTCACCGCCTCTTCTCTCTTCTCTCTCGCCCTCCATGACCGAACCAAGCTCTTCCTTCATCTTCATCATTGCTTTTCATCATTACTTTTCTGCCTTATCTTCTACCTCCACCGCCCCTCTGTCTCTTGCTTCCTCACACCGCACGAAAGCCTCATCCACCCACCGCTTCACCACAGCTCTGCACGCCTACCTCGCCCACCATAGCCATCCCATCATCTCAGATTTTGTCTCCAACCCAAGCTCAACCCATCTAACATCTCAACCCGCAAAGCCCTTTGCATGTGGCTTCATCATTTCGGTTCTGACAGCAGCTTGAAGAAGAGGTCCGAGATTGCGGTTTGAGACACGTGCCAACCGTAGAAGACGAAGAACATCCTTCTTCTCTGAGCAAAATCGAAGAAGGTGTCAGAAAAGCTTTCCTGAGTTGGCCGAAAATCACTTGAGAGTTTGCAATCCCTGTTCAGAGATCTCAAGAACATTTAATGGCATTAAATTTGCCATCATGAAGAAGGCAATTGGATGAGAGAGAGAGCTGCGAAATTTATGCTATAAAAGGCATGAAGATGGAGATCAAAGGGGGTCGGAAAAATTGAAGGAGGAGGTTCGGCCGAAAGTCTTTTTCTCTGTGCTCTATAATTTTGTCTCTCTGAAACCTTAGTCCTCTGATGCCTGAGATTTAGGAGAATTTTTAGAGAGGGTTTAAATTGTTTCTGGGCATCCTGCTGTAGCATTTGGTGACTTGGGAATTTGCTTTTGCAATTTCTAATAGCATTGAATCAGTAAGCATAGGAAGGAATCGTGAAGAACACTATCGTTGTTCATAGTCAATAGGTACAGTCCCTGTTTGATGTTCATCTCTTGGCTACCCTGATTGTGAGGCTAACATTATTATTTCAATCAAATGTCAATTTCCTTTTAATATGCAATGTCTGATGCACTCAATCCACTTGATAATGAATTTAATTATCTTGTTCATGCCTAGACTATTTTACTGGTTTCATTGTGCAAAAATTTACTATGATGAACCTGTTGATTTAACTTTAATCCTGTCATGCTTTGAATCCGTTTGATGAAATGTATGTCCTAAAACTTGTGTTCATGGCTGCGAAAGTTTTTTTTTAACATGCCTTGATTAGTTTCAAATGTATAGGAATGAGTCTGCTCTTACTGCCGCCACATGAACCTACTTAAGAAAATTTATAAATGTTATTTAGATGTTCTGAGTTGTTAGAAAAGTATTTGAAGCATAAATTTTGATTGCACAATATGTATTTGATTAGCAGCCGATGAGTTTGTCTATGCATGGTCAGGCTGGGTGGATTTAGTATTGATGCTACAATGATTCTTTCTCTTTTCTTGAGTTTCTGGTCATACCATGTTATTTTTACATATGTATATTTTCTTTCTCCAAATGTTAAAGTGCTTTGAAAATTAGCCCAATTAGCTTCATGTTAACGAAATTTTTTCCCCTGTATTGGTTGAAGAACCATTTCCAGTGGTGTCGTGTTTCTCAAACTTGAATGTGTCTTTGATTACTGTATGAATACGATAAGGGGCGCTTTCATTCTTTTGCCTGCACTGACATTATAGCTGAACATGAATTATATGCATAAAGATCAAATATCTGGTTAATATAAATTTATGTCGCATGACAGCAAGAAAGTGTTTTTTTTTATACTTATATGCTGAGTTGTTTGTGTCTCATAATAGCATGAATCTTGGTCGGTATTTGTAATGTTTGAGTGGTTCCTACCTCTTGGAGTTCAAAAGTATTTGTATTATTGGGTACAATTCAGTTTTTTTTTATTTTTTTTTTTTTTTTTTTTTTGCTGCTGCATATACTGTCATCTTTCTCTTCATATTGACATATGGGTGCTACAATCCAAAATGAGTGTTTAGGCCGAAAGAAAAATGTACTGAAAAGAAAATTGATATGATGATTCTTCATCCTTCATAAGCTCTAATTCACGTATCTTTTAACTTTTCTTGTAGTAAATATTACCTCATCTTTAGGGATGAAATAGTTATGAGAGACCTCATTTTATTCATTTTCTTTTTCGGATTTCATTTCTTTACACTAGCAACTTTGCGTTATATAGTCATTCCTTTTATTGGACTCATAATTCGGTCACACTCTTATTCTTCAAGAAATAAATAAAGTGTTTAAATAAAAGTTATCAATTTGGTTGTACAACTTGTTGATTTCTTAACCGTTTGAGGGAAGCTTAAGTTTTTTTTTTTTTTTTTTTTTTTTTGCACTTTGGCCTCCCAAAAATTCCCTTTTTATAAATAAATACACACACACACTAAAACATAAATGATTAAAACTTCTTTTTTTTTTTAAAAAAAAAAAATACTTTACTTCCCAAAATAATACTTAACAAAAGGAAATCAATTTAGTTGTACGACTTATTGATTTCTTAATCATTCAAGAGGAATTTAAGCTTATACAGCTTGATTTCTCAAATATATTTTAAGGATAAAAATTTGCTCTTTATCAAAAAATATAAAGAATCAATTTAGCTGCAACAGCTTGTTGATTTTACTGCTTGAGTCATTTTAACTGAAACAGTTCAATGACTTATTTTCGATAAAAATATCTCAAAAGAACATTTTTAAATGAAAAGGGGTTAAAATAAAAATATTAGCAATGGATGTTCCAGGGTGCCGTGGGGCAAAACCCCATGCCTTCCCTAGACATAATCGACTCCCGAACCCTAAAATCTCTATTTCAAAATGAGACTATTTGCCTTTCAATATAAAAAGGGTTTTCCAACGTTTTTCCCTAAAATAAAATTTTGGTGGCGACTCTCAAAAGCAAGGAGAACAAAAAAAAACAGGAGACGAAACCTCTTTCCCGTCGCGCCGTTTGCGACAAACTTTTACAGGAAATATGACAAAAATAATAGTTGAAAAACTCAAACCGAGTTATGACAAACGCAAAAACAATAAATTTTTACTTCTATCCAAATCCAAGTTTGACCCCAAAATTAATTTTCCAACTACGTTCAAAGATAAACTAAACAACATAAAAAATGACAAAAAAAAGTTTAAGTTTCTCAAACAAGTTTGAACTATGCTAAAATGAAATTCAAACACACACTTAATCTTCATTAAGTATTTTCATTTATTTTCAATACAAATTTATTAAGGAAGTTTATCCATATATTTGTTCCATTTCTATACAATGCCACACTTGTGAGATAAAATAGTCATTATTTTTACTACTTTTATACAATATATATTTTTGTAAAATTTACTTATAAAATGAGGATCAATACATAAGTGTAAATTTATTTTAGTTCCTATTTTCTTCTCAATCCCAGTCATTTGTCGATGTTAGAGTAAATGGAAATTGGACCATTTTAAAAATATTTTTTAGGTAATTACACTTATTTTCAAGTTAGAATATATTATATCATACACTTCTTTTGTTTAAAAAATTATATTATACATGCATCTCTTGTTTTATTTATTGTCGTTACACTCCTCACATTTTAATGTTAACTCCTATCTCATTTTTCTATGTAAATAAGAGAAAGAAAATAATTATCATAAAAAATATATAATTTAATATACGTTAATCAAAAGCTCCTATAACTAATTATATCCCTGTCTTTTAATAAAAAAATTAAAATTGAACCAAAGTATAATTATCATCATTAAAAACATTTTAAGGTAGTTAGAATAAAAGTCAAATACTTTAACTTATGTGGTAATTTCTGATTGATTGTTTGTGTAAAAAATCTTTATACTGACAGTGTATACTAATTAAATCCAAAAAATAATTGTTATTGTCAGGCGGGGTAAAGTTTATCATAACTAAATGTATTACAATTAAACTAAAAACTAAAAAGATTAATGTACGTCTCGATATTTCACATTATAATTATGTTCATAAGCAGTGACAGATCTTGAATTAAAAATTTAGGGGAACTGCGTTAAATTTTAATGCATAACTTAAATATATAATATCATATTATATATCTAAAATTTAAGTTGCAATATAAACTCAAAATTAATAAAAAAATAATATTAAAATAAATGATTAAAAATTACTTTAAAGTGTTTTTTAGTTATTTTTTAAAAGAATTGAGCTTGGTAAAAAAGTATTTTGAAAAGTTTTGGGCAGCCTATCATGAAAAAGCTCCGCCACTATTCATAAGAGTGCTCGTATGAATGGAAAGAGAAAATCAAGATAAGCACTTAACTTTTTGAAAAACAAAAGCAATGAAGTTTAACATATGATTTAACAACAAGAAAGGCAATTAACTCCTTCCCCGTTGATCATCCTTATATATATATATATATATATATATATATATATATATAGTATAATAGAAAACAGAGAGATAAGTGAGGGATACTTCGGCACGTTCATAAGCTGTGGAAAGACGCGGAGAGACGTAAAGAGGCATAGATTTGGAAACGCTGAGGATTGTTTTCTTGGTTAACGACATTGTAGCCATGGTGCTGCTTCTCTTGTTACTTACTTGCTACCTCCTTTTTGGTTACCTAGCTTTCCTTAATTAAGCGGTGAAAGTTGACATATTGTTGCTAGTGAACACGTCGAAAGGGTTTGGATGGACACGTTTCGGATATATAATATATGCATTATTCAGAATTTGCTGAATCAGAACTTATATATATATATATAGGATTTAATTGGTATACACCGTCAGTGTAAAGATTTTTTACACATACAATTAATCAGAAATTGTCACATAAGTGTAATGACCTCAGGTAAAGGGAAACTTCTAGAAGGGAAAAATGACTCAATTGAGACAGCTCAGCAGAAGGGAATATTTACCAAATCTCACGTATCCACTATGGATAACAGAAAGAGTGTGAGAGAGAGAAAACCCAACGTTAGGTTGGTGAATTATGTAACCAACTAGTGGTGGTATTTAGAGGAGGGAGAATGTGTAGTGAGGATCAATGTGTAATGTGTGAACATTTCTCTTTCTTCTCCCTATTCTCTCTGTGACTATTGTACTCAGTCCTTCTAATTGTACACCCTGTACTCTTAGAGGTTGAATTGCCTTCCCAGTACTTGAATAACACGAGTACATTTACATTTCCAGAAATTCTCCCTTTCATTGGTGCTTTCATCTCGCCATGGCAGATAACACGCGAATGAAGGAGCTAAGTGCGGATGTCAAGCGCAACGCAGAGACGATCCAGAATGTGCAAGCCCAAATCTCTCGATTGGAGCTCACGAACAACAGCTTGGTAGATCGATTAGCAGTACTGCAGCAGAGTAACGATTCCAAGTTCAATTCCATCTCATCGGCGCTTGAGACTTTGCTCCAGAACAAGACGAGTCCGGCATCTCCCCATGGCGTTGCGAGCTCACAGAAATCGCCATTTCAGGTACGCAATATCAAGCTGGAATTTCCCAGATTTGATGGCAAGAACGTCCTCGAGTGGATTTTTCGTGCTGAGCAATTTTTTGATTACTATGGGACTGTTGATAGTGAGCGATTGACCATTACCTCCGTTCATCTGGATCAAGATGTAGTACCTTGGTTCCAAATGATGCAGAAAACAAACCCATTCACTTCTTGGCAAGACTTTACCAGAGCCCTTGAGCTTGATTATGGCCCATCCATTTATGAATGTCCTAGAGCAACACTATTCAAACTAACCCAGACCAGTTCTGTTGCTGAATACTACTTGCAATTCACTGCACTGTCAAACAGAGTTTATGGCATTAGTAATGAAGCTCTCATAGATTGCTTCATTAGTGGATTGAACCCAGAAATTCGTAGGGATGTCCTGATACACTCACCCATTAACTTGGTTAAGGCTGTCTCCTTAGCTAAAGTATATGAGGCAAAATACACCCAAACACAAACCCAGAATAACCCTAAACCACCAAAAAGCCCAAACACAAACCCACAACAGCCCACTAGAACTCTCTTCAGTCCAAACAAAAATGAAACCAACCACAAAATAGGAAACCCACCCTTACTACACACACCCCCCACCAGACCAATGCATCCTAACCAAAAGAACCCCAATATCAAACGAATTTCAGCAGCTGACATTCAACTCAGAAGAGACAAAGGCCTCTGCTACTGGTGTGATGAAAAATTCTCAACGGCTCACAAGTGCCCCAACAAACAGCTCATGATGTTACTATTTGATGATACAGACGATTCGGAGGACAGTGAAAGTGGTGTAGTACCACCAGATAAAGGTGAAGCAGCAGGGGAATGTGCGCACACTGAGCATCATTTGTCATTAAATGCCCTGAATGGTTCTAGTAGTGTTGGAACATTGAGGTTTCATGGGCAAATTGGAAAAATCTCTGTGCAGGTTTTAGTTGATGGAGGAAGTTCTGATAACTTCATTCAACCCAGAATTGCACAATTCCTGAAGTTACCAGTACAACCAGCACCAGGTTTTAAAGTTCTAGTGGGCAATGGCCAGTATTTGACAGCTGAAGGGGTTATCACAGAGTTACCAGTGCTGTTACAAGGGCACAAACTGACTATACCAGTATATTTGCTTCCAGTTGCTGGGGCCGATTTGATTCTAGGCACGACTTGGTTGGCTACTTTGGGGCCACACGTAGCAGATTATGCAGAAATGACAATCAAGTTCATTCACCAAGGGAAGTTTGTCACATTTCAGGGAGAAAAAGCTCCCACACCAAAGCATGCTCAGTTGCATTTTTTGAGAAGAATGCAAACTACTGGTTCTATTGCAGAGTGTTTTGCAGTACAAATGATGAAGACAGAGGAAGAGGTGGACGTGTTGAAGGGTCTAGCAGATGACATTGCACCAGAACTAGCTATGTTGTTGCAAACGTACAGAGCTGTGTTTGATACTCCAGTGGGTCTACCACCACCGAGACAACAGAATCATGCTATACCTTTGCAAGAAGGCTCAAACCCAGTCAAGGTTAAACCGTACAGGTATCCTCATAGCCAAAAAGAGCAAATTGAAAAGATGGTAATTGCAATGCTCGAACAGGGAATAATTCAGCCTAGTAATAGTCCTTTTTCATCACCTATTCTTTTAGTTAAAAAAAAGGATGGTAGTTGGAGATTTTGTACAGACTATAGGGCTTTGAATGCTTTGACTGTGAAGGATAGTTTCCCTATGCCTACTGTGGATGAGCTGTTAGATGAACTATTTGGTGCAAAGTACTTTTCTAAACTAGATTTAAGGTCTGGTTATCACCAAATACTAGTCCAACCTGAGGATAGACATAAAACAGCCTTTAGAACCCACCATGGCCATTTTGAGTGGTTGGTAATGCCATTTGGGTTAACCAATGCTCCGGCTTCTTTTCAGTGTTTGATGAACCATATTTTCCAACATGCTTTAAGAAAATATGTGTTAGTGTTTTTTGATGACATATTGGTATATAGTTCCACATGGCATGAACATTTATGTCACCTAGAGGCTGTATTGGAAGTGTTGAAAGAAAATGTTTTGTTTGCTAAGTTGTCTAAATGCTCTTTTGGTGTATTGGAGATAGAGTACTTGGGACATATAGTTTCAAGTAAAGGAGTTGCTATGGATGCTACTAAGGTGCAGGCAGTTCTAGACTGGCCTACACCACTCAATATCAAGCAGCTGAGAGGTTTCTTAGGTCTCACCGGATACTATCGAAGGTTTATCACAGGGTATGCAAAGCTGGCTGCACCATTGACAGATCTACTTAAAAAAGAAGCATTCAAGTGGACACCTGAGGCAGAGACAGCATTTGTTCAATTGAAGAAGGTGATGACTTCCGCACCAGTGCTAGCTCTTCCTAATTTCCAACTGCCCTTCATTCTGGAAACTGATGCTTCCGGCACTGGTATTGGAGCAGTATTACATCAGAATGGCCATCCAATAGCATTTTTCTCCAAGAAACTTGCACCTAGAGTGCAAAAGAAATCTGCTTACTTTCGAGAGATGTTAGCAATTGCTGAAGCTATAGCTAAGTTCAGACACTACTTGTTGGGACACAAATTTATCATCAGAACTGATCAAAAGAGCTTGAGATCATTGATGGAACAATCCCTACAGACACCTGAACAACAGGAGTGGCTCCACAGGTTTTTGGGATATGATTTTGTGATTGAATACAAGCCCGGTAAGGAGAATCTCGCTGCTGATTCCTTGTCAAGAATGATGATGCTGTCTTGGTCTGAACCTCAAGCTAGTATACTGAAGACGATAGAACAAGCCACTGCAGAGAATGTTGCCTTGCAGGAACGGATACAGTTGTGTAAACAACAACCAGATTCACAAAGAAATTACTCAGCTAAGGGTAATTTGTTGTATTGGAAGGATCGGGTAGTTATTCCTGAGGATGAAGAATTGATTCAAATGCTGCTGAAAGAATTTCATAACTCTCCCATAGGAGGGCATGCTGGGATAAAAAGAACTACAGCCAGAATTGCAAGCCAATTCTACTGGCCATCATTGAAGAAGGATGTAAACAGCTTTGTGCAAAGTTGTGACATCTGCCAGAGAGCTAAAACAACAACTTCACTACCTGCAGGGCTATTGCAGCCACTTCCGATCCCATCACAAGTGTGGGAAGATATTGCTATGGACTTCATAACCGGTTTACCTGCTTCTCATGGGTTCAACACCATCTTGGTTGTCATTGACAGACTTACAAAATTTGCCCATTTCATTCCTATGAAGAATGACTACACCAGCAAATCTGTGGCAGAGGTTTTTATGAACCAGATTGTGAAACTTCATGGTATGCCAAAGTCCATAATTTCTGACAGGGACAAAGTCTTTACCAGCCAATTTTGGAAGAACTTATTCCAATTACAGGGCACGACATTGGCTATGAGCTCAGCTTATCACCCGCAAACGGATGGTCAATCCGAAGTATTAAACAAATGTCTGGAGCTGTTTCTGAGGTGCTTCACATTTGAGAATCCAAAGGGTTGGTACAAGGCACTAGCATGGGCAGAATATTGGTACAACACAGCTTATCACACAAGCATTCAAATGACACCATTCAAAGCTTTATATGGTAGAGATCCACCTACTTTGGTGAGATATCAACCAGAAATCACTGATGTCCCCACTGTGCAGGAGCAATTGACTGCTAGAGATGAACTTTTGAGGCAATTGAAGGATAATTTGATGAAGGCTCAGACTTATATGAAGAATCAGGCTGATAAGAAAAGACAAGATGTCCATTTGCAGGTAGGGGACTTAGTTCTAGTGAAATTACAGCCATACAAACAACACTCAGCTGCTCTTAGAAAGAATCATAAACTGGGAATGCGTTTCTTTGGTCCCTTTAAAATTCTGGCCAGAATAGGAGCAGTGGCCTACAAGTTGGAGTTACCTGCTGAAGCTAGAATCCACAATGTCTTCCATATTTCACAGCTGAAATTGTTTAAAGGCACACCAGGAGAACAGCACTTGCCCTTACCATTAACTACAGCAGAAAGTGGACCAATTATCATGCCTAGTAAGCTGCTGCAGACCAGAACTCTGCTACAAGGCAACCAGAAAATTCCTCAGGTGTTAGTGCAATGGGAAGGAATTGATGAGACAGAAGCTACTTGGGAGAAGGTTGCTGAATTCCAAGTTAATTTTCCTAACTTCAACCTTGAGGACAAGGTTGTTTTAAAAGAGGATGGCATTGTAATGACCTCAGGTAAAGGGAAACTTCTAGAAGGGAAAAATGACTCAATTGAGACAGCTCAGCAGAAGGGAATATTTACCAAATCTCACGTATCCACTATGGATAACAGAAAGAGTGTGAGAGAGAGAAAACCCAACGTTAGGTTGGTGAATTATGTAACCAACTAGTGGTGGTATTTAGAGGAGGGAGAATGTGTAGTGAGGATCAATGTGTAATGTGTGAACATTTCTCTTTCTTCTCCCTATTCTCTCTGTGACTATTGTACTCAGTCCTTCTAATTGTACACCCTGTACTCTTAGAGGTTGAATTGCCTTCCCAGTACTTGAATAACACGAGTACATTTACATTTCCAGAAATTCTCCCTTTCAATAAGCTAGAATGTTTAACTTTTATCCTAACTACATTAAAAGTCACACACCATGATTTCTGATTGGTTGTCAGTATAAAAAATTTTACACTGATAATACATAATAATTAAACTCATATAATATATATATATATATATATATATATATATTAGTTCCCTTCATTCTTCTCTTTACGGGTAAAGGAACAAAAACTTGTTACCTACTCTAATAATTTTTATTAATAAATTATATATGTGTTGGGTCAAGAATCAGCTATAGGTAAATGTTAATTTGTCAGTATTTGTATTGGGGCAGACAATGGCCCAATGTAGAATAAACCAACATTGGATCGAACAAAGGGTCAATCCCAGACGGTGGACAAACTATCAGACAATCTAACACCAAACAATTTATGCAACTTGATAGGCTTGCCGCTCTACCCAACCTATGACAGAGCTGCCTACCAACTCATCCAATTGTTGTTGATTTTTGCTAAATTGATAGAAAAGGCAACTTAATTGGCCTCTCTGTGCACGCAAGTAGACGATCAATGGCGGATGACTGCACATCAATCACTCCCCAATAGACCAAAATCCCTCAGAGCCCATAAGCATGGTAGCCTATAAATACAAGGAGTATCACCCCGCATAGACTCACTTCATGTTCACCCTACACACTTCATTCCCCATACTTGCATTCCCTTTATTAACTTTATTAGCATCAAAGTGTTTTTGCATGTACATCACTCGTCGTGCATCAAATTAGCCGACCAGCCAAAGAAAGCATCCCAACATCTAGAGATCGACCTACCAACAAACCAAAATACCAGATCACCCAAAGTTTTAGGAGACTAATTATTCAAGAAGTTTACAACTGAACAATATGCGTTCTTTTGCCACAAACATAAACATATTACGGAGAGGAGTTTACACATTTTTTTAGTATTATTATTTATACCAGTTTTTTTTGCGATAATAAAATAAGAAAACTCATTTTCTTTCCAAAACAAATAAAATTAATGTTAACACGGTATAGTTTTTGATGGAAATATCAATTCTCTAGAGATAATTGAGATAAAAGAATAAAGCTGTCATGACTATTAATTTTAGGCACAACTGGAAGTATCACTTATTATAAAGGAGGCTACTTGAGAATTATTATGTAATGTTATTTCTTTTGGGCAAAAATAGAGAAATGGGTAAATTTGGACGGTTGCTTTTTTCATTGCGCCAGTTATATAATACTACTATAATAGGAGGCCCAGAAAATGTTAGGAAGCCACAGATTTAGTCCACTGAGCTAATATTTGGACCACACTAATGATAAAGGGTGCAGTTCTATCTCTCTTTTATCATGGACGAGTATTTACTCTACTTTCTGGCTGGCCCCAAAACAGAAGACGACGAAAAGTCCAAACACCAAAACAGCCTTGCCTCTGTGGCAAGTTTTTGTTGGATACTCTTCTCTTTTCTCCGGTTTTACTACATGGTTCAACTTAAATCATAAGAGATACTTGTTTATTTTTTAAAAGGTTTTTTAGTACATTATTAATGTTAATCGGATAGCAAATCGGAAAAGGTTACGGTTTGGGTTCAATTGGATAGTCTAACCGAATAATATATAACATAAAATTTTTTCATTTATAACATGCAATACTAATAAAATATTATAATTATTAAAAACTAAAATAAGAAATTAAAAACCGAACTTACCATCTCTATAATATAATAATATTATTATATAGTTTATATTTGTATATGTTTTACCTTTTAACTTTGCGAGCATTGAGAATCTAGAATAAAGAATTAGCCAACAGATTAAGTTCTCTCTTTTCTGTTTCATTTTTTTCACTTTTAAAATTTTGATTTTTTTTATAAAATTGGTCAAATCCAGTTTAATTCAGTCCAACCGGATTTTTGACCGATCAATTTTGATCGGTTTAAAGCCGTTTAACTGTAGAAACGGTTTTGACCCCTAACCAAGTCTGAACAAGAGGCTGGTTAACTGTTTAACAGGTCTGGTCCTGTCCTGTTTTCATAACCTTAATTATTTTATTAGAGGCTGATTTAATATAAAACATTAATTCAAATACACTATTAATATATTCAAAAAAAAATTGGATGAGATGACATGAGTCTCTTCCAGCTTAACTAGTGATCTCGAGTTCGAATCTGAGCCCTGAGAATGCAGCAGCGTTAAAACTCTTGAAGGGGAGTTTTGCTGCCCTTATGGTCCTATCCGACTCGAGAGATTAGTTTCCGTAGTTACGCGTGGGAAAATGCTCTGCGAAACAAAAAAAAATACACACTATTAATATAGTTTAAAGATGAAAAAGGAGATGAAAAGCCCTATTTGCTATCTCCATAATGAGTAATTATTAAAAGAGCCGAAGAATTTTTGACTCCACCTAGCACCCTTCTGTTCATTATCCACTAGTTTTTCTCCCATACCTCTATTTTCAACGAGAAATCAAACAAGAGAAGGACATTTGCAAATTCCTTAGCAGCGCTCATTGTAGCTGAAAATTTTAATTTCTAATGCAAATGATGTTGCTTCTACTTTTCTGGATGGTGACTTGACCAGTATCATTTCTATTTTGTTTATGTATAAAGTATATCTTAAAATATAGGGCACTATTGGTCACCATACATGGAAGAGAGAAATTGGTTCCATATGTTAATTGCCTTGCCACCCAATTTGAATTGGCCAGAGCAGTAATTTGGTGAGTTTACACCAAGTTGTTATAGAAACATGGAGAAAGACCTCAGCTGCCCAAAAAGCTTAAGCATATATATTTAAATGTTATTGCAACTCTATGGTTGGTTTCATGGTATTTTAGGTTAATCAAAACTTTTGGCGATATAAAATTTCAAGCAGCCTGGTTTTCTACCATAGAAATTCCATTCATTCCCATTAGAAAGCCACTTTAGGTGTTCTGGAGCCAGTTCTTGCCAACTAAAGTAATAGCATAGGAGGAGCTTCAGCATGGAAAGGACAGTCCCAAGTATAATAGATGTCAGTGGGATTTCACGTCAGAAATGCTATGGTGGGATTTATTTCTCAGCCAATTGATAAATTCCAAAGTGCATATTCCACTCATCTTATATTGGGTCCTTTCCTGAAGAGATAATCCCACGACCAATTTCTGTAAAAGAAAGTAGTGAATGCATTTTTTCCTCCCTCAAACTGTTTGACCTGAAAACTAAAGTCTAGCAAATCATTTTCAATCCTCATTGTCCACAAGAAAAACAATATAATGGACTAAGTAAAGAATTATATAATTAGGTTTGATGTCCCATCTTAATCTAAAATTTTAAAGTATTAGGCCTATAGGTCTTTGACAGATATATAGACTTAAGGTGTGTTCCAAACACACTTAAATTTGTCCATTGCTTTTCAATTTAAGACTGTGTTACCCACATTTTATTCACGTTTAAAATTTAAAATTTCTAACACCTAATCTAGCCTCTAAATAGCCTTTCTCTTTTGGATAGCATTTGGTTGCAATGAGAAAGAGCTAGGAATCACTTGTTATATGTAGAAAAGATTTTTTGTCAACATTATCATAAGTGGATTCTGGGAAGACATATAAGGCACTGACATAGCAGAAAGAAGGATGACATGTGTACTAAATAAAACTCAGAATTGAAAGCATGCATGAACTTGGCTCCAAAATGGGATAATGAAATGAGCTTTTACTGTACTTGGTCGTTTGTTATAACTCGAGCCATTAACAGGAGGCTCGACTAACACTGTAGAACTTGCTATTTCTGGGGAGGAGTCATGGCTGGTAAGATTAAAAGAAGTTGAGGCCAGCTAAATGGAGTAGATGGTCCAAAAAAATTAAGTTACAAAAATAGCATAAATGTTCTACACAGAACTCCTGTGAATAGAAACCTCACATGTAGGGTTGCGGCAGTTAATTTTAAGAATTAAAAGTTTGTGCATGGTGATTTGTGACGTTTCTGTGAGAAGGTCTGATATGAACACAATGTCTATCCGGTACAATTAATCAAATTCTTAATAACCATCAAAATAATAATTTAAAAAAATAATAAAATTCTTACTAAAATTATTTTAAAGTTAATTTTAAATTTTTATTGATTATATCCAGAGACACGTATCCATACAAGATTTACTTCATTTCTGTACTCATTCACATAACACAGCCACAAAAATAATGTGGCAATTTATGTAGGCCAGGGCCTTTCATGCTAATGCCACAAATGTGACATGTATGGTGGCTTGTTGAGACAACTTGCTCGGCTTTTGGAGTTATTTTCCCCCACTGAAATAATGAAACACTTAAACGAACTGAAATATATAATTTTGCATATGATTTGTGCATATAGAAATTATTAATAAAATGTATTACTCGATATCAACTTTCGATAAGAAAAAGATATGGTACATGCATGCTTTTTAGGCAGAAGCACAATCTACAAATTGTTTTATAGCCACACAATGTGAATCTTACAAACAATCAGGAATAGAACAAAACTCCAAAACAGCGTGTGACTAGAATAAGGAAAAAAGTCAGCCTGAGGGGCAGAGACACCTGAATTTGGAAGGATTAGAAATCATTTTCGTCATATATTCATCATGCCTCACATGCACATACATATAATTGCATGGTCCAGTGGATAACTCCAACTAACATAAGTTATAAAGGGGTAACAAAAATACTACATATTTATACTGCTTATTACAAGGCGATTCATGGCTATAGTTTTTATACAGATTATTACACCTATAAGTATAATGTACTAGAAGACAAAAAAACCAAATAAGGCAGTAGCCGTATCAAGAACATTTTACCTTCATACAACAAACTTGCTTTACAAGTGTATTATCAAATTACACCAACCAAAACCCATATATCTGAGCATGAATGCAAGAACTAAGATTACTGTTGAGAGCCATCAAATCTTACACCATCAAGCCATGAAACAACTACTTCAATAGAGGGTCTCTGCCTTGGATCTTGGTCTAGACATTTACAAGCAATGGCCAGCACCCCCAACAGCTGTTTCTCATGATCCTTCAGCCAAATGGCTGGATCAAAAACTTCCTGCTCCTTATTCTCTGATTTCATCTGAAACACCCAAGACACCAGATTCCTGCAATTTTTCCCCTTGATGACTTCTACAGGCCTTCTACCAGTAAGAAGCTCAAGAAGAACAACACCAAAACTGTAAACATCACCCCTGAAAGTTGCTGTCAGTGTCTGACTATATTCTGGAGGAATGTATCCTAAAGTTCCTACTAAATCTGTTGTGACATGAGTATCATAAGGTTGAAGTAACCTTGAGAGACCAAAATCAGCCAAATGAGCTTCAAACTTATCATCCAACAATATGTTGCTAGATTTAACATCTCGATGCACTATGTATGGTTCACACCCCTTGTGCAAGTATGCTAATCCACGAGCAGCGCCTTGTGCAATCTTGAGTCTTACATCCCAATTTAGAGCTGAATTTCCTTCCACACATTCATGCAGCCAATAATCCAAGCTCCCATTCTCCAAGTATGAGTATATTAGCAATCTGTCGCTGCCATGCCGACAATAACCTTTAAGAGAAACAAGGTTCTTGTGTTGAGCTCTTGACAGGGCCTCTACTTCAGCTTGGAATTCACGTTCCATCTGACCACAGTCCCCAGAGAGTCTCTTGATAGCTGCTTTTGTGCCATTTGGAAGATTTGCCTTGTAGACAAGACCAAACCCGCCACAACCAACAATATTTGCTTGGTTGAAATTGTTTGTGGATTTTAACAAATCTGCAACACTGAGATCCTTGCAATCTGAATTCTGAAAAAGCACCAATTTTGAGGAAACAAGTGCTTCAGATAACCTGTGTGGCCTTCTACTGAGTTCCTCATCATTGTTATCAACTGGCTTATCCTCATCCCTCTTTGACATTCTTAGAATAATAATTGAAAGAAGAAGTGCAAGCCCTACCCCAATGCTGATTGTTATGCCAAGTACATTGCCTCTACCAAGTTTTCTGGCAGAACCAGAAGAAATATTGGGTCTCAAACCCATATTAGTTACAATGTTGCAAGGAGAATCAATTTCCCTACAAAGCCCCAGGTTGCCCTCAAAGCTTGAACTAGGGAAGCTTAAAAACTGCCCGCTGGATGGAATTGGTCCTTGCAAGTGATTATATGCCACACTGAACTTTGACAAGAATGTGAGGTTGTTAAATGATGGAGGAATCATTCCATGGAGATCATTATAAGATAAATCCAATGTTTCCAAGTTCTCCATCTCTGAAATAGAGCTAGGAATGGTACCGGTGATGTTGTTCCGGCTTAAATCCAAGACATGCAATGCTTTCAATTGACCAATTTCAGGCCATATACTTCCACTTAATATGTTATTGCTCAAGTATATTGAAGGAGGGAAACTTGAGGCCTGGTTATATTGTAGCCCACTAGCACTCTTGTTTCTCTTGACCAAGAGAGGAATGCCTGCAGATGAAGTGAGATTTAATCTGCTACAATTTGGGGAAATGAGGCCCCTCATCTCTGTCAAACTTTTTGGTATTTCTCCTGTGAGAGAATTGTTTGAGAAATCCAAGTAGAACAAATTGTCCATTTGACCAATCCATGAAGGAATACTACCATCCAAATGGTTCCAAGACAAATCAAGAACTCCCAATTTCCGGCAATTCGACAGCCAAGAAGGAATATGGCCTTTAAGACCACAATTTCCAAGTGCTAAAACCATAAGGCTCTCAAATCCTGTTATTACACTTTCTGGAATTTCCTCACCATGGAAATTCTTAAAGAGGATAAGAGTGGTGAGGTTTTTGCAATGCCGCAGAGCAGACAGTGCCCCAGACAAGTTCTCTAAGCTGTTGTTTGACATGGACACAAACAAAAGTGAAGTAAGGTTGGCATAGTTTTCAGGGATAGATCCAGTTAACCTATTCCTAGCAAAGCTTAAAACTTTCAATTCACGGCAATAGGCCAAGGAACTTGGAAGGGGCCCAGTAAAATGATTAGTAGCAAGGTCAAGTGTGTTAAGATTAGACAACCCAGTGAAATCAAGATCAATAGTACCTGACAAGGAATTATTTCTAAGATCAAGCACCCTAAGCTTTGAGCATAAAGCCAAAGTGGAAGGCAAAGGTCCAGAAATTGAATTGGAGTGTGCTACTAATTGTTCTAGCTGCAAAAGGTTCCCAAACACATTTGGGAGTTCACCAGAAAAGTGGTTCCCAGAAACCACCAGAGCTTTTAGTCTAGAGAGCTTACTCAGTTCGTTGCTTAAGTGGCCAGATAAATTGTTGGCAGAGAGTGAGAGTTGCTCCAAAGCTGACATTGAATACAAGGAATCTGGAAGAGGGCCAGAATATGAATTGGAATCCAAATGCAAATGTTGGAGAGATGTGGTGCAGTTATCCAAGCCTTCAAGACCACCAACAAAGTGATTTGCAGATAAATCAAGGGTATGAAGACCATTGGAAGAACTGCAAATTTGAGAATTGAACCTGCCAGTGAATGAATTGTTACTCACATTGAGAGCAAGTAGATGTGGGAATTCTCCAAGTTGGAAGGGGTCACCAGAGAATAAATTGCTAGAAATATTCAATATCTCAATGGATTGCAAACCAGAAAGAACCCCATCAACTTGTCCTGACAGCATATTATGGCTCAAGTCAAGGAATTTCAAGTGCTTCAGCTTGGAGAACTCTATAGGCAACCCACCAACAAGATGATTGAATGAGAGATTCAGAAAAATGAGCTGATCTAGCTCTGCTAAAGAACGTGAAATTGTCCCATTGAGATCCAATCCAGGCAGAATCAACTTGGTCACTCTTCTAGCAGCAACTCCACCACCACCACCAGTTACATTATCACAGACAACTCCAACCCAATTGCAGCACACAGTATCATTGGACCATGCTGTGATGATAGAGCCTTCAGTAAGGTTGCCTGAAAATTCCTTCAGGGCTGATAAATCATGCAGGTCACAGGATAGGGTTTGGTTGTTAAGACCAAGTGACAAGTAAAGTAAGCAAGCCAAGAAACACCATTGCAGAAGTGTCACATAGAAGCATCTGAGCAGCACCATTGCTGAAACTAAACTGATATGTCCAGCTCAAAATCAAGGTCAAGCTCCCATATACAACAGCAGAAGCTAGTGTATCACTGAAAGCACAGTGCTTCCCAAAACTGAGAGGAACCCTAATAAGTGAAGCAACTTTTAATCACAGCTCAAATTGCAACAAACAACTTGCACCTTCGAAAGGAAACACCAAACACCAATTACAAGTAAACGATTTAGTTCAACAACCCCCACCAAAACCAAATCCCAAGAACATGAGATCTAGACGGTGGGAAAAAAAAACCCATAGTCAATATGAAAGAAATTCAGCAACACCACCCTTGAAGAAAGAGAAAGGATGTACAAATGAAGAAACTTATATCCCATATCCCCAAACATCAAAGACTATATACAACAGGGACCATATGGCAACAGCTTGTGAATGAAGCAATCAACAGTGACTATTTTAAAAGGAAAGTGAGACAACAATCAATTACACAAGTAAGAGCCGGTGAGATCCCTCAGTCCCCACCAGAAAATTTAAGATCTTTTGACCCAAAAAACAAAACCCAATTACCTAATATCGCTCAAAACTCAACTCAACAGTGACCCTTTAACCCACAAGATCTCTCAGACACAAAACCCAACCCAAAGAAAAACCCTTTTTATATAAAAATAGAATCTTTGTTTACTTGAAATGACAGGAAACAAAAAAAGGTTTGAAATTTAAGCCCAAACAAAGGTCAGTTTAAGAAGCAGAATAGGGAAAAGGGTAGCCAACAACAGTGCCCTGTGAAACCTAACCTCGGCAAATTTTTGTCAAATGGGTCTGCTTCAATTTCCAAACCAAAACGTCATTTTTTCTTTCTTTATTCTTCTAAGGTTTATTTTTTTCAAAGGGTAATAGCTGTCACTATGATTTTTTTCAGACCAAAACAGTGATACTTGTGATAGATAGAATCTAGAGGAGACAAAGATAGCAGAAATTTCAAATCAGGGAATAGTGTAAGAGAGAAGTAGCATAAGACATGGCATGGTGCAAGACAAGAAAGGAAAGTTCTTTATCTTTCCTGAGAATCTACACTGTATTATGATATTTTTTATATATATTTGATTTGATTTGATTTGATAGGCTGCAGAGAAGGTGTTGAAATGAGGAAGGACGGAGAGGGCTGACTTTACAAGGAGTAATCAAGTTATCAAATAAATTTTATTTTATATTTTTGGAAATATATTAACTAACAGATATTGTTATTATTATTATTAAATCTGCATATATTTATGAATTTTTTTATTATGTGTAAACTTGCATATGTTAAGAAATCAATATATCAAAAAATTTTATGAAAAATCACACTTTTAACTTTTCAATATATTGAATGCAACATTTTTCAAGAAAGGATTGCTATAATTGATTCCTTAACATGTGCAAGTTTGCACATGATAGAAAAACCCTATATTTATTTATATTTAATTTTTTTCTTTTTTTCATATATTAATTATCTGAGTTTAATTGGCATATAATTTATTATCGGTTTAAAATTTTTTATCCTATTAATCAATCAGAAATCATGATATGAGTGGCTTTTAAATGATCCGTTTGTTTTAGATTTTGATATAATTGATTTTGAAAGAATTGATATTAAAATAATTGATTTTGAAAATCGAGGTTAAAACAATTGATTTGTGTTTGGTAATGATATTTTAAAAGTGAGTTTAGATGAATTATTTTTGTTTGGACAGAACAAAGTAGAATCAATTATAAAGTTAAAATTACTAAAAAATTGAATCAATTATAGTGTTTGGACTAAAACGGACATGAACCAATTGAGGAGTAAAGAGAGAGACATAAATGAGGAGAGTAGTAGAGTAAAAAACCAAAACCCGTTTGAAATGCAAACTCAAAAGCCATCCCTTACCAACTTCCAATAAAATCAATTTTGAACACCTTTAAACACACTTTTATCCACCATGTTTTTATCCAAGCAAAATTTTAAAAAGCAAACTAGATTTTGAAGACTCGAAATCTTAAACAAACAAACATAAAAGTAATTAGGATAAGATTCAAATATTTTAGTTTATGTGATGTTTTCTGATTGGTAGACAGTGTACAATTTTTTTACATTGACCATACATACCAATTAAATCCTTATGTTAAATTCATTAACCATTAATTATGTATGTATCATGTATAATTTATACTTTTTACATTCTACTTGAATTAATTATGTATGTATAATTTTATTATTTTCTATAACATTTTTTCATTCTTTTATTTATATATATTTTCTCTAAATTTAAAATTATTCATGCAGTGATGGATACTTGCTATTGTGAAATTCAAGTTCACTGCAAGATAATTATATTTAGAGATGTTTACGGTTCAGTTTGGATTATTTTTAAGGCAAGTCACTCGATCCAAACAAGGAAATAAGTTGTGGTGCGGTTTGAATTAGATTGATTACAATATCAAATCTGATTCAATCTAATCTGATTAAAAGCTGTTTGAATTGTACTGAATGGTTTGGGTTTTTTATTTGTTTTTATTTTACGATTTAAAATATTAACTCAACACCTTAAATAAATTATCTCATAAGTCAACATTGGTCATAGTAGTCACATTTCTCGATACATAAATCATCGGTACAAATTAAAAACTTAACAAAAAGAGTCATATAAGAGTTTAGTTTAGGGTTAAAAAGGGTTGATATAGAATAGAAGACCCGTTAGGAAAGCATATATATTATTGTAATTTCAGAATAAATATATCCGATATTTAGTTTGAATTGGATCGATTGCAGAAGTGAGAATCGAAAATCGAATTGATCCAAAAAAATTTTTTGATTTTTTTGTTTTCGATTTTTTCAATTATCGTTTTATTTGGTTATCGATTTTTTCAATTTGGTTTGAGTGATTTAGGATAGACTGGATTGAATTTCAATACCCCCTAATTATATAATTAATAGAATAAATTATGATATAGTTAATAATTATCTATTAATTAATTAATACTTTGCTGTTTTATATTCATTTTCTAAATTTTTGTATAATTATTAAAGATATCATTAAGTGATTTTCGATATACCAATGTATGATTGGTTCGAGTAATAAGAGATTTAGATATCTTAAGTAAGTGATTAGAGTTTCAAATTCTGACTCTTGTGCATGAAGAAAATCAGGTTGGTAGGGAAGAGCCCATCTTATGTGCCTAAATAGGTTTCTCGACGAAGATTAGTCACTACTAACGGTGATGAATATTTCACACCTATCTTATAGTTAAAAAAAAAGTGATATTCAATATAATTTCATATAATTAATTCATTCTCTCTTAATTTATTAATAATTTCTTTTTTACCAATTATTATTAATACGTGTTTTGAATTATGGGTTTCATTTCATCACACTGGACGAGGAAGCAGAAAAGGTCAGAGTCTCAGTTGCTGACTTACGAACACATGGCTCCTATTTCTCTCTCTGACTATGTGAAGCAACCCAGCATCTGATTCTCAATGCCGAGGCACCTAATTTTGTTTGTTGGTTTCTCTCTCTTTGGAATGGTGTGGGATAGAGGGAGGGTTGAGTTGAGGTTGGTTTGGACTTTGGACAACTTTAGTGAGTGGGTCCGGTAAAACGAACGAAGAGGAGGAAGAGCTTTTCTTTGTTTCAATATTCAATTCAAAGCCCACATTTCTCGGTGACATTTCCTCTTTTTAATGGCATATTTGGTTTTCCATTTTGTAAAAGTAATTATATGTTTGGTAGAGCGTCTACATATACGCAGATGTGATTTTTTAGAAGCAGTCCAATACAAGCTTTCACGATAGAAGCAAAATAAATTACATTCACGCCATCATAAATTTGATTTTGGGGAACCTGACGCGGAAATAAACACCTCCTCATAAGTTATTTTTTCTTTCTGAAAGTATCATTCTTCGGATCGATAGATGATAAACTAATTTCACCAATAACTTTCAAACGTTTAAGCGGAGATTCTTTTCAGTACTATTTTTCTATATATATGAATTTAGGGATTGAACATACGATCATATGCTTAAGGGATTGTGAACACCAAATTTTGTCCTCTTTTTTATTTATTTTATTTTTATTTTTTTATCTTTCAGGAATAAAATAAATGAAGAAATAAAAAAAAAGATATTAAAAAAAAAGAAAAGAAGAAGAAATGAAGAAAATAGATAAAAGGAAGGAAAAGATTGGGTTCCAGCCCAATCTCCACCAAGACAAGGAAAAAGGGCTCCCAAACCAAAAATAATAGCCCAAACCCACACCTCCTGAACCGGGTCGCGCTTAACTCGGTCTGCGACCCGCACTCATTTCCCTCTCCACTAACCAGACCCGTGCCCTACCCACCAGAAACTGGGTCGCGCGTGACCCGGTTCACCGACCCGGCCCAATCTTCTTTTTTTCTCCTCTTCCTCTCCTCTACCCCAACCCTAGCCGCCCCACTCTTTTCTTCCCCATCTCACTGCCTCTTCTCCCTTCTCTCTCGCCCTCCATGACCGAACCAAGCCCCTCCTTCATCTTCATCATTGCTTTTCATCATTGCTTTTCTGCCTTATCCTCTACCTCCACCGCCCCTCTGTCTCTTGCTTCCTCACACCGCACGAAATCCTCATCCACCCACCGCCTCACCACAGCTCTGCGCGCCTACCTCGCCCACCATAGCCATCCCATCACCTCAGATTTTGTCTCCAACCCAGGCTCAACCCATCCAACATCTCAACCCGCGAAACCTTTTGCATGTGGCTTCATCATCTCGGTTCTGACAGCAGCTCGAAGAAGAGGTCCAAGATTGCGGCTTGAGGCACGTGTCAACAGTAGAAGACGAAGAACATCCTTCTTCTCTGAGCAAAATCGAAGAAGGTGTCAGTAAAGCTTTCCTGATTTGGCCGAAAATCACTTGAGAGTCTTTCAATCCCTGTTCAGAGATGTCAAGAACATTTAATGGCATTAAATTTGCCATCATGAAGAAGGCAATTGGATGAGGGAGAGCTGCGGAATTTATGCTATAAAAGGCATGAAGATGAAGATCAAGGGGGTCCGAAAAAATTTTGAAGGAAAGGGTCGGCCGAAAGTCTCATTTTTTTCTCATCTCTGTGCTCTGTAACTTTGTTTTTCGAAACTTTAGTTCTCTGATGTCTAAGATTTGGGAAAATTTTTAGAGAGGGTTTAAATTGTTTCTGGGTATCCTGCTGTGGCATTTTGTGACCTGGGAATTTGCTTTTGTAATTTCTGATAGCATTGGATCGGTAAGCATAGGGAGGAACCGTGAAGAACACTGTTGTTGTTCACAGCCAATAGGTAAAGTCCTTGTTTGATGTTCATCTCCTGGCTATCCTGATTGTGAGGCAAACATTTTTTTTTATTTCGAATCAAATGTTAAATTTTTAGTATTGCAGTGCCTGGTGCATTTAATCTACTTGATAGAAAATTTGATTATCTTATTTATGCTTGGGCTGTTGTACTGATTTTATTGTTCTGGAAGTTCACTGTGATGAGCCTGATGATCTAAAATTAATTCTATCATGCTTTGAATCTGGTTGATGAACTGTATGTAATAAATTTTATGTTCACATGCTGTGTATTTTAATCAAATAAAACTGAGTTGTATGTATTTATTGAAGCCATTTGATTGCCTCAGTTTGGTTTGCTCAAACATCAAAGCTCAAAGCTTATTCATTTTTTAGAAGTAAATTTATCTTGATTATAGAACTCTGAAACACGCAGGTACTTGTCTTTGTTCGGTAATTTTTGTTACTAGGTTGCAGGCATTTGTTCTGATATTGTGAGAACTATGACAGTTTTTCTGTTGTTGAATTTTAATGGTTTATATGTACATCTTGTTTAGAGTTGAATAGCTAATTTAATTCTGGAATAAGCTTAGATGCGAGAATCGTTTGAAGCATTTCCTTTGAATTGATCAAAAAAATATGATGATGTTGTGTGAAATAAGATGAATACGTATGAAGCTAGAGGTCCATTCATTTTTCTTTCCTCTCACACACTTCAATGTTCTGTTCATACTTGGCACCATATTTTCACTCATCATATTAATTTTGGTAGCAAAAGGGTAGGTTGACAAATCTTTTAACAGGGCTCGGGTTTATTGTGAACTTATATTAATTTGCAAAAGTTGTTTGTTGTTCCCTGGGCTGCACGGTTATGGCAACAATCAAGCCATGAAAATTTACTCTTGGCAAGTTTAATGGGTGATGTAAAACTGGATAGAAATTTGCTTGTGTTTTATGGTCTAGTGTATTGATTTTATTGTGATAAATCTAAATCCTTTTGCGAAGCTGGGCACATTTGATTTAATACCCAAGTTGAATGAAATCTTTGACTGTAAAAATAAGTTGAAAGGTTAATCATGTTTTGTCTTGTTTGAAATTTTTTTTTTTTTAGTTAGTAAAAAATGATCTTTTCATAAATATTGCTTCACGCCCTTTTTTTCATATGCCTGTTATGAAGTTCTTTTTTTTTGGTGATGTCTTTGGCTATGCGTTAAGCTTCACTCGTGTAGTAAAAATGACTAATTTGATCCTAATAATTTGATGATTCTTTTCTTATGTAAACAATCAATTTCTTTTTATAATAGAATTCAAAAAGTTACAATCTTTATTTGTGATATTACTCTTCAATAAGTAAATAAAATCTTTAAATAAAAGGGATCAATTCTGTTGTATAACTTGTTGATTCCTCAACCATTTGAGAAAAGTCGAAGTTTTTTCTTTTTTTGCAACTTGGCCTCTCAAAAATTCCTTTTCATAAATATATATATATATATATATATATATATATATATATATATATATATATATATATATATATATATACACTAAAATACAAATTATTAAAACTTCTTTTTTTAAAATACTTCACTTCCTAAAATAATACATAACAAAAGGAAATCAATTTAGTTGTACGACTTATTGATTTCCTAATCATTCAAGAGGAATTTAAGCTTCTACAGCTTGATTTCTCAAAATTTATTTTAAGGATAAAAATTTGCTCTTTACAAAAAATATAAAACTGTAAAAATCCTTTTTTTTTAAAAAAAAAAAATAGTGGTGAGAATCAATTTAGTTGCAACAGCTTGTTGATTTTACGGCTTGAGTCATCTTAACCGAAACAGTTCAATGACTCATTTTCAATAAAAATATTTCAAAAGAACCTTTTTTTTTTAACGAAAAGGGGTTAAAATAATAATTTACACAATCAAAAGGGTAACCATTATTAGCAATGGATGTTCTAGGGTGCCGTGGGGTAAACCCCCATGCCTTCCCTAGACATAATCGACTCCCGAACCCTAAACTCACTATTTCAAAATGAGATCATTTGCCTTTCAATATAAAAAGGGTTTTCCAACATTTTCCCTAAAATAAAAATTTTGGTGACGACTCTCAAAAGTAAGACGACAAAACTAGGAGGTGAAACCTCCTTCCCGTCGCGCCGCGATTGCGACAGGGATCTAAAGTCCTTTCATTTGAACCATTATCCATTAATTGTAAAATTAAATCTGAATGAAAAAAAACTAATTTTTATTTACTTTTTAAAATTATGGTTTTGAAATTAAAATCGAATTACAAAAATATATAAATTATAATAAAACTCAATTTATTTATATTCACTATAATTTGAGAATGCAACTTGTAAACTTGCCCTGGTATGTTCATACGAGAAATTGAGTAAAGATTTTTTAATATCAAGAATGGGGATACCATATGGTGTCTCTTTTCTTTTTGAATGTATTTTTGAGATGCGTATATACTGAAGAAAATAAAAAGTAAGTGAGAGATAGAAATAAAAATAAACGATATCACATACGATGTCTAGATTTTGATGTTCAAATAACACAACTTTGAGAAATTTACTCACACTTTCCTTAAGGTACCAATAATGATATAATAACATCTATAATTCGTTTAATTATAATGTTGCGCTGATTTGTTTAAGGTTCCCCAATTTTTTTTTGACAAATTTAGTTCTTCTAAAATTTAAATGTTGTGAAATTTGGTTCCCATATTTTTTAATTGCACTTTTGATCCCCAAAATTATAGGATTTTTTGCACTTTTAGTCTCTAAAAATCATGAATTTTGAAAAAATGGAGGATAAAAAGTGTAAAAAAATCTATGAAATTAGGGAACCAAAAGTGAAATTAAAAAAATATGGAGATCAAATTCGCAACATTTGGATTTTAGGAGGACTAAATTCGCAAAACAAAGTTGGGGGATTATTTTTTGCCAAAATGAAAAATTTGGAAGACGAAAAGTGCAATTTAGCCTAGATTATATTATTTCATTTTTTATGCACTTACAATTTACAATATCATATATGTCAAAAGTCTCTCGTCCTTTAATCAAGGTCTCGGATTTGAGCCTTGGATATGGAAAAAACCTTCGCTGGAAGGGATGTCACCCATCAAGATGCCGAACAAACTCCCGCTAGATTAGTCCCCGTCTCAGGTTGACGGTGGAATACTCCTCGAAGTAGATAAAAAAAAATATCATATATGTGAAAAGTTTGAGCCATAAAAAATGTGTAACATTTTTTTAATAATTATATGACACTTTTTAAAATTTTAATTAAAAAATTATACTAACTTTCTTTAAGTTATATGTATCTATTGGTTTCAAAAAAGTTATATGTATCTTTTTTTTTTTTTTTGCTATGTTATATGTATCTATTATACTTTTACAAATTTAACAGAGGAATATTCATGTGGCTCACGAGATTTTTATTGACGTAAATGTAACCCCATATCTCTCTATTGTTTGAAATAACAACTTTCCAATTCTTTTCCAAATTCCCACGAATTTTATGTGTAAATTAATTTTTTATAACATATTTGGCAAAAATATAATTGTGGTTATGTTTGAACTTTGAGCAAGTTTAGATTTCAAACTATGTCTTGTATATGCACCATTTTGTATTTGTATAATTTTTATTATCTAATTTTATAATCTATCTTATTTCATTTTTTATGCACTTCCAATTTATAATGTCATATATGTGAGAAATGTGAGCCATAAAGATGTGCAACTATCATTTTTTACAATTATATTTTTTTTGGTAATCATGTAATTGGTACGAAGTATCCATCGTCGTAAACAGTGATTAATCTCCATCGGGGGACTTGAACGACATTTAAGAATTGCCCCCAATCAGGATTTCTAAATACGCAAGAGTAAGGAATCGAACCTCTGAATACTTACTCAAGGGATCTGAATTCATTATCACTCGTACCAACTACATGTTTTGATATTTTTTACAATTATATAGGACGCATGTTTTAAAATTTTAACTAAAAAAATATACCGACTTTCCTTAACTTGTATGTATCCACTATGCTTTTAAAAATTTCCTTAACGTGTCATATCACTTACCTTCACAATATTTCATCTCCTTAATTAAACTTTTTTCCAACAAAAATTTTTAAAAATGCATATGATAATATGATTCAATGGAGTAATGGTTGGCTTACGACCGAAACATGAGAATCTAATACTCCATTATGAACCTCCTTCTTCATAGTCATAGTCAATTTCTTTTGGTTGAACGGGAGTCCAAGAGATTGCTTCAATTGGATCAAAGTATATAACGATGTAAAACTATAAATTAGAAAAGTGTTATTAGGAATGAAGATTAATCTACTTGATACAGATACAGTTTATATCCCATAAGGATGTGAGTTCGAATCCCATTGTCAGTGTGAAAATCTCGTTAATGGATAATCTGTAAGTACCTATATAAGTGCTCTTTGAGTCATGAAATCTATCCGACTCTGGTGAACCCCCAAGATCCAACTCACCTAAACCTTTTAAAAAAAGAAAAGAAAAGTGTTATTAATTGGTTCACTATCTCATCATAAGCATGTATCATTATTATTTGGATTTAATCTATGGTATCTTCTCCTATACCCCCAATCATTTTGGGGTAAAAGTTATTCTGCCTAATCAGAATGTGACAACGCAATTAAATGAGTCATGTTAGTGAGTCAAGTCAAATTGCTCTCACCATCTGATTGAGTCATCTAGACCGTGTAAAGTTATCATTGGGATACCGAAGAATTCACCATAATTTATATACATTGTTAGTATAAATATTTTTTATACGGTAAATCAATCTTAAGTTATAATATTATTAAAAATATTTACCTCTTATCAGAATTATCTTAAAAGTCATATAAAATATGTTTTATAATTCGTTGTCAATATAAAAAACTTTAGACTAACTGTGGATATGTATCAATTAAACTCTTATTATTTTACAGTTGCATATGATAAATAGTGTTCTTTTGGTATATATACACCATTAGTGGTTGCATTTGGTTGATCTTGCCTATCCCATCGATATCTTTAAGTGCCTGGTTTTTTCAAGTTTTAATATGCAATGAAATAAAAAGAAAGTGTGAGATTCGATTTGTTGTGTTTGCCGGAATATTATATTCCTTAAATTATAAGCATGAGATTTTGACATATCACAAATAACCTTTTCCTTAAACTTGGATAAAAGACAAAACTTCTCTTGTTCTTAATATTAATGTAACAACTCTTCTTAATACACCTCTACTTTTGTAAATTTTCACATCTATATGATATATATTAAAACTAAAATTTTAGTTTTTGATCTATTTTATTTTATGGTACATGTGTTTGATCTATCTTGTTATATAAATCATATCTAAAAAATATATAGTTTTTTTTTGCATAAGGTATCCTCCGACCGGTTGTTGAAAACATAATCCTTTCGAGGAGTAGAGATCATCAAAGTGGGTTTTACCTCTTCCAACAAAGTTTTTTCAAACACATGACTGAAACCTATAAAATATATAGTTAGTAAGCTAGTACTTTTAATATTATTATTTTTTTTTGACAAGAGTACTTTTAATATTTTTATTTAAGTAGAATAAATAATCTAAATAAATAACTGTTTTCAAAAAAATTCTAAGCACTTGTTTAAGAGATTGCATTAGCAAAGCGACAAACATGTGATATATAATTAGATGTTAATTTATTAATTTTTTTTTATATAAACTACAATTATAATATATTATATGGTAAATAATAATAATTAAAGGTGCTTTTTTTTTTGATATCCCCAATAATTTTGGGGTAAAAATTATGCTGCATAATCAGAATGTGTCACCTCAATTAAATGAGTTATATTAATGGGTCAAATCAAATAATTCTCATCATTTAATTGAGTCATATAGACAAGATAAAGTTACCCTATGGATACCAAAGAATTCACCATAATTAAATATGGAAAAAGTAAGAAGCGGTGGAAGTGCACGCGCCCAAGAGTCACTAGGTGAAGAAGACAGATGGGAGCAGCGTTACAGTAGGCGAACGTCACGGTGAATGGCTGGCCGGGATTGACTAATCCTCCGAGATAGAGTAGAGATTCTCTCCATTTCTTATGAGAAATGGAGATGTCCATTACTAAATTTTTGGGATAATAAATGCATGGAGAAATTACATACATGTGTATACTACACATTTATATGAAAAAAACTTTGAAAATAGACAGAAATGGAGAGATAAAAAATGGAGAGGATCTTTTTCCCCCGAGATACTAGACGATATTTAAGGGTTAACCTCTCCCGACCAGATTTTCTCCATACACAAGAGTCAGGGATCGAACCCCTGATTACTTGCTTAAGGGGCTCAAACTCATTATTACTCGGACTAACCATATATCCGTAGCCTAATGGGATTATAGATGCCACTGTTCATTAATTCTAATTATTTAATTAAATTTATTAAGAAAATTTTATTGAGTTTAATTGATATACTTTGTCACTATAAAATTTTTTACATTATCAATCAATCACGAAATATAATATGTGTAATTTTAAAATAACTAGAAGAAAAAAAGTCAAACATTTATAATGATATAATAATATATGACTGATAGATTATATAAGAAAATTTTTACACTAATAATATATATAAATTAAATTCAATTTTATATTCTGCCCATCAACCTTCTACTTCTAATATTTCTCCTTGCTTCCTGAGCGAACAAAATATTTAGAGGAAAACTAATTTACAGAGTTGTAAATCATTATTCACTTGCACCTACTTGCATATATAGATTTTTATTTTATTCAATAATTTAAATTATTACTAAAATTAAAATCACAAAACGTCATCGGATGAAAATAAATTTGAGGGATTAAAGCATGTTTAAGTAAAAAATAACTTACACTGATGTAAATCAACTACTTCTTAAATATTTAATGTTTCCTATATTTTAAACATATTGGATGTATTATTTTTATGTTTAATATTTTCTTTATTTAAACCATGAATTTTATAGAAAAATATAAAATAAAAAAACTTGTTAATTAATTCTATTATTTTTTTTTTATAAGCAAAAAGTATATTGATAAAGAATAGACAAAATAGGTTTATTGGTCACATACGTTTATTTAAATTTTCACATCGGTCTCATAAGTTTTTTTTTGTCAAATTGATCCTATACGTTATATTTCGTTTTCATGTTAGTCATTTTCGTTAATTTCGACCTTACGATGTCAGATCAAAAGCTACGTATAGCACTAATATCATCATAATCACGTCAGCCAAAACTGACGGCGTTAGGTCGAAATTGACAAAAATGACTAATGTGAAAATAAAATATAACGTGTAAGACCAATTTAAAAAAAAAAAATTATGAGACGGATGTGAAAATTTAAATAAACATATATGACCAATCAACCTATTTTGCCTAAAGAATATAAGAGGTATTCTAACCCATACTAACCCATATATGATTCTAATGTGTGATTTTGTTCTATTTATACGATCAGGGGGTTTAATCATAGATATCTTCTAACAATATTCATATGGAAAATGTTAATTAGTATCACATTATGAACTAAAAACTAAAAAATTATAGAGTTTAATTGTTATGTATCAATAATGTAAAAATTTTTATATTATCAATCAATCATCAATGATGGTATTAATGACTTTTAGGATAGTAGACTAAAAGTCAAATATTTTTAGTGATATAATAATTTATGATTAAATGTTTTTATAAAAATATTTTACACTGTCAATATATAACAATTAAATTCAAAACGATATTAAAAGTGGTATATTTAATAATTTAAAAATTAAGAGGAAAATAATTTTTTTTATTTCATAATTAGTGCTCTACGAAGACTTCTGTTTATATTTATATTAGATTGTTAATGAGCCTGTTTAAAATATTGATTAAGGAATCAAGAAAAAAATTATAAAAATAAATATATATTTAATATATTAAAAAATTTTGCACTTAATTTTCTAATTAAAAATTTTCTTTTACGGATTTCGTAAAAAATACCTTTTCAGATACTTGTTACTAATACTCATATTGATATCGGGATCAAATCCAATTACCACGTGATTAACGGACTCAAACGACCCAACACAGATTGACACCTGCTCCGCTGCTTCGTTGGGTCAACTACTCAGCTGGTTGCGCCTGCGACTCATCCTCACGTCACGTGGTTACATTCAAGAACGATCTTAGCACTACCCTGTCATTGCATTCTCTTTCATACATTTTATTATAGGTTAAATATATTTTTGATCTCTTTAAAATAATAAAAATTTATTTTTAGTTCATTATTTCTTAAAAATTCTTGTTTGGTCACTTTATTTTTAAAATAATTTATTTTTGATCTCTAATATTAGTTTAATTTTTAAAATAAGAATAAAAAATGAGTTATTTTGAAAATTAAGGAACAAAAACAGACGTTTGGAAAATGAGGGACTAAAAAACAATTTTTCGCTATTTATAAAGACCAAAAACATATTTAACTCTTATAATATTTTTTTTCAATACTTTTTCTTGAAATTTAATTAAAAGGATATACAACTCATAATTTAAAATAAATTTGCGAATATATATATATATATAAAACTCCCACCTACCTCAATATATAATTATGAATTATAATAATTATTTTTAATATAAAAGTGACATCTTAATTATAATGGTAGATTTATTTTAATTAAGTATGTCATAAACCCAAACAATAAAACTTAACACAATAGAGAGAATTGATATTATTTTTTCATACTATTATAAAAAATGATTTTCCACTTCAGTGTCTTATTTTTGTTTTTTAAATTATCATTATCAATTATTCATTTAATAATTTAAAGTAATATAAAAAATATAATTATAAATATATTTTATTAAGGATAAAAATTTACAAATAATTTTGTAAAGGATAATGTTATAAATAAATTTTACTCACCTATCAAATAGTTCTCACCTATTTAAATATGTTTTTGGTCCCTGTAAAATATTGAAAATTCGTTTTTAGTTTCTCATTTTCAAAACGTCATTTTTTATTCCCTCATTTTCAAAATATCATTTTTCTGGTCCCTGAATTTTCAAAATAACTCACTTTTGGTCTCTATTTTGAAAATAGAGATAACGTTGGGGATCAAAAGTGAGCTATTTTGAAAATGGAGGGACCAAAAATGATTTTTTTGAAAATGAGGAACTAAAAACAAATTTTCGATATTTTATAGGAATAAAAAACATATTTAACCTTTTTATTATTGGATAAATTTTATATACGACTCATTTAATAGAAAGTGAGAGCTCATATAATTTAGTGGATCTCTTATCAAATCTACCAAATAATAAATGATGTATCAAAAGATGTGTTGCTAACATTTATGTTTCATTCAATCATATTTTTTCTTTCTTGCCTGAGATATGGGAAACCTACAGATTTCTGTAGGACGTCTCACGTATTTTTTTCGATAGACAAAGAAAATATATTTATGAGAATACAAGGAATATTCCAACCTGGATACAAGCAAAAGAAATAGACACAGTGTAACCACATAAAACTCCCTGTTCTACCAAGGGACAGCAGCCTGTGTAAAAACCAAAGTGTCTAGCCTGCCTGATGCCTCCAACAAACTCAACCACCTATAGCAACTCATATAAGTGGATCGTTGTTCCTACGTACAAGACTTCTATTAGATATATAATTAGTTGAAAAAATTAATTAATTTATTAATAATTAATTATTAAATTTCTAACATGATATCAAAGCGATGACATCCGTCATGAACGTCTTTTCATTGCATTGAGTTCTGGTAACTCATTTTCTTATTTGTGTTTTCTCTTTATTCATTTTTTTCTCATCTTTCAGCACATTTTTCTCAATGCTTATTCATCCCTGTTTTTGTCACTTTCCCGAGAAAAGCAAATTCTCTTTCTCTCTCCCTTGTTACCTTTTTTTTTCTTCGAAGGATGACAATTCCATTGTTATGTTAATGACATTTTTTCTCTTATCCTAATTGATCCCGCAATTCCACGATGGGTACAAGGCTACTTAATTAAAAAAAAAAATAGCCTTATGTTTCATTTTCAATTGCATAGCATTCGCTTCTTGATGGTATTCATAAAGATTCCGCGAGTTTGGGTTCTACCACGATCTTTGTCCCACCTGTTTTGGCAATTGTAGAATATCTTTCAAATTTGCTTCATAGAGCTGCAAGGCTTCATATCCTGCCATATTTCTCAACCAGTAAAGGTGACATTTCTTTATGAATTTTCTGGTTCTTGGTGCCATATTTGTGGTTCATCATTAATATTTGATTCTTTTGTTTTTATTCATGATGGTGGTTAAGCTTTCAAAAAAATTTCTTGTTTTTATCCATGGTGGTGGTTAAGCTTTTGTCTAAAATTAGCATTAATATTTTGAGGCCCAAAGAGCCCATTTGAAGCGACTTATGACTGACGTTAATTTTAGTAAATCAGCTCATTTCACATACAAATTCATATTTTTTGTCAATGTACATTCTGGCAAGATTCTTTTGCTTTTGGTACGAGTCCGTGGAGACGTAAGAAGAAGATCAAAAAGACCCAAAAGAAGGTCGAAGACTTCTCAGATCGATGAACTTCGGTCGTTATCTCTATCATTTTCAGATTTTTTCTTGATTAGCCGATATAATTCCGGCTTGTAAATTTTTTTTAGATTCATTTCTTGATTGTTATTCATTTCTTGATTGTTGTTAATCCCCAAGCTTGAAGTGCTAGACACTTCCAACTTGCAGGGGCTATTAGATATATAGTTTGTTGGAGAGATTAATTAGTTTGTTAATAATTAGTTGTTAGATCATTGACCTATATAAAAGTTTGATGTACTCATTTATAATCATTTTTCCTATTCAATCAATTTTATATTTTTTCTTAATTATTTTTCTTTTTTCTATAGACTCTATCATGTTTTCTAACAAGTTCCACACGATAGAAATAAGGCATCGATCCATAGCCTTATTCTTGCAACCTGTGAGAAACTACATAGCAGTGACAGCCAAAACGACAAGAGATACCAAGCCTCGATATCAATCCACGTATTAATGTACCCACGTTGGATCTGATCAGGAGAGTAATTAAACCAAGCCTCATCTTAAATGAATTTACCTTAATTTTTATATAATAGCATAAGGCTTAAGTCTTGTTTATTTATAATATCTAATATCTAATGTAGGTCATTTTAAATGGCTTTGCTTGAATTTTTAAAAGCCTAACAGGATTTAAAAATTAATTTAAAAGTTTATTTTAGGTAAAAATATGTTGTTGACTAGCCCTACAAGTTTTTTTTTCATATCGGTCCTATAAATTTTTTTATCAAATTGGTCTTACACGATATGTTTTAGTTTTATGTTAGTTTTTTCCGTCAATTTCGACCCAACGCCATCAGTTTTGACTTGACGTGACTATCATGTTAAAAGTCTTACATGGCTTTTGATCTAACGTCGTAAAATTGAAATTGACGAAAATTACTAACGTAAAAACAAAACATAACGTGTAGGACCAATTTAAAAAAAAATTATAACACCGATATGAAAATTAAAAAACGTATAAGACTAATCAACCTATTTTGCCTTTATTTTATAACAAAACTTTAAAATATAGTAATATGCGCACTTTTAAATAGTTTACAAGACTAAAGTTTAAGAATTTAATTGGTATGAACTATTAATGTAAAGAATTTTCACTATTAACTTATAAGAAGTTGTCACATCATTAAAAATATTTCACTCTTATCATAACTATCTTAAAAATCACATATAGAATTATTTGTGATTAATTGATTGACAGTGTAAAAACTTTATACTAATAATATATCAAAATTAAACCCAATTTTTTTAAATAGACCAACAAAGTGAGACTTTCAAATACATTTAAAAAAAAATATTATAATGTTAATAAAACTAAATATATTATATAAATACTATTTTTTTATTATATATATAAAGTAATAATATATATGAATTTCTCTACTTTTCCTCCATCATCTCTCTTTCTTTCTTCGGTTTTCAACATAACCAAACATATATAAAAGTTTGACTAATTTAACTAAATATGCTTTCTAAAATGTTTTGGCTTGACCTTTTCATTAAATATATTAAACCAGACCAAACCTTAACCAAGCTAGGCATGCAAAAGCTTTTGATAGATTATTTCCACCATTAAAAGAAACTCACATCAAACTAATTTACTTATATATGAAAGATGTAGGCAAGGTTTGATTCCCACCAAAACTCATAACAAGTACATTTTTTTACCAGTTGAGTTACTTAACACCTACTCTATTCAATCAATTAACCACTCATTTTTTTAACATTATTGTTGTTATTAAAACCTAAGAAAATAGTCAAGAAAGAGGACAAATGCAATGTACTACATATAAATTATATAAAAAATTGAAAATTTTGAATACAAATATATATAAAAGATTACATATATCTCTCTCATATACATGATTATCACACATGATCATATTGCCAATTTGAGGCGGAGGTGGGGTGACATCTGTATGCCGTGACCATGCACCCTCAACTCTTTTGTTACTTTTTAACGTTATTATATATACTTTTATGGCTCCTTTTCATTTTCAACTTTTTATTTATTAATACTTTACTTATTGAAATGTTGAAAATATTTTGGTGATATCCACTTTTTTTATGTTTGTATGCATTTCCAAATCCATAATTTATCTATATAAAAAAATGAAACTAAAAAAAGTCACATTTGTCCACTTTTTATATGACTTTCTCCATCAATGCTTGTTTATTTGACAAAGGACACGTACAATTTTTTTAATGCATGTGACGTTATTTTTTAATAAAAATATAAAATATGTAATAGTTGTTATATATATATATATATATATATATATATATATATTATTTTTATTGATAAATTATTATATATTTAATGCTTTTACGGAGAATGACATCACAAACGTCAAAAATTATACTCAAGTTTTATTTTTGTTTATTTTCCTTACAACTTGTTAAAAAGAAGAAAAAAAAGAACTTAACTTGTGTGCTTCGGTACTGAAACCTTTATTTCATTAAAATATTTAAATTTTTCAATACTAAATTAAAATAGGATATAATAACGGATTAGGATCCTCTACAGTTCTGAAAATAACTGCAAGATGTAGAGTTATTTATCTAAGGGTTGATATTTCATGAATCATTTTTTTGTCTTCAATATTTTTTCTAAAATTATTATTTTTAATGACTAAGATGTTATACTATTAAAAAATAACTGTAGTGGATCCTTTTCCATTCGGTTAATGTATGTAATGTACACAATGCAACCGTAACAAAAGTATCGATCTTTGATAAATAACATAATGGTGGGGTTTTATCTTACATAAAAATTGCATTGCATGTTCCAATATTTGTGTCTAAACCTAACTAGCAAGGAAGCCAGATAGTGGCAATTAATGCGATCAAAGAATACAAGACTGATAATTAATATATACCGGAAAGAGAGAATGCTTTTAGGAGTGCTTGTGGGGGCGTGGTCCAATAACCAAGGGAAAATGGTCTTAATACAGAGAGGCTTAATTATTAGTTATTATTTGGGTTTATGTATGATGTGTAATCTTATATATGTTAAAGAATTTAAAAACAGTAATTATTTATTGAAAAGTTAAGTTTCTTATTTTTAAAAGTATAAAATATATAACTTTTTACATGAATTTACTCTTTTAAAATTTTTAACTTATGCAAGTTTGCCCATAATAAAAAAAGGATTTTTCTATCATGTGCAAACTTATACATATTAAGAAATCAATATATATAAAACTTTTATGAGAAATCACACTTTTAACTTTTCAATATATTGAATGCAATATTTTTCAATAAAGGATTATTATTATTGATGCTTTAACATATACAAGTTTGCACATAATAGAAAAACCTATAAAAAAATCCCTATTATTTTTATCGACATAGAGTAGAGAGAGTTAATAAAAACCTCAATTTAAGCATATCCCCACTTTTAATAGAAGAAGGTTTATTTTCAAAACTTACCAATTCTTTAACCAGTGCCTTAAGGTTACCCGTGATTATTTAGCAAGACCGTATTTTATTTTATAGAATATTATTATTAGATTCTATTGATTTAAAAATATTCAAATATATAAATAATTTCATCAAAATGGATACTATTTTCAACTCAATATCATTAGGGCTCACTATAACCATGTTTCTTCTCCCTGTGCATCTGCTTCAAGCTTCTTAATCTCTCTTGTGTGCACACTGAGCAAAAACTAGTTAGGATTTCACATATTGGATTTTTACTCACTTTACATATTTGAGTGATAAAATTATGCATGATTAATTATAAATTTTAAATGCATCATTTTAGCTAGTAGCCTGACTCCCCCAAATTTTTTACTCAAGATCAGCCACTTGTATTTCTATATAAGTAAAAAGTTAAATGTTAAGATCTACCATGAAAAAATTAGATGTTAAGGATAAAGTTAAAATATTTATGGAGTTTAATTTTGATATACTATTAGCGTAAAGTTTTTTTATACTGCCAATGAATAACAGATTATTCTATGTGTAACCTTTAAAGTAATTATTATAAAAGTCATATATTTTTAATAATGTGATAATTTATAATCAGTTGACGAGATAAAAAAAATATTTACACCACAATCCATAATAACTAAATCCTTAGTTATTTAGTAACGACTAAAAAGAAATAATATCATTACTAAAGAAATGAAACTTAAAAAAGTATTTCAAAAAAATAAAATACTTAAAAAATTAGAAGTTTCTTAAAAATTGGGGAAGGCTACAGGTTTTTCAAGGAGTAACTTAGTTTATGTTGTATATTATACATAAAGCTAAAATAAATATATAATATATAAATATAAAAAATTATTATCTAAATACAAATATTAATACTACAAAATAATGAGATTGTAATAAAATCAATAGAGTGCAAGTCGTGGTAGAAGAATATATTGTGTGCATAAAATCAAGGGTCGCACTATTTTATCCCATATGAAAATTGGGATAGGTTGATATATGGCTTTTAAGTTTCACTTAATCAACTTTTTAATCCCTATAAATATTGATATTTTTCGTTTTGGTCTCTATTTTATTTAATTAGGTTTTGGTGTTTTTAACTTTTAAAATTTTGGATTGGCGTTAAGATACACCGTTAAATGCTGACGTAACAGATTGTCACATTAGCACTGTCACATAACATTAAATATATTTTTTTAATATCACGTGGAATTTAATATATATATATAAAATTTGGTTTCGGCCTATATACTTTTTTCTCCTTTGGTTTTGATCCCTGCAAGTTTAAAAACATTAGAATTGGTCCTTGCCGTTAATTCCTATCTGTTAGTCACGTCAGCACTTAAAAGTGCATTTTGACGACAGAGACCAATTCCAAAATTTTAAAAGTAGTTAAAAATACCATAACATAAAGAAAAAAAAGATAGGGACCAAAATAAAAAAAACCTATATTTATTGGGACTAAAAAGTTCATCAAGTTTTTTATGAATGTTTGGGACGACAAATAATGTGGGTATCCTACAAGCATGCTGTCAAATTAACTTTTGGATTAGGAGTACAGGCTAAATAAAGCTATTTTTTGAAAGTGGTGATTTTGGGATTTAAACTCTTAATAAGAATATAATTTAGAGTGTTGCTGCATAATAATAAAAATTGGGCACAATTTTGCAAGAATTAACAAGATTTCATGGTGGTTAATTATTAATAAGTTAAAGTAGTGATGAATACGATTCGAAAATATTTTTTTAGTACATTAATTTAAAGTTGAACCAAAATATATTTTTGGTCTCTCATCTTATTTTCATAATTAGTTTTACTTCTTTATCTTTAAAAAGATATGTTTTAGTTCTTTATCTATCAAATGTTATATAAAATGGTTCTTTCTCTAAGTTTCACTACTAACGTCATTAATGTTAGCGTATGTGGCAGTTAAGTGATGATCTAGACAACTGAGTTGGCACGTCATCCATGTGGGAGGACCAAATCGAAACCAAAAAACAAGATAAATGACCAAATCGAAATAAAAAAAAACAAGATAAAAGACCAAATTGAGTCTTCTTCCTCAAATTGATGACCTAGGGTTTCTGGAGGTTGCTATTGTCTAGCTCTAGGATTCTTTGATGAATTATTACCCAAATTCAATGGATTATTATCCAAATTCGTTGGAAATGACTTCAAATCCATTGCCAGATTTCAAAACAAGCTGAAAAGCAAGGGAGCAGGAATGACATCAAGCAATGCCAGATCGTAAGGACTTCCATTACCGTTGGCATAATCAACATAGGCTTGTAATAGATGCTGACCCAAATACTATGTTCCTTTTTTTTTTTTATGAATAACTCATCAATTTTGGGGAATAATCTATCGAATTTGGGTAAAAATCCATTGAAAATTCAAGACCTAGGCAACAACAACCTCCAGAAACCCTAGGTCATCAATTTGGGGAAGAAGACTCATTGGAGAAGAAGACTCATTGGGGAAGAAGACTTATTGGGAAAGAAGACTCGATTTGACCCTTTATCTTGTTTTTGGTTTCGAGTTGGTCTTTTATCTTGTGTTTTGGTTTCGATTTGGTTCTCCCACGTGGCTCTAGCACATACTTCCACATGGATGACGTGCCAACTCAGTTGTTCAGATCATCACTTAACTGCCACGTGCGCTAACATTAACGACAAATAGTGAGAGGTCAGCCTCCTTTTAGGTCAGCCTGGTATAGAGTGCAGCAATCGTCAGCTCCATTGTCCTCTCTGTAATTTCGTTACGCATTATGCCTTTATTTTCCATTTCTTTTGCTTGTTTTGTCTTTAAGCTCATTATGAACTAATTTCCTTTAGTTAGGATTCTATGAATTTGTAATTGATACTTAAGAGTGATTTATGTAATAGATGTTATTCACTTTCTTCTTCTCTGCGTGAATGCTTATTTTAGTTTGGATTGATCAACTAGCTAAGATACTTCCTAGCTAAGTTTGGAAAAACTTAGTTAGTGGATTTGTTTAGAGGATAAAGATAAAATAATTAATTGGAAAATTAATTCTGTTGAATGAGCTAGGAATAGCCTTCAAGTCTTTAAGTAGCAAGACGTATTTATTTGACAGCTGAGGGAAATTAATTTGAACTTAGGAATAAGAAGCTTTTAATGAACTCAGTTCTATTGCTGGAAAGCAAACCTTAATTCCTGGACTAAATGCTGTAGCATCCTGAAGCATGAATTACCCCGAAGTTAAGATTACAAAGGATTAGAATTCTAGCTGTTTCTATCTCTGTTTTAAAACACTCATTTATTGCTTTTATTAATTCCTTGCATTTATTACTTACTGTTTTGATACCCAATTACTCCATTTACTTTACATGCTTAAATTTACTCTTTATTTTGTTCAGTTAAAGAGAGAAGGTTAAACTAGAATTTGTATTCAAATCATTTAAATCCCTATGACAACGATATTAATTTATCCACACTTTATTACTTGTTTGATTGTGTACACTTTCACATATCATTATTTTATACAACAACGTGCCAACTCAGTTGTTCAGATCATTACTTAACTGCCACGTGCACTAACATTAACGACATTAGTAAATGAACTGACGAAAATGACCATTTTATATAACATTTGATAGATAAAGAATTAAAATGGATTTTCTTAAATATAAAGAATCAGAACGAATTCTGAAAATAACATGAGGGACCAAAAGTATATTAATTTTAGCCTAAAGTTTAGATTAGGGGAAGACACGCCCCCTTGCAAGGTCAGGGAAGACCACCAACCTTATCAATGATTTATAAAAATTAATAACAATGTTAACTCATTATATATATAATTCTAACGAGAAATTTGGGGTCTAAATTATATTTTAGACACTTATAGTTTTACCATTTTGCAATCAACCCCTCTAGTTATTATTTCATCACTTTACAAAAAATATTAAAGAGGTAAAGTATAATTGACGGAAAAATTTACTACTGAAATATTTTTGACAATTTAGGCTAAATTACTCTTTTAGTCCCTCATTTATTTTAATTTATTCAAGTTGGTCCCTCTATTTTAAAATGTTCAAGTTTGTTACTTGCGAAACGTTAAACAATTTGGTCTTTTCCGTTGAATTTCACCGTTAAGTTGAATAAATTAAAACAAATGAGCGACCAAGTTGAATAAATTAAAACAAATGAGAGACCAAAAGAATAATTTAGTCAGAACTTAACGGCAAAACATAACGGTAAGAACTAAATTGATTAACATTAGCAAGTAACTAACCAACTTAAAAATTTTTAAAATAGAAGGATCAATTTGAAATAAATTAAAACAAATGAGAAACCAAAAGAGTAATTTAACTGATAATTTATTTACTTACTACATATGAGGATGAGGATTGCTGATAGTACTCTTTTTAATACTCTCTAACACATTCATAATTATTAGATGAATTTTATGTGGGTTTTAAATTTTATGTGTGTCTCGCTCTATTTAATAGGCTCCACATGAAATTCAGCAAATAACAATAAATATAGTGAAGAAAATATTAAAAATAAAGTGTTAATAGTAATTTGGGCAGGAAAAGTTACCCATTCGTGAAGGCGTGGTAAAGTAAAAGTGGGTTAACTACCTACCATTGCAGTTGATAAACTCAAGTCAAATATGGTGACGCCAAGTTTTTATTAAAGATCCGATAATTTCATTATAGATTGATGCTGCTCATTATGCTATTTTGGCTTGTGACTTGCTCACTTTTTTTCTTTTTCATTTTACAAACTTCTTTTAGGAGAAAAGTTAATCATGATAAATCTTGGTAAGCAAGCTTATAAAAAAAAGGCTAGGATTTTTCATACTTGAGCAATGAGCATGATGACACCGTCCACAATGAGCACATCCATCATAGCCCTTTTTCACATGCTCTTCTCTTTTTAGATCGTTGACATTTCTGAAGTAATTAATACACCACATTTTCCATGAATAAATTCAGTTTTCAATAACTTTAATTTAATATTAAAAGTATAAAAGTAATATATTCTTCTGCATCAATGAGAGATTAAATGCCTCGGAAGATATTGGAAATGTCCAAACTAACATTTCGAATTTGTAATGGCATAGGCAAGGAACTGTTGCAGGAAAGATGATCAATGTTGTTTTGTTGTCCTCAAATTTAATTGAGATTATTTTGAATGCAAACGGAAAAATTATGCTTTATTAAACATTTTTTTTACCAAAACAAGCTTTTTTGCTTTCGTAGTAATGACTTTTGAAACTTCTAAAAAATTAAAACAAACCGGCTCAAAATTATGCCTCACAATTTGACCTTTTGTATAATGGACTTGAATCTGATTGTGACTTTAACTAGAAACACAATTTGGGTCTAATGGGAAAATCTTTTTGGTCTCATTTTGACCCAATTTGAGCCTAAAATCTCATTCAATAAATAAAAATTTAAAAACTTAGAGATAGTTTATTTCATGAGAGTAATTATTGGAAAGTATATTTATGTAATTTTTACTATTTGTTTAATTAACGAAGAAACTCGTGACGGTTCAGGTAAATCCGATGACAGGGGCGGACCTTGTTGGGAGTGGTAGGGAGCAACGACTCATCCAAAAAAAGGTTTGCCAATTTTTCCCACAAAAAAAATTTAATGACACCCTCAAATTGTTGTTGTTTCTGGTTTCCTGGAGCTCCAGTATCGTTGTGGACCTGTGGGGTTGCTTGTTGTTGCTCACTATTGTGCTCTTGTGCTCCAGCATTGTCCGCGCTCTTGTTGCTGCTCAATGCCATGTATTACAGAACTAGCGCACAAAGGTCTCATTTTTCCTTCATTGCTTCAACCATTTTCCTTCACGTACGGTGTCATTTTAATGTCCTTGAAGTTAAGTGATACTAAACAGGGCAAAATAAAAGTCGTGGGTTGTGATATGGTAAATGGTAATCGAACCATTTTGCTTTCATTGAAAAAGTTTTTTTTATTTATCTTTACTTATAAAGGTGATTTTTTGTAGATGATATATTTATTTGTTAGGTTAGGTACTACAAATTATGTACTCAAACACTTTTTTTTTTCCCTGTTTTCTGCATTTTTAATACTTTAATTTTATGCATTTTTTATTTGATATGGCTGTTGATTTATGGAGTTTTTATAAATTTTTATGTAGTTAATTTCATATGTAATTAATTGATGCGTTTTTAAGAGGAAAACTTTCAACAAAGATGAAAATTGTATAGCTTCAACATCTTCACTTCAAAAGCATTCTTCTAATGATCAAATAGTTCATCCGGATAAACAATCTTTCAAGATTAAAAAAGTCACAATTGATGAATTTGATGTTAATTCGTTAGAACATGACCCCCAGAAAACGTCTTCAAATTTGGGAATATAGAGTGAATCAAAGAGATGAAGTTCGAAGAGCTTAACTAAAATGGAGTCCATATCAATGTCATGTTTAAATTTTGGTAATTTTTTATACATTTTATTGTTACTTTGTATTAATATGTTATTTTGTAACTTTGATAAAATTATATATGATTCATATGAATTTTAATTACACTATTTTAGCTAGTACTAGTGGCTCCCCCAAAAATTTTACTCAAGATCCGCCACTATCCGATGACCTGACCAACTTGACCGAACTTAATATAAATTTTTGAGTTAGATTGGGGTCACGTATTTAATTAATTATGATTATGTCTATAATTAATACGTTAAGTGGCAATTAATTTATTTTTATTCATTAATAATTAATTAATGACATTATGATTTAGATATAGTAATATAGTTTAGCTTACCCATAATATAAAACTGAGATGTTATTTTTTAGGTGCTTATGGTATTATTTTCCAATTAGAATTAGAATATGGCGTGTGTAACAAATGTTATACATGTTATATTTTCATTGATGAGTTATTCTCATTGGAAAACAACACTGCAAGTACATAAGCAACACCACATAGTGGCATTATGAATTAAATGAGAGTTTGTGGGTTGTTCATCTCGTAATACCGGTGAGTTAAGATGTATTTTGGTCCTAACCCTTTTGTTATAGAATTAGAAGCTCTCTACCCTTCTCACACATTTTTCTTCATTTGCTGAAAACCCTAAAGAAATCTTAGGGTAGAGAATGAGAGTTTAGAGGAGGAAAACAAGGGGTGATTCTTTCTTTGTTTTCCTCCCATTTTCATTCTTGGCATTCCAAGCTTTGGGTAGATTTTCGTGGGTTAGGTTAGGGGTTATGAAAAGGGTATGACATTATATGATTTTGTAGATGTAATGATGTATGGGTGTTGATTTTGTGAAACCCTTTCATGAAAAACATTTTGGTTCATGTTTATGATGACAAATCCATGAGGTACATTCTGTTTATGATTTGTTTGGGTTGTTTTAATGGGTTAATATGGCCGGGTATGGATTCAAAAAAAGAGAGAAAATACCCATTCTGGAAGTTCTAATACTGAGTTTTCTGGATTGCCTAGGAGCACGACCGTGCTCAACTATGAAGAGGTTGTGCTCATCTCTGTAGCAAGTCTTGTTTCCTTTTCAAAAGATCATATTTTTTTTCATTTCTTACCCGTTTTAAGTAAATGACCCATTGTTTGGAAAGCTCTCTGAGTCCACTGTCAATGCAATTGCTTGCACGTTAAAATTCCATTTATTGTTAAAGTTATGGTAAAAATTGTAACCAAAGGCCAGGGCCTTGTAATATGAAAATGTTGACTTTGCGCATTTTAAGACATGAAATGATTTGTTATAGATATCTTAATGTTGTTCTTGCATTATTGAGCACTTCTAAAGGAATTGATATGTAAATATGACGATGAAATATTAATGTGAAGTATATGCACTGCTGGCCTAAAGGCCAAGCTCAGCAAGGGCTTTAGGCCTCCAATTTTATTTTTTGACTTACTAGTAGTTACAATATAGTTAGGCCTTAAAAAAATATTTACTTACTATATAGTTACTATATGTAGTTACTTAATTATATAAGAAAACTTGATTCTTTTCCAAATGAATATATTGCTTATAGAATAATGTTAACGATTCCTGTAACTGTTGCTTCGACAGAAAGAAGTTTTTCAAAACTAAAATCAATAATATATCATCTAAGATCAACAAAGTCACAACAAAGATTACAACAATTTAATAAACTTTAAATGAAAATATAATAATTTAAATAAAATATTATTATTAGCTTTAAGAAGGCCTCGCCTCAAAGTTCGCTTTAGACCTAAATAAGTGTTGGGCCGACCCCGAGTATGTGAAGTTGATTTCTGTGAATTGAATATGGTAAGAGTATTGATGTTATAGAAATGAGCCAAATGATGATTTTAGTACATATAAGGTGTGAAATTGATGAAGTGTTTGCAAAACATGTTATGAGAAAGTATGTATGTGATGTTGATGGTTGTAGTTGATGTGTGGATATTTTTGAAACGGGTACAAGGCATGTTATGATAAAACATTAATGAGATGTCAAGTAATGTGTTTGATAAATCTTCGTGGAATGTATTGGTTGGATATGAATCTTTGTGTAGCGGACCGGCCGGTTCAACCAGTTAGACTGGGAACCGACTGTGTCTATTGTTTGGTTGACCCCTTAGAATGGGAAGTCACAAAAAGCTGTTGAAACCGTATCAAACCGGGATGAACCATGTAACTTGGTGAATCGACAACGGTTTTTGAAAATTGACCGGCTCACATGCCTTGCCATGCCCTATACGTCGCCATCGACGAAAACCCTTGTCGTGCCTTGTACACCACCGTCATGCATTCTAAATCCCAAATGGAACCCCTGCCTCTGCGCGCTTTGGCAGTTCTTCGCTACTCCCAAGCTGTTCCTTGGCCGGCGTAAGAAGGTAGGTTCATTTAATGGGGAAAAAAAAATAGAGAACTAGAGAATGAATGTTTCAGCTAGTTTATGTAATGGTTCATCTGCTCCCAAGAAGTAATGGCGAAAGAAGAAAGAGAACCATAGAATGAATGGGTGTAGTTGGGATTTAGATAAACGAGAGAAGCAAAAGAGGATGAGTGGTTATAGTAAAATATGAGACATAAATCACAAAGTGGAAATAATTAATCATGAATGACAAGAGTCATGGATGATAGCTAATAGTTTTAATTTTTTTCTTTATATACATATATTTATTTATTTATTTTGGTTTGTGTACAAAATTTTTGGTTTCTGTTAATATGATTCTTATTATTATATTGACAAGTCGAAAGAAATACCAAACAAACATATATATATATATATATATATATATATATATATATTAGTTAATTAATTTATTAATCATCTAGTTGAATCAATTAAACCATGACCCGAAGGTCTAGTCAGTTCAATACCCGATCAGTTCTTAAAACATTGAATTTTAAACACAAAAATAAAGAGAGAACAAAACCAAGGAAATATGAACTCGAAAATCTAATCATTTAGGAAATAGCTATGTTATCAATATTTTTTAGGGTTAGCCGCCTCTCTCTCTCATCCTTCCCTCTACTCTCTTCCTTCTTCCTCATCCACTAGAGATGGGTGGTTTTGGGCCATTTTTTGACCTAGAATCACCCATCTACATCGTTTTTCTCTCCTTTTATCTAAATAAGTGGTTTTTCCATAATTTTATCGTTTGAGTGCGGCACTGTTTTGTTCGTCGTCTTGGTGTGGCGTTGTTTGGTTTCCCGTCTTGTTTCGGTGTTCGTTTGGTTTAGATTGGCAGATCAGCTTCGATCCATTACAGATTCAATCAAGACTTGGGCGTCAACGTTACAGATCTGAAGGCATGAGTATACCGGTCACTTTGATTGTCACATTTGTAGTCATTTTACCTTTTTATGCTATTAACCTGGGTGTGCTGTGAGTTTGTTCACAGATTCATCCTTTTCGATTTTTAGTAATATTGAATTTGTGTTGTTTTCGATGTATTTTACTAATTTGAATGAATGAATATCTTTTTTAGTCAAAAAAAAAAAGGAGCTAGCTATGTTATCATAATTTTCGTATTATTTCTTCAAGGAAAAACATGTCTATAGGACTCTAAACATAAATAGGAAGAAGAGGCTACACTTTTTAAAATATTTAGGGATTATTATACCATTATTAGGAATATTAAAAGTAGTAACCATTGGTCGTAATACGTACCGAATAAATATAGTCATCCACCTTTATGTCAAATATGCTTGTTTTGCAACAGAGTGGACATTTAGTTAGTAAGTAATAATACCTTTTATGAGATTTTGTAGTAGGTTTTAGTTTGCTCTTTGCAATAAACACAATGTAAAAGTACTCATTATGGGTCTGTTCGGATTAGCTTATAAACAGCTTATTTGAGCTTATCTACTGGCATAAGCGTTTGTCAGAATGTTTGGGAGAGTTTATGGAAACAGCTTATGACATGTCCATAAGCTATTTTCAGCTTATTTTGATAAGCTCTCCAAGATAGCTTATGAAAACAGCTTATAACATATCTGAAAACAGTTTGACTATATTTTCTTTTTTATTATAGAAATAGCTTATACATAAGCGCTTATATGATAAGTGCTTATTCTATAAGCACTTAATTAAGCCGTTTACCCAAACAGACTCTATATATATTAGATGCAAATAACTTACTCAATAAGGAGATGCATAGAAAGAGTGGAAGAACGAGTATAAGCAATCATCTTCCAAACTCCCTCCTATAAGACTTTCATTATCACAAGGAAAGGAAAAGAAAAGAAAAGAGAAGAAAAACAAAGGGAAAATGGCATAAATGCTTTTCCTTTTCACTTTTTCTTTTGGCAGCTAACTTATATGTACTCTTGGTCCAAACAAAGTTGAATTTGAACTGTTGAGGAGGCTAGATCATCTTATGGGGTAAGAAAGCTAGCCCAATACACAACTTTTCTCCTTCCCAAGATCCTTTTTTTGTTTTGTTTTTTTTTTGGTCATATCCAAATCCAATTGTTCTCTCTTTTGGGATGTTTCAAAGTGAGTGGGGTTGTGGGTAAACGAAGGATAAGGAGGCCCATAGCATATGAACGTAAGTGAGCCCAAACATTAGTAACTTCATTTGGCCCATAAATGAGCAATTAGCAGTAAGATAGATAGATACTAACAAACAAAGTTGTTTACAGAGTTAAATATGTGTGGACCACGAGTATATATCGTACATATATATTCTGGCAGGTTATGGGGACACATAATTGATTTGATTAGGTGGCTTTTACCGTGGTGCCAAAGCATAAAGAGGGCTACAGATTACAACATCGTTATACGAATAGAGTAAATTTCATGCTCATCAGACAATAATTTCTATGTTGCTTAGAGAATTTAGGATGAGAGGTTATACTGTGTTTAGACAAAATACAAACTTTACTTAAGCTTCTAATTCAAATTGTTATTACAAAATTTTGAAATGGGGTTGTGGATAATCAAAATACGGGAAATGTTTCAAATCTAGAACCTCCCTTTTGAGATAAAATTATATCTCTATTGCTTGCCAGCTTAGGAGGACCCTTATCTGTGGACAAAGAAACAAGAAATGGGCGTGCTTTTCTATCCCCCCATAAAAATAATGCTTGATAGTTGTATGCAATAAGTAGACTCACAATATGTCACATCAGGTATTAGTGACAGAATTAGAGTGTATGCATGTTAAAAAATTTATAGGACAACTATAATTACATGATACAAATTATGTAAACATAGGATAACATGTGTATAAGAAAATGCAAATGGTATTACTCTTTTCATAATGCATGGCGAGTTGGCCCACAAGGAAGTAGCAATTGGGACTAATGACCCCATTTTCAACATGGCTAGCCTAGCCCCACAACCCTTTCATCACTCGAAAGCTGTCATTATTAGACAAGCATCTCCATTGAAAGTGATTGAAGCGGAATCCTATGGGTACTGATTACTGAATAGGAGAAAAATAGAGGGAACAGGAGAAAGGAAAGGAATTAAATAGCACAAGTTATTAAAGAAGAAAGAAGATAAAAAGAGGTCACAAAAGCTGAACTTTTCCCTTCTTATCCAGGAATTTGAGATCTAAGACATATAGGCAATGAAATTCTTGTTCCAGTGCCCCTGCTGCTCATGCTTTTGCTTCATGAAGCCAAAGAAGGGGAAGGCAAAGGTGAAGGAAGTCAAGGAAGTGAAAAAAGCCAAGGAAGTGAAAGAAGCCAAGGAAAAGATTGAAGAAAAGAAAGAGTGACATGTAATGTAACTCCATTAAAACTTTATTTGATTGTTATAATCTTTCTTTCCCTTGTGCTTCTCACTGATATTCTAAGCATGCACAACAAATTGTTTCTACTTAGTGCTTCCTTGTTCGTTTGGCATTCCCATGCCATCCGAGTATCAGTTTGAAAATGCACAATGCCTTTGCAAGTAACTGCTTTAAAATGGAAAATAAATTGCCATTTCATGAATCATGCTTATTTCCTGCTGATCTATACTTTGATGTGTTTGAAAGAGCTTATGAAAATAGCTAATGATAATATACCTAAATAAATAATTTATTAAAATAGTTTATGATATTTTTATAAGCTCTTTTTAGCTTATTTCCATAAGCTTGTCAAAGATGCTTATGAAATAAGATATTTTTAGCTTATTTAAAACAGAACCTATTGCATAAGCGCTTAAATAAGTTGTATATCCAAACGTTCAATTTATAGTATACAATTTCATGGCTCCGAACTCTCTTTCAGAAAACGTGCAATCTTTTCTCTGTTACCTATAGAAGTTAATTTTAATATCTATGCAATTTTTTGAGTTCGCATTGTTCTTTCATCATGCTTGTAAATACTAAATAATTGTCTCTATTTAACTTATGCTTTTCTTTGGAGATTTTAAAATTCAATAGTTTTGGGGATAGTAGATAAAAGGGCGAAATGAAACCAAATAATCATGTAGTTTTGTTCAAAGAAAAAATAAGAGGTTTTTTTTAGCCTTTTAGGCGAGGTTGGTGAAATTAAATGACCAATATAGAATGGCCACATAGCTTCATAAGATGTAGTCAAGAGAGTTAATCAAAGATTTTCAAATCTTAACAATGAAATACATCAAACTATTCAAAATCAAGATTCAAGATGCTGCTGCATTGGCATGATAGTGAAAGTAGGATGGGTTCATGTTGAAATTTGTTTAGATAGAGGGGATTGTAACAGAGTTTAATTTTGATATATTATTAGCATAAAAATTTTTACATTATCAATTAATCACAAAACATCATATATATGAATTTTAATATAGTTATTATAAAAGGAATTTTATTGAAATGACTATTAGTGTAAAAAAATTATACTGTCAACCAATCACATATTGACGCATCATAAAAATGTTTGACTCTTACAATAACTACCTTAAAAGTCATATATGAGGTGATGTGTGATTGGTTGACAATGTAAAAAATGTTAGATTTTCTTTATTCTTTATTCTTTATTCGAAAGCGTTAAATTTATATGCATACACCCTAAAGCACATAAATCATATAGTCTAGGATCTACAACATGTCAGATTACTAGGATTCTAGTGATTATGAATATACCTGGATCCATCGTATGTTCTGACCTTAAGCGTTCTTCAAAAAGAGATCTTGATCACCAACTTTTGCGGAAAGCGGCAATTGATTACGAGCAGGAGGGGTTGATTGTTTGTTTGTGTGGAATACCTTGACAATCAACACAGAAGGTAAAAGGTGGTCTTATGGTTGAGAACCAAATCTCCTTAGTTCCTTGATGGGACCTTATACTCTCTTCAGATGGGAAGAGGAGAGACTGAGTATGTCGATTTGATGTGTATTGGGGACCATAACTGTTCTTGACGTAATAAACCTACTAGGGTTCCCATTATCCCCTAATGGGACAACACTGGTATCTACTCATTAAGCTCATATCAGGTTCCTTTCGGTAGTCTAATGGGTTCAATGAATTAGATCACTAATATTTAGTCTCTTAGTGATAAATAGCTAATATAAATTGTTAATAGAATACGAGCCCACATAATAGTGGGAAATATAAATTTCTAACAAAAAACTTTATAATGACAGTATATCAAAATTAAACTCTTATAAAAGTCAAACATTTTTTTAGTAATGTGTCAATTCATGATTGGTTGAAGGTGTAAAAAACTTTATACTAATCATACATATGCATTAAATTCTTCTAATACCATTATCTTAACGTGAAAATTATTATTATTATTTTAATTTGTGTTACTCAAGATGACAAAGTTATTCATATCCGCGGGTAAAACCCTTTATGGATATAGGACGAATAGCTTAACGGATATCCGCGTATAAAATAAACGAATTCTTCCTCTATCCGCTTGCTAATAGGGTGGGATGGGTATTAATTAAGGTACCGATATTTTTAGTTATCCTAACCCGATAATGAATTAAATAAACAGATACAACCAATAAATTCAATTATTATATATAAATAGATAAAGAGATTATCTGGTCATGCCTGTGCAACAATGACTCTAAAGAGTTCAGTTTCATTTTAGTGCTTTTGAGAATGAGGTGTTGAGTTAAATAGAACTCAAGGTTCATATTCTTATAAAATGTTTTATACATACTTTTGAATCGTGTTGGATGTGTTTTAATTATTATTTTTTTAGATTTATTGGATTAAATGTATTAAATTTAACTTCTAAGTTTAAGTAATTTGATTAATGTATTGATTATATCATTAATTTTTAAGTATATTTTATAATATTCATGGAATATTCGTAAATATTAATAAAATTTGTTAAAAATTTGATTAACGGGTACTCCCTCCGATCAATATTATAAGCAAAAAGGTTTCAAAATTTTTAGTCAAATATATAAGCAAAAAATAACTACTTTTCTTTTATTTAATGGCATTATTCCTAAAATATCATTCTCATTTATTACTAATTTTGTTTTTCAATAACTCATTTTATTTCAAATTCCAAAATCTTTTATGAAAGGTATTTTTTTTAACAATATTAAATAATATTAATTAATTTTATATTCTATTAAATTTTTGCATATAATGTTTATATGAAGGAGTATAAAATGAGGACAGGACCAAGGGTTGCCACATTGTTTTCCCTACACGTGACTGGGGCAGTTGTCTGTCATAATGGAATTACTTTGGAAAAAGGTCAATATACGTACACTAGGCTGTCTCTCCTTTGTTCTGTCTTTTTGGCTCATTTTCCGGATGATGTATCAGCGCTCTTTGTCTTTTTGGGAATAATATATTGATAAGGATTCTATGAAATTGCTTTTGTAGCAATCTTTTTGCCATATCTTGTGCATATTTGACGGTGGGAACGGTGAAGCCGTGAAGGTGAGGGATGTGAAGAAACTGTAGCATATTTATAGAGAAAATGAAAAGAATGTTCTGGAAAGGACTTCCATTGTTGATTTTAAATAAATTTACATAAATCTTAAGTCCTTAATTTAAAATTAATAATTAAAATTAATTCTGAAATATATATTTATTATATTATGCTGAAGAGAGGGTTTTCTGCATGGAAATCGTTGTGTATCAAGTTTAGGGAAATCGCGTAAGAGAGGGTTTTCTAATGTGCCGTGTTATGCACATCCAGTATTGATATTTGATTTATTTTGTTTATTTGTCTGTGTCTTTTGTGAATTTGTAGGCTGAACAAAAAACTAATGAAATTTATGCTCATATCAATTTGCTTCGAAAATCAGACGATCTTACCGAAGGGGCTAGAGAGCTGTACAAGCTCGTCATCGATGCACTTCCATGGAAGCTTTCGAAGATGCAGCACCTTGGATGGGGTTTGAGTGTAGAAGAACTATTTTTGGGTTGGGGTAGACATTCTTTTGGAGATTCCATCAGGATTCACTTTCCATTCTTGAAAAAAATAAACTAACAATTTAATCTCTTAAATTTATAAATGTAAGACATATTAATTCTTAGGTTTAATTTCGACGTCCATTTATTTGCCTACATATTTTATTAAGTATCCTACTTACTCCGTCAGTGATCCTACATGGCTTATGACGAATTTACACAATGGAAAATGATTGAAAAGTGAAAAAAATGAATAATTTTCAGGTATTTTGGGTTTTAAAAGTTTGCATGTTTTTTTTTTTTCACTTTTTATTCGTTTGTCACAGAGGAAATTCGTCATATGTCACACAAGATCACTAATAAATTATATATGATGGTTAATGAGACATGTAGGCAAGTAAATAAATGTCGGAACTAAACTTAGGGACTATTGTGTCATGCTTTTATAAATTTAAGAGATTAAATGATTAGTTTATTTTTTCAGGACTAAAGATGGGTCCTCGAAAATTTTTTGCGACTAATTTGGATCTTCACTTTAAAATAAATTTAACTAGCCAACAAGTAGCTGATAAAACAAATCTAACCGTTCAATAAAATACAAATTAATCTAACGGGTTTTGATGGTGGAGCATCGATTTAGCACCCATGAGATGCTTCGCCCTAATCTTCACTATATTAAAAAGACAAAAGCAAAACTTGCCTTTGCGACTAGGGATGTAAATGGGGCGGGGTGGGTACAGATAGTAGCCCCCGCTACCTACCTCGTTGGATAAATTTCGTATCTGTTCCCGCCCCATATCCGTGCGGATATCTATCTTATTAATTTTAAACAAATTTATCAATATTTGAGGGTATATCCATGGATATTCAACACCTCACAAATTTTTTTATTCACACATGAAATTCAAACTAATTTTGCATTAGTTCCTTACTGGTACGAGAAGATATTGTTCTTGAAAAGTATTATTATAAATTTACTAAACAAAATGATATGTAAACAATATAATCATACATATTATTAGATTAAAATTTAAAATATTAATTAGTAAAACTAATCCATAAGTGTGTCTCAATTAATCCATTCACATATGAACATCATTTCAATCCATTGACCTAATATTTTTTAATGTAAATATTCTAACCCTCTTTCAATCAAATCTAAAATATTGCATCATTCATACATGAGCATTAATCTATTAGCAATAATCCAGAAACAATAATCCAAAATTCAGAAAGGGACTTCTGAGTGCTTGTTTGGGAACGCTTGATTTTTCCCATTTCAGCTATTTTTTGGCTAAAAAGCTGTTTCATATATAATCTATCATGTTTGGCAATTAGCTTAAATTTATAAAAAAGCTTTTTTTGGGGGAAAAAAGCTGTTTTATGTCATCTAATTTGTTTTAGCTTAAGATTGTTATGATTTGATTATTTCTTATTCTCAAAACTCTCTTCCCTATTTACCCCTACAAAACTAACTTCCAAATAAATATTATTAAATTATACAAATAACTTCATACCCTTTTTCGTAATTTACTATGTAAAAAACAATTTTTTTAGACCATCCAAACGAAAAAGATTATCTTGAAATCGCTTTTCAGCAAACAGACCCAAACAAAAATAGATTCTGATTATAATCGATTATCACAATAATCGATTATTCATAAATCGATTATCAGCATAATCTTTTTTTTCCAGCTTTCCCAAACACACCCTGATACGAAGAAAATGGAGCTTGAGAATGAGAGTGAAAACTAAGAGGTAGGTGCTGCCGCGGCCAAAATTCAGAAAGCTAAAAAGGGTAGTAAAAACATTAGGGCAATTTGTTTACAATGTAAAGGGGTATTTTAATAATTTTATATTAGTGGGTATCCATGGGTATGTATACTATACTACCCAGCCCCACCCCATAATAAACGGGTAGAGAAAATATCCATTTAATTTATCCGTGGGTATCTATTAAAGTATCCATTTTTTATCCATTGTGGATATTATCCGCAGATATCCACGGGTACGGATAAAATTTACATCCCTATTTGTAACAATTTTATTATAAAAAATGACAAATTGGTAGGGGTTAATCTTTATTTTTTTAATTTGTTCAATTGAGTAATAAAAAATAGGCAAAATAGGTTGATTGGTCCTATACGTTTATTTAAATTTTCACATCGGTCCTATAAGTCTTAGTTTTTTTCAAATTGATCCTACACGTTATATTTCGCTTCCACATTAATCTTTTCCGTCAATTTCGATCTAACGTAGTCAGTTTTGACCTAACGTGGCATTGTATTAGTGCTACATGTGGCTTTTGATTTGACGTCGTAAGGTCGGAATTGACGGAAAGGACTAAATTGAAAACAAAACATAACTTATATGACCAATTTGAAAAAAATAAAACTTATGGGACCAATGTGAAAATTTAAATAAACGTATAGGACCAATTAACCTATTTTGCCTAAAAAATATGAGAACTATAAAACTGTAAAGTCACTAAAAAGGAAGGTTGGATTTTTTTTTCAGACAAAAAGTATCTCAACCGATACTTGGAGACTAATCCCTTTTCGAGACATAAAGATCACCAAAATGAGTTTTGTTTCTTCCAACAAAGTCTTTTCAATTCACCTCTGATAACATACTTAATGAACTCAACTATCTACCAACTGTGTTGGATATTATAGGTAGGAGGAAGGTTGGATTTGTAAAACGGAATCAATTACATCATCACATAAGGAAATATAGATCGATAAAACTTAGGTGTAGATCACAACAGTTTTTCAATAATAAAAAAAAAGTTGTATAATAACTCATCAATGAAAATATAACATCTTATTCTCATTATAAAACAATACCACATGCACATGGAGAATAACACATAAGTTTTGTCCTATACATAAACAGTAATAATCTTACTCTATTTTTTGGTTACATCACATAAATCTTGATATTTAAATATTAAATTTTGAATATTTTATTTAATATTATACATATTTATTTAGTAAATATCCAATTTGATTTCTGAAATTGTAGGGTGGTATCAACTTAGTCCCCCACATTATCTATATTTCAAAATGATCCTTGAAATTGCAAAATGTTAATCAGATTTGTCCCTCCGTTGATATTTACATGGACTATAATGACATTAGGTTGGTAATGTCAGAGATGCATTTGAAACTAAGTGAATAATGTTTGGTATGCATTTGCTAACGGATCCAAATGAAGGGATGAAACTGATTATCATTTTGCAATTTCAAGGATCATTTTGAAATATTGATAATATAAGAGACTAAGTTGATACGACCCTACAATTATAGGGATCAAATTGAATATTTACTCCATACTTATTTTTATATTTTATATTTTTTTTATATTTTTTTATTTTTATATTTCAAAAATACATCACAAAGATTAAAAGGGGGTTATATAATCTCCCACAATTGATGTAAAAAAACATTATATTGTTACACCAATATATCATACTAGAAAGTTTGGGATTTACCAACAAAGCCTAATAGTTAATACAGTTGGTATATAATCAGGTCCTTAAACATATTATTAGGGATTACTCGCCGTCTCCGATGGATCTACTTGATCATTGGGGATGGCCTGGACCCCTACCATATATTTTTTTTTAATTTAAAATTAGTATTGTAAATGTCTGGCTTCATTGCAACGCTAGACATACTTGAATACAGCAGCACAGAGGGGCGTAGGCAATTGGACAGCAATCTGAAGGGCTGGAATTTGTTTGTTTTTCGGTGATGTTTTATGTTAATGTCTGAGGTTGATTACTTTCATTTGTTTGGAGTTTTGTTTTTTTGGGTGATGTCTGTTGTTAGTGAGTTATGCAGAACACTTTCAAATGTTTGGTCTGGGCTTTGTTTGTAGTGGGTGGATATTGACTTACAATTTGGTTTTATAAAAAAAAAAAATGTCTCTTGAGCACTTTGAGCAGGTGTAGCAAAATTCGAATTTTGGAGCGTTAGAAACTATTTCTAATGTATGTCATTGCTTCATAAAAGCTAGAAAAATATAAGTCTCTTTTTGTATATAGATCGGTAACTCTTATCTCATACTTCTTGTTTCTATGGCTATTATATAGCTATTTTTTTTAGGTATAAATATAATCAAGACTATACTTCACAACAAGATAAAATATGATTTTTTTTAGCCACCATAATAAAAAGTAAATTGATGAAAAGTTTAATGTAATTTCAATTATAAATTATTTTTTTGATATGCGGGAAAGATGTTCTATTTTTATAAATTATTAATATAATTAATGTTTTAAAACGTAATTTTATGAATAATTTGATAGGTATATATTTATTAGATTAGATGAAGGATAATTTTTATGGCCGATCTTTCTTATCATCCAAATCTGAATCTATCCTGCTCCCACTATTGACCAAGGATACCTGCACCAAAAAAAAAAACTTTAGGGTTTATTTTCCGTAACACGGTTTTTTTTTTTTTTTTTTGAGAGAACGTAACACGGTTTTATATCATATATGGTTGTTTGACTTACTCATCATATATATATATATATATAGCTTAAAGTTGAGGAAAGATGAGAACAGAGAACTTGGAGAAGATTGAGAAGATGCTGGCAAGTAGCAGTTCAGGTGGCGCATTAACACCACTATTAGGGGAAACTAATGATGGAGATGAACAACAAAAAGAAAACACAACACCCCAAGTTGGGGGATGGTGGAACAAAGTCCTGGACTTGGTGGAGGCCAAGCATCAACTCCTGTTTTCACTACCAATGATTCTTACTAACTTATTCTATTACTTAATCACTTTGGTTTCTGTCATGCTTGTTGGTCACTTTGGTGAGCTTCAGCTTGCTGGTGCTACTCTGGCAAACTCATGGTTCAGTGTCACTGGCCTGGCAGTCATGGTAATAATTCCTGTCCCTTGATTGTTTTTACCACAGCTGAATATGATTACAAGACTTTCACTTTTATACAAGAGTAGTTTATTTTTTATACTATTTATGCATGCTTAGGAATTGGATATATATTAATATATGAGAGGTGCTGGAGGCTAATTTCATTTGATGATTAAGTTTGTCCATTGCATTTGTTAAACATTTATTGACTGATGATTTCACAAAAAATGCTTGAAAAAATAATAATACAGATACACTAATCCTTAATATATGTCATATGTTGCCCGAGTCTTCCATTTACTGAAACTTTTTACTAGTAGTACCATTTAGGAACTTTCTTCTGCTGTAGCAGAAATTGAAAAGGATGCAATTATCTGGGCTGAATGTCAATTATTTATTATCTCTATTTCGAAACCTGAATTTTGGCTTCATTTACCATGTCATTAGATCAATGTACATGGCTTATTGCAAATTTAACATCTTAGAACTAGTTGAATTGGATGCGACAAGACTGAATATTCTTACAAGAGTAAACTCCATGTTCTTTACCTTATTCTTGTCTTAGGTTGGTTTAAGTGGGGCACTGGAAACACTATGTGGGCAAGGATTTGGAGCAAAAGAATACCAGATGTTGGGAATGTATCTACAAGCTTCTTGCATCGTATCTCTTATCTTCTCTATCATCATATCCATCATTTGGTTCTATACAGAACCCATCCTAGTGTTGCTTCATCAATCTCATGACATAGCAAGAACATCTGCACTCTATATGAAGTTTTTTGTCCCAGGCATATTTGCATATGGCTTCTTGCAAAATGTCTTGAGGTTTCTTCAGACACAATCTGTCGTAACGCCATTGGTTTTCCTCTCAGCTCTTCCATTGTTGGTTCATATTGTCATTGCATATGCCTTGGTTCATTGGACAAGTCTGAGTTTTACAGGTGCTCCAGTTGCAGCTTCTATTTCACTATGGATATCAATTCTATTGTTGGCCTTTTATGTTATGTATGCAAAGAAGTTCAAGCAGACATGGGAAGGATTTTCAGTTCATTCATTCCATTACATATTTACAAACTTGAAACTAGCTCTGCCCTCTGCTGCAATGGTATGGTATGATTAGTCTGCTAACAACCTTTCACTTAGCTTGCCCCTTTTGACAATTGAATTCACAAAGCTAAACAAGGAGCAGTAACTAGCTAAAAATATAGGGCCTGTTTGTTTTGTTTTCAAATTTCCTGTTTTCATTTCCAGTTTCATTAATAATTGCAAAAATGCCACATTATTTTCATTATGTTTCTTGTTTTCAAAGATTTCTATAGTAAACAGTGAAAACAACTTTTGTACAAATATTTGAAAACAAGAAACACAATGAAAACAAGGTGACGTTTTTGCAATTGTTAATGAAAACAAAAAGCTGTAAACAAAGCAAACGGACCCATAGCTTCTTGATTGAACACAAACTGCAATTCTTTTAAGAATATTGTTGTAATTTAATTTAAGATCCTTATATCATGAAACTTACAATCTATTTATATTATGCAAGTTTGGAGTATTGGGCTTTTGAAGTTTTGGTTTTGTTAGCTGGATTATTGCCTGACTCACAAATAACAACTTCATTGATTGCAATATGGTATGGTTCTAATGGCTTTATATTTCTTTTCCTAAAATAAAATAAATTCTACAATTCATTCTCCTTAATCTTCAATAAAATCTGCAGTGTAAACACCGAATTCATTGCCTACATGATCACTTATGGCCTCAGTGCAGCTGCAAGGTTAGTTGGTTGAACATGTATTCCTTTGCTTTCTTTTTTGCATATCTTCTGAATCTGCATTCTAATTATGTACTAAAAAATTTGAAATTTAACTTTGATAGCACAAGGGTTTCCAATGAATTGGGAGCAGGCAACCCGGATCGAGCTAAGCATGCAATGTGTGTCACTCTCAAGCTATCTCTCTTCCTTGGCATCTGTTTTATTTTGGCACTTGCATTTGGTCATAATATCTGGATTCAACTGTTCAGTAGTAGTTCCACAATCAAAGAGGAGTTTGCTTCAGTGACACCCTTGCTTGCCATTTCCATAGTACTAGATTCAGTGCAAGGTGTTTTGTCAGGTTTGAATTCCTCATTTTGCTTTAACATGTTCTGTGTCTACATCTTGATCTTCAACTTAATATTCTTAGTGAGGAAAATAAATGTCTTTAATACTGCAGGGGTGGCTAGAGGATGTGGTTGGCAGCACTTGGCTGCTTATGTTAACCTTGTAACTTTTTATCTTATTGGTTTACCAATATCATGTCTACTTGGATTTAAGACCAATTTGCAGTCTAAGGTAAAAATATTTATTGCACAATCTGATTATGTTTGTTCATTTAACAAGAAGAATCATCTTGATTGTGAGAAGCAGTCAAAACCTTTTTTGTTCATTAGTTTAATCATTTTATGTTCTTTTGAATTTGTTTTATGGTATAGGGTCTATGGATTGGTTTGATTTGTGGGCTGGCCTGCCAAACTGGGGCTCTCTTAATTTTGATAAGGCGTGCCAAATGGACTAAACTGAATCTCCATGTGGACAAAGATAATGACCACAAAAAATATGAAGTTCATTCTATTCTTGATATGTGAGATACGAATGATTGTTTCTTTTTTTTTTTTTTTAACCACAAAGGTGTCATAAAATTGTAGCGCTAGCTTTTTCTTTTCCATAGCAACAATAGTTCAACGTCTCATCTAGTCAGTCATGTAGCAGGTGTATGGCTGGAGAGTTTGAGTTTCGTAATAATGGTTTTGCAGTGCTTACATTCTATTTGCTCTTTGTAAAATGATTTATTGTCTGCTTATATAATGAAAAAGTTTAAACACGCATAAAAGACATGAAAAAAAAAAAAAAAAAGTGTGCCACAAAAATTGTCTTAATAGACTATTAGCTTTATCAAAGTAAATCAGAGTTTTATAGAGCGTAATAAGGTCATATCTTTAATGGTGGTTCTTAAATGGATTTTTAAGAGAAGTATTTTCAATATAGCATTAAGTACCATAATATAAAGTTATTATAAATATAAATAGTGAAAGTTGTTTAGACCTTTATTTTTGTCGTATAAAGTAATATGAGGAGAGAAAATATAAATGTGCTAGAATATAAAAATACAGTATAGGAATACCAAAAAAAAAAATACAGTATAGGTATTCAAATGAATTATATAAATTATAAGACTCATGTAAATTTATGGTAGAATCTATTTTATCTTTAAAGGATGGGCTCTTCTTTAAGACAGGAAGAAAATGGCTAACATTTGAAATGGGTATGATTTCAGTTTCTAAAAATGATATAATTTTAATTGGAAATATTTTATAGGCATATTTTTTAGAGGAAAAAGGTACTATATATTAAATACTATATATTAAATTTAGAGTACTTATTCTTAAATCTCAAATTATTATCCACTTTCTCTTTTCAAGATATATTTCCAAATCTACTAAATAATAATCATCACAACCAAATTAGTTGATCATTAACTTATTTTTATTTAATTGTTTTTCAGGAAAATTATTTATAAAAGAAAAAATGTATAACTTTTATTTTATGTATATACGGAATGCTTACTAAATTTGAATATGTTACCATACAAAAGCTAACAATAATGATATTTCAAAAATGGGAAATTACTAGTCTTCCCAATTAAGTCACAACGACAAGATTAGATGGGAGGGTAATGGCTTTAGCCTTTAGCTAAAGTCAACATTCATCCCTGAATGCAATAATTAGGCCTTTCAGCCAAAAAATTTATCAAAGCAAAATGATTACGGGCACTACCAACTAGTCACTAGATTGCCCATTCCTGTTAAAAGAGAATTGCATTTTTATGACCAAAATGTACATTCCAACAAAACAGTAGAATCGCTCACCTCCTCTGTCAATTATTAGAATTTGGATTTGGATCTAATCCAATCGTAAAAGTTAATTCATAGGTGGGGATTATCTCTATTTATAAATATTATTCAGATCATATTATTATTCAATGTGAAATTTCAATACCCTCTCACATCTAGCATTGAATATCTGGAGAATGAAATTTATAAAACGAGATATCTACGGATGATCCAATGGATTTCGAATAGACTTTAATATCATATTAATATTTCAGAGTGAGTGAAATTCGGGAAGTGATTTGATTTGTAATAAGTTTATGATTTACTTTATTGACCAAAAGATTGAGACTTAAAATTTGAATCCAATCAACACAAATGAATCATGCAAATCCTATCAGTCATTGTGGATCCGAGGCACCATTGTATTAGTCCTCGATCTTTTTCCCTTCTACCTTTATGGATCTTTGTTGCTTTTTCTTCTTTACGTAACGTAAATCACTATTTACAAAAAAATTATAATTTAATATTGGAAGGTGTCCTTTCTTTAATAGAGTATATAATTTTTTCAGTAAAAGAAAAAATAGAGTATGTAATTTTTTAAAGATTCAACTATAGAGTTTCCTAAATAAGTTTAGGGTCACGTTAACGAGTACTTTAAGGATACGAGTTAAGAAAAAAAAATCAATTTTTATTGAAAAATTAAATATATCACTCCTTTAAATATTAAATATATTAATTTTCAATAAAAATTTTTTTCTTGATTTCTTAACTAATGTACTTAAGACACTCATTAACTTTCTCGTTAAGTTTATGGGAAATCAATTGATTTTTCTAATATTTAACTTAGTTATATTTGATATATCACTTACCTTGAAAAGTACATTAATTTTTAAAAAATTTATATTATCATTACACGGACCTTTTTTAAGTCGTTGAACACTAACTTCCCATAAAAAGAAGAATATAACTTTGAAATAAACAAGTGTTACCATGAGTGAGAAGAATACCTCTTGAAAGGAGGGGTCACTGAGTTACCGAGTAATTGTAAATCTGATTCCAATACAAGAACGGAAATACACTGCCGACAAAACCAGATCCATGAACTAAATATCAGGAAGCAAAAGTGAGCGAAGTCCAGTCACACGCACACACATGTGAATAAGGCCCAATGTGTAGCATCGCAATTCATAATCCCCATGTAGGGCGGCGACCCGTGCCAAGGCAAAAAATATATGTAGCTTATAATAAAACAAATACCGTTAACTAGCTTATTATAAGAGACCAAGAAGACTTAATGGCCAGAAAAAGAAAAAAAAACTCTAATAATGCTACTCCAAAATGAATATTTATATTTTAAAACTTTCTTTCTTTGCTTTTTAATTATTTTAAGACATACCGACATTGGCATCGATCTAAAGTAAAATATCAGATGCATGGACGGCGTTCTGAGACTAGTCTCCATAATAGTTGCAAGTGATGGCACAGTCCTACCATGTGGTCTAGTCCAATCCAAATCCACCATATACGACCATGTAATAAGCTCATAAATTTCAACGTTATAAAAACACTATAATTTCGCCACATGTAAGCTCTTCACACGTAATACTACCCTCTCCTTATACACGCTTTGTAGTACATCATTGCAACGGTAACCAGGGAAAGTTTCCCTTTACATACTACCTCTTAGAGCCATTACTTCACTCACTGCCTTCACTTTCCATAGCTCAATCTCATCTAAATTTTCTCTGAAGCTTCGTGTGCATATATCACAACATCAATATCTCTCTCTCTCTCTCGTCAGTTCATGTACACTACATACTATATATATATACCACAATACACACTCCTTCACAACTTGCTTCTATTTCCTCATGGAGCTTCAGAGACCTATGATCTGTCTCTTCTTGGTTCTCTTTAGTCTCCTCACAAGCTCCCAAGCCTACAAATTCTATGTTGGTGGAAAAGATGGATGGGTTCTGAACCCTTCTATGGATTACAATCAATGGTCTGGAAGGAGCAGGTTCCAAGTCGGTGACTCTCTAGGTAAGTTTCCATAATTGCAAAGATAAATTACGTTTTTTTGTTCTGTTGTGCATGATTGTTGCTTGCTTCTGATTGGTTTTAAATAATTCTGAGTTTCTTTGTTGTTATAGTTTTCAAGTACATTAAAGGTTCAGACTCAGTGTTGGAGGTGAGCAAGGATGATTATGACAAATGCAACAAGGAGAACCCCATCAAGAAGTTTGAGGATGGTGACACTGAGTTCCAGTTTGATAGATCAGGTCCTTACTACTTCATCAGTGGTAAAGATGATAACTGTGAAAAGGGTCAGAAACTGACTGTTGTGGTCATGGCTGTGAGGAAACAACAGCATCATAACCCACCTCCCACAGCTCCTTCTCCTATGTATCCTCCACCTTATGTCCCAACACCTCCAAACACTCCTTCACCTGTATACAATCCTCCCAATGTTCCCACACCCCCAAAAGCCCCTTCTCCTATTTATAGTCCTCCCAATGTTCCAACTCCAACACCTCCACCAAAATCTCCTTCTCCTGGTCATCACCATCATCATGTTCCAATACCACCCAAAACTCCTTCCCCTGTTTCTACTCCACCAAAAGCTCCATCACCTGGGAATCACCCACCTCATGTTCCAAAACCTCCTCAAACTCCTTCCCCTATGTATAATCCTCCCCATGTTCCAACTCCAGTACCTAAAGCTCCATCACCCTATGTTCCAACACCTCCACAAACCCCTTCTCCTGTGTATAGTCCTCCCAATGTTCCTACTCCTCCTAAAGCTCCATCCCCTGGTAAAGAGACTCCCAATGTTCCAACTCCTCCAAAAACACCTTCTCCAATTTCTCAACCTCCCTATGTACCAACACCTCCAAACTCTCCTAATTCCCCTATGACTCAACCCCCATACATTCCAACTCCTCCAAACTCTCCTATGACTCAACCTCCCTCCTATATATCAACACCTCCAAACACTCCTATGACTCACCCTCCCTCCTATATATCAACACCTCCAAACACTACTCCCTCCCCATTTTCTCAACGACCTCGCATTCCAACTCCTCCAAAATCCACTTCCCCTATCTCTCAACCTCCAGGAGTAGTAGCACAAACACCATCTGGTGGCATTGCACCAGTTTCTTCACCAACAGTTCCATCTCCTTCATCATACCCTATTTCACCATCCACATCACCAAGTGCATCATCACCCTCACTATCACCACATGCTAACAACCCTCCATCTTCAACTGCTGCACCTCCTGCTCTCACTCCAGCGAGTGCTCCGGTGTCAGCCACGTCTCCTGTGGCATCGCCTCCGTCACTTTCTGCATCTGCAACTCCGTCACCGTCGTCGAGTCCCGGAGGTAGTGAAACGCCGTCGTCGTCGAATGAAACGGCGCCAGCCACACCAAACGGTAAGTCGTCTGCATGGGCCGCCACGCCTTCAGGGTTATGGGTGTATTCGGTTACCGTTTTGGTTGGTGCTGCTCTCAGTAGCATTCTTGGGTAAAAAATGAAAGTTATTGTTATTATTATTAATTTTTTTTTCTTTTAAACTTTGGATACAATTAGTGAACATTTTTGTGTTTTTTTACTATTATTATTATATAGTCATAAGAGATTTCATCTCATAATTTTATGTGTAACATATGTGTATATTTACCAATGTACCTGAGTTTGATTAGACCTCCCATCAAATTTCTTTTTGCTTTCAAATTTTTTTTGCGGTTTTTGTTGCTCGAATTTACCTACGGAAACAGAAAATAATAATAATGAAGATATTTAATAGTATCTTTTGGAGTTTGGACAATACCCAAAAAAGAAAAAGAAAATCTATTCTCAGAGGTCAAAATGTCGCTTTGTTTAATATAATCCCTCAATGAATGATTAATCTATGATTATTTTACTATAATGTTTTTAAAAAAAAATTAAATAATCATATTTTAGTAAAGTAATTTTTTTTTTTTATGAATACAGTAACCTTGTTTTTTATTTTTTATATATAACAAATATCGCATATATCATATTTTCATTAAAAAATAACACATAATATATTTATAAAATTATATCTAAGTTTTATCTTTTTCTATATTAAGGGGATTTTATCTTCTACAAGAATATGAGCTTCTTTGTTTTAGGTTTTTTTTAAAGACAATCATCATTAAAAATTATATTGGAAGAAAGTTTTACTTATATAATTTTTAAAATAATTATCTCAAAAAATATTATTTATATGTTTATATTAAAAATAATTTCAAACATATATTATGACATTCGAAATAATTATCATGAGTTAGATTTTTTAACATATGATTACATCTTTTGCTTTATTATTTTTATTTAATAAATATCATTTTGTCACTTTTTTAATCACACCGTTTTTTATATCTAAATTTTAATTATAAAGTAGATAAATTATTATAAGGTAGATAAAGAGTGAAATATGATAAGAAAAGCATAATTTCGAGCGTCATCGTCATCCACTTCACATATTTGAATAGTAGGGAGATCGACAATTAATAGGTGCCATGTGTGTGGATGGTGCTTGTCTGCTCTGCTGGACCAACCAAAAAGTATAGTACGTTTTGGGAAGTAGCCCTTCCCAGCATGGGAAAAGTTGGGACCTTAATTAATTTATAATAATTCATGGCACATATGCTCGCATAAATAACAATGCATTAAGCATAAGAAGTGGACCTTTGTCCCATCCAATTAATTTCCCCAGAAAGTTCTCATGAGTAGTTAAAGCCACCGCAAAACCCCTTTGCTTTGGCAAAGCAAGCAGCGGAAGGTATAATATTATATTTTATCGGGTTGTAAGCCTTAGTTCAAAAATCTTTAAAAAAAATAATTTTTTATAAAAAAAATTAAATATATTATATCTTAATATAATAAATACGTCAATTTTTAATAAAAATTTATTTTTTCAATTCCTAAATGGACACATAACAGAAAAAGAGTTTAATTGATATACACTGATAGAGTAAAGATTTTTTATACTGTCAATCAATCAGAAATTGTTACATAAATTAAAATATTTGACTCTTATCCTAACTATTTTAAAAGTCACTCACATCATGATTTTTGATTGGTTGACAGTGTATAACAATTAAACTCATAGAAAAATCAATATTCTATTAATGTATAAACTTGTATTAATTACCTAAAAAACAAATCGTTATGCATGAAAGCATTTATTACTATTTTCTTTTTTTAATACTATAAAGTTCAAATTAAAAGTCGCACAAAATCTTCAAATTAGGCTCTAGTTAAAGTCTCCTAAAAAACAAAAAAGAGAAGAGTAAATATCCAATTGGATCCCTGAAATTATAGGATCGTTTCAATTTAGTCTTTCATATTATCAATATTTTAAAATGATCCTTGGAATTATAAAATGTAGCAAATGCATCCCTAACATTATTCGGTTAGTTTCAAATGCATCTCTGACATTACCAACTTAATGTCATTATAATCCATACAAATACCAACAAAGGGACGAATCTGATTAACTTTCTGCAATTTCAGGGATCATTTTGAAATATTGATAATATGAGGGACTAAGTTGATACGATCCTATAATTTCAAAAATCAAATTGAGTATTTACTCAAAATGAGAATTAAGAGAGAGAGAGAGAAAGGGGTATTTTCCCGTTATAACTGCTTCCTTTGGAGGTTCATAAATGTGAATGACTTATTTTTCCTTCAATGCCTCACATTTCCCTCAACGGCTAAACCATGAAAAATCTAGGGTGCATACATGCATCCATGGTCAATTGTTAAAAGATTGGTGATGGAGTCAATTTGGTATGTCACGTTCGCGAGCTTATAATGAATAGTTTATAACGGATGAGAAAATAATCTTATTTAGCAAGCGTCTCTATCATGAGTTTATAAAGTTTTTTCACGAGTTTATAGAATTTTTTTGGGACGCTACTTGAAGTAGCGTTTGAGTTTATAGCTTATATCGTTTCATTTTTTTCTTCACTTTTATCCTTATTATCTTAATTTAATTTTTTATTTATCCTCTTCTCTCTCTTTTATATAAAATCATTAATGAAGATGTCTTTTTATGTCATTTTATATTTTTCAGCTAGTTCAGACGTTAGTTTTACCAAACAATTCTATAAAAAATAAGCTATCTTATCCACTATCTGATATCAGCTACCTCATCTATATTAGCTATCCGCTATCCGCTATCCATTATCAACTAATTTATCTGTTAACAGCTAGTTTCACCAAACAGTTCCATATCTTAATTTAATTTTACATTTATCCTCTTCTCTCTCTTTTATATAAAATCATTAATGAAGATGTCTTTTTATGTCATTTTATATTTTTTAATTAATTCAGCCGTTAGTTTTATCAAACAATTCTACAAAAAAAATAAACTCACTTATCCACTATCTGATATCAATTACCTCATCTATATTAGCTATCTGCTATCCATGATCAATTAATTTATCTATTAATAGCTAATTTTATCAAACAGATGGATAGTCTTTCCAAGCAGTTATATTAATGGGAATTCATCGCTTTGCTTTATAATTTTTCGTGTGAGAATTTTTGGATTAAATATATAATATTTTTTATTTGGGTTAAATATTTATTATTATTAATTAAACTCATAACTGTGGTTAAATTGTCGAGAATATATAGATTACCCGTGTTATTATATATCTTAATCAAAAAGTTTTTTAACCAATAAAAATGTGGCACATAGCAGTTGACTTGTGGTCATGGAAGAACATGACTCAATGGGTCTCCCTCAAAAAATGAGACACGTAATCTTCACGTCTATATCAAATTTAAGGGACAGGACACGATTTCGCTTCGTAATAATGAGGAGCAGTGGATGTTAAGTTCATTTGGAAGTATCTTGTGTCATCTATAAGCTTTTGTTTAGTTTCTTTTTTAAAAAGTGTTTTTTAATTAAAAAAATTACTTCATACATTCTCGTTTAATTAGACTTTTATATAGGATGTCGATCCTTTCCTTTATTTCTCTTATATTTTTTTTATATTATGAGAAAAAAAGATATAAAATCAAATTTATTTTTGTTTATAAGTTCTTACAAATTTGATTTTGTATATTTCTTTTCCATAATATGAGAAAAAACATGAGAGAGAAAAAAAAAAGATCTTAATTCTTAATCTGAAAAAAAAAACTGAAAATCAACTTTTAAGAGAAGTTAATTTTTTCCACTGTTTACAAAAAATATTCTTCCAAAACTATTGTTAGAGAATCACATTTCTAAAGCCTAAACAAATGGTCCACATTTTCTCAAACAAAAGTGCTTCTTATTTAACAATTAAAAAATCTACCATTCACATTATTAAAGTATGATGCATGAGAGAAAACATGAGAGACAAAAAAAAAAGATCTAAATTCTTAATCTGAAAAAAAAAACTGAAAATCAGCTTTTAAGAGAAGTTAATTTTTTCCACTGTTTACAAAAAATATTCTTCCAAAACTATTGTTAGAGAATCACATTTTTAAAGCCTAAACAAATGGTCCACATTTTCTCAAACAAAAGTGCTTCTTATTTAACAATTAAAAAATCTACCATTCACATTATTAAAGTATGATGCATGTTTGGATACTCTTTTAATAACCCTAAGATAGACCACGTTCGAAAACGCTATCAAATGCATTACTAAAAACATTCCACAATTCTATTAAAAAACATGAATTCATACATACTGAAATTGTCGGCAATGTTTTGAAAATCAGACCAAACCGACAGGTTTGACCGATTGAACTCAGAACCAGTCAAGGGTCTGGTCTGTTGAACCCTGAAAATCGACTTGTTCCAAAAATCGGCCAGGAACTGATCAAACCGATTCAGAACCGGTGAAAACCGAGCAAAAACCGATGGCCGAAACCGTTTTGAACCGGTCATTTTTTTTTAATTTTTTTAAATTATAAAAATATATTTTTAGTCAAATAAAAGTCCACTGATAAGTTATAAAATACATATATTTAAATTTTTATTATTTATCCTTCGTTGTTGAGTTTTTATCTTATGAAATATAATATAATTATTTTATGTTAATTTAGAATTTGATTTTTCTTAAATTTATTACTTAATATAATATATAATATTTAAAAATTATTTAATTATCACCGGTTCAACCGTGGTTATTTTAACCACGGTTGAACCATTGAACCTTGAACCAATGCTTTCACTGTTTCAATGACCGATCCGGTTTTAAAACATTGGTATTTTTAGTTGTTTATCTAAATCATAATCTATCACTTATCATTATATGAAAAAATTAAATTAATTAATAAAAACATAAATAAGCAATTAAAAATACAGCTAACCTCACCCTTCAATTCACGAGTAAAGATCCTCTCTATTTCTCAAAAGAAATAAAAGGCTTCATTACTATAATTTATGGTGTATAAAGATTTTTTTTCTAAAATAGGTAACATTTATTAGGTTTTAATGTGCTTTATACATCCAAAATTATAATAATGGAGTCCTTCATTTTTTTTTTTTGAGAAATTGAGAGGATCATTACTCACAATTCCCATGGTTAGGCCAAAACTCTGATTAGTCTTCTACACGGAATGAACAAATACCACATATCTGTATTCTTTAATCGTTTTTATGACATGTATTAGTCCCTAACCATTGCTTCTGGCCCAACACCACGCGATTTCTTCGAACAGATCAATATTTCACCCCCATCTCTGCATTGAATTGGAACGAACGGTTTTTTTCCTTCTCTGAATTATTGATTCTCATTGTCAGCTATCATTTTCAGTGAACAGAAGTTAATTACATGCATTAATTATGAGGCATTGTCCCTTCACGTAAGAAAAAGAGAAAAGGGATGGGTACATTGTCGGCAAAATTATTTGTGTTTTGAAGATGTCTATATATGATAATTGGGGGCCAAGGCATATAATATCCAGATAAGACACTATATTTAATATAAGAGTAATTTAATATTATTATATATTAATGTATAAAATTAAAATTAATATACCATAGACAAATATAAGTGAAATGTTATTTCGATATCATATTTTTAAATATTTAATATCAATACTCCAACATATACATGGTCAGGTCAACAAAACATGCATCCATAGTTTCTCTCTATGGGGAAGGCCTAGTGAAGGATTGTGATGCAGTGAGGTGACATTAGAAACCTAGAATTCACAACATGTGAATGAGTGCATTAAAAAAATGCTAGGTTCATATTCGAAGTCCTTACTTAATTCATATATAGCGGTATGAAAGAATTAGTGTATTGTCCAAAAAAAAAAAAAAAGATAAATTATAATCAAATAATAAAAATGATTTAAATATGATATGATATGTATATCAATATGTGTAAATAATACTATTTAGTTTTTAATTTTGCAATGTCAATTATTTCAATTCATGTATATAGCTTATAACTAATTATAGATCTACTTTCAAACTTCGAATTAGTTACTCGTGTGTTTTACTAAGCATCTCAAGTAATGTTTGTAACCTCTAAATACTCTCGAGCTCTCAACACACTCGGAATTCCCAACATCCATAAATTTCAGAAAAAGCTTAATCAAACTTCCCTTCTTTTTTCCAACCTGATAATATATAATACAAGTGAAAAAAATCCATTGCTCTGAACAACAAAGGATTCAAAGGAACAGTCTAAATAGGTTAGTGTGTGTTGACATAAATACCAAATGTAACATCATCTTAAAGATTAGGTGCAAGCACATTCTTTTTTATCTTTTTTTTCAGTGCATGCAGGATCTTTGTGGCTTCTTGTATGTCTTCTTGTATGTTCCTTTAGACTTAAACAGAAACCTGTTTTAGAGGTACATAACAGAACTCCCCAATTCAAAAATTGTATTTCTTGTGTCATGGACAATTGTTTGCTCTACAAAATGATAACCACAACATGTGCACTTGATCTTAGGCCCTGCATCAAGCAAGGCAAAAAGAGGAAAGCCCAAGCAACTAAATAGTGGGGGGGAGGGGGGGGGGGTACAGAACCCAGCAGTATGTATGGTTACATATTATAAGATACAAAATGAGGACTACAAGCATGCTTTAGTAAAGTAGCTTTGTCCATTTTGTCAAAAGAAGAACCACCTCCGTTTGCGATGTTTCTACAAAAGTAAAATGAAAATCACATCATCACTGTAACTAACACTTGGAGCATGATAGATCATAGAGAAAGTAAAAGGACAAAACTTAGGTGCAATTCCTTAGATATTTTAGGTGATATTTTCCAATATATATATGACATGTGTAACAGCTCATCAACGAAAATATAACATATGTAACAACTATTACACATGTCTTATTCCCATTAGAAAACAGCACCTAAAGTACCTATGGAAATGCACCTAAGATTTTTCCAAAAGTAAAAACATGATATTTAGACACATTCAACTTTTTTTTGTTCTTTTAGAAAAAGATGGGTAACTAATGAACTTCAAAAAATTTAGCCAGCTCTGAAGCTTCAGCATCTGATTGATATCTTCTACACAATGCAAAATCTCCAGTTTTGACTTGGTAGAAAACCCATAATGCCATCAGAAAATGTCAAACATGAATTATGGTACAAAAATATAACTTTGTCATTTCTTTTCTTTTCTGAAAACGCAATAGACTTCAAAATGGAAAAGTAGGAAAAACCTCTACGGCAATCAAAACGGTATAAATTAGGATGTCAAATACAAACACTTAAAAAACACCACATAATGCAATCCAATAAACAGCAAATAAAAGTGAATTAGTTAGCCATAGGCAATAAGTAAATCCATATTCCCATATACATCAACTTGAATATATGAGCATGACATTCTAGAGAGAGAGAGAGAGAGACCTTCTTATCCTGATTTTGAGGTTTTAATAAAATAGGCTCAGAAAGAACTGCTTTGTCTAGATTCTTAATGTATGGCTGCACCTTTTTCTCCAACATCTCATTCACCTGAAGATAAAATCATGCATCAGACAAAGATTGATGGATGTTCCAAGATATAAAGTACGGAAGAATAGGATGGTATTATATATTAAAAGGCAAAATTCATCAAAAAAATATATATTAAAAGGCAAATAATAATTCTGAAAGCAGTTTGAGTATATAGAACTCTATAAACCATAGACAGCTTTGCCCCCTTGATAGAATCAACTTGATATAAATGAGGAATGAAGTACACTCAACGTGAGAGTACTGTTCTATTGATCAAAGATATGGAAATAATAACTGATTCAGTGTGAATCAGTGCTTACAGCTGCTGGAAATAGTAAAAAAGAAAGAAAACAATTGGTAATGGGTGATTTGAGGTACCCTATGCCTCCCAAAGGAATAATTCCAATACTTGCCTCCCTCACCACACGATGGTCCCCACCTATATAGTAATTAGATCTATTTTCTCTCTCCTGACAGTTAGAATATTTTTTTTTTTTTGCTCAGCCCCACACACACCCTTGGCGCCCTATGGAGCCAAGGGAGTACTCCCACCAGCATTTCTTTTGTGTTTTCTCACAAATACTCTTCCCCATTTCTTCTTATTACTATCATTCCCTCCCCCTTCAAAACTATCCTTGTCCTCAAGGATAAACTCAGGGAATTCCTTTGTGATCTTCTCAACGGATTCCCAGGTATTTTCAAACTCCGGTAGACCTGTCCATTTGATCAGAACCTCCCAATCACCTCTGTCATTCTGTCTCTTGTCTTTCACGATCTCTGGCAACACCTCCAGCATCCATTCTTCATTGAGGCAAGCCGGCAAGGGCTGGAAAGTGGTATTGGGAGTCACTGACTTCTTTAGCAAGGAAACATGGAACACAGGGTGAACTTTGCTATCCTCGGGTAGCTTGAGCTTGTAAGCAACAGCTCCAATCTTCCTCTCAATCTCATATGGACCATAGTATCTCGGGCTAAGCTTCTGATTCACCCTCTTTGCTAGGCTCTTCATCTTATAAGGTTGGATCTTCAAGTAGACCCTGTCACCTACTTGGTATTCCACCTTCCTCCTATGTTTATTGGCTTGAGCTCTCATCACATCTTGTGCCCTAACCAACTGATCCCGCAACTCCTTCAGCATTTCATTCCTCTCGGCAGTGAGCCTATTCACCTCCTCCACGGCTGATGACTGTACATCTCCTCTGATCAACACTGGTGGTTCCCTTCCATACAAAGCATAAAATGGAGTGGTCTTCAAAGAAGCATGGTAATTGGTGTTATACCAATATTCAGCCCAACTCAACCATCTCGGCCATTGCTTCGGTTTCTTGCCACTAAGGCACCTCAAGTAGGTCTCCAAACATCTATTTACCACCTCTGTTTGCCCATCTGTCTGGGGGTGGTAGGCAGTGCTATACTTCAATTTCGTGCCTGATTGCTTGAACAACTCAGCCCAGAAAGAACTGAGGAACACCTTGTCACGATCAGATACAATAGAGCTAGGGAAACCATGAAGCTTTACTACCTCATTGATGAACAATTCAGCCACATCCTTGGCTGTATAAGGGTGACAGAGTGTCATGAAATGGGCATACTTGGTGAGTCTATCTACCACCACAAGAATAGTGTCTACCCCTAGAGCCTTAGGTAAGCCTCCTATGAAGTCCATGGAGATATCACTCCATATTTGACTGGGCACAGGCAGTGGCTGCAACAAACCCCCTGGGCTAAGGGTTTGATACTTATTCCTTTGGCACATTTCACAAGCTTGCACATATTCTTGTATCATTTTCCTCATTCCCTCCCAATACACCAAGCCAGCAATTCTTTTATAGGTTCTGAAGAACCCAGAATGGCCTCCCACTGCTGAATCATGCAATTCAGTGAGTATCCACTGAATTCTAGGGGAATTCTTAGGAATAACAATCCGATCCTCTTTGTACAGCCTTCCACTCTTCAATTTATAGCCCGGTTGACTATCAGGAGCTCCTAGTAAGCTCTGCACAATACTCTTCAACTTGCTATCGGCCTGAATTTCATCTTCTAACCCCTCCCACACTTCACATTGTACAGTAGTAATGGCTGAGAATTGCAATTTTCGAGACAATGCATCAGCTACACCATTCTCCTTCCCCGGCTTATATTTCACTTCAAAATCATAACCAAGCAACTTAGAAATCCACTTCTGTTGTCCTTCTCCCATTACCCTTTGCTCAGTGAGGAACCTTAAGCTCATTTGGTCTGTGTGGACCTTGAAATGTCTCCCCAACAGATAGGGTCTCCATTTCTGGATGGCAATGACAACTGCCATTAATTCTCTCTCATAAACAGATTTCTGCTGTGCCTTCTCAGATAGTGTTTGACTCATGTAAGCTATAGGCTTCCCTTCTTGCATTAGAACAGCTCCTAACCCCTTGCCAGAGGCATCCGTTTCAACCACGAATTCTTTCTCAAAATTTGGCACGGCCAGCACAGGGATGGTGGTCATTGCAGCCTTCAAGATCTCAAATGCTTGCTGTGCTTGTTCATTCCATATGAAGTTATCTTTCTTTAATAGCTGAGTCAAGGGCCAAGCAATCTTGCCATAGTCTTTGACAAATTTTCTGTAGTACCCTGTCAAACCAAGAAACCCTCTGAGTCCCTTCAAATCTTTAGGCACCGGCCATACCAACATGTCCTCAATCTTCCTTGGATCAGCCGCTACCCCTGCACCCGAGATTATGTGACCCAGATATTCAATTTGTGGCTGCCCAAATGAACATTTCTTCCTATTGGCATAGAGATGGTGTTCCTGGAAGAGAGTCAACACCAGTCTCAAATGCTCCGCATGCAACTCAGCACTGCTACTATAAATTAGGATATCATCAAAGAAAACCAACACAAATTTTCTAAGATAAGGCCTCAACACTTCATTCATCAAAGCCTGGAAGGTTGAGGGAGCATTTGTAAGCCCAAAAGGCATCACCAGGTACTCATAATGTCCTTCGTGGGTCCTAAATGCTGTCTTAGCAATATCTTCTTCTCTCATTCTAATCTGGTGATACCCAGATTTCAAGTCAAGCTTTGAAAAAATCAGGGCTCCACTCAATTCATCAAGTAGCTCATCGATAACCGGAATAGGGAACTTGTTCGGCACGGTGACCTTGTTAAGAGCCCTGTAATCAGTGCAAAATCTCCACCCTCCATCTTTTTTTCTCACCAATAACACAGGACTGGAAAACGGACTAATGCTATGTCTAATTATCCCAGCATTCAACATCTCCTTAACAATCTTTTCTATCTCATTCTTTTGGTAAAAAGGATACCTGTATGGCCTGATATTAGGAATTGGTGCTCCTGGGTGCATAACAATGGCATGGTCATGCTCCCGAGGTGGTGGTAACCCTGCTGGCATTTCAAACACTGCTTGGAACTCTGTCAACAACTCTGCCCAGTGAGAATCATCAACTCCTGCTGTTTCTGTCCCTGCCATACACTCCACATAATACCCCACACCTTCTTCCTGGAGAGCCTTCACCATTGCCTTCCAAGATGCCTGCACAGTGCACAAAGCGGGATCACCTTGAATCACATACTGTTGTGCTCCTTGAGTCCATTTCAGACTTGAGTTTCTGAAATTAGCTTCAATGTTACCAAGACTGGCTAGCCAATCCATTCCCAAAACCAACTCAGTTCCTCCTAGCTCCATCAAGAAGAAATGCTGGGTGAATTCCACACCCTGCACTGTAAACTCCAAGCCCTTACACCCCCCCTTATTCCTCACCATCTCCCCTGTTCCTATCTCAACCAAGAACACCGGGGTATCCTCCATAAGCAACTTCAATTCCTCCACGAGTTTAGGGGAAATGAAATTACTAGTTGCTCCAGAATCAATCAAGATCAATACCCTCCGACCTCCAATCATCCCCCACACCTTGAAGGATTTGTTTGAAGTCAAACCCTCCTTACTGTGCAATGAGAGTTGCAATGTCTTCAACTCCCCTACTACATCAGGTTCAGCTTCATCTCCCTTCTCTTCCTCCTCTGATTCATCTTCAATTTCACATAGCACAAATTTCATGTGCTTAAATTTGCACACATGTTCCTTACTCCACTTATCCCCACATTTGAAACACAACCCCTTCTTAGATCTCTCCTCCAACTCAGCAGGACTCAACCTTCTCCCCTTAGCCCCTTCAAAACCCCTCACCTCTTTCTTTTCACCACTGGTTCCTCCCTCCTTCTTGTCACTAGGGTTACCCCAAGTGCTACGGAATTTGGAACTGGTGCCCTTCCACTCTACCTTCTCTTTGTTTTGGCCACCCTTCTTACTGAGTGCCTCATTTTTTTCCTCCAAAAGCAGAGCACGATCCATCAAATCTTCTAAATCCTCATGGTCATATAGCTTCAATTCAGCCTGTAATTCATTCTTCAAGCCGTTGAGGAAGATGCTGTCTAGCATAACACGTTCCTCCCTGTTCAACGGAGCCATATGAAGCTCAAACTTCTCCCTAAACTCCATCACCGTCCCCTCTTGTTTCAAACTCAACAGTGGCCCAAGGGGATTGTTCAGTAAACCAGGACAGAACCTCCGTTTCACAGCCACCTTGAACTCTTCCCAGGTTCGCATCGCAGCCTGCTCCTCCCACCATTGAAACCAATTTAGTGCTCGCCCTTCCATCGCAATCACTACCGCGTCCAATTTCTCGCGTTCACGAACACCGTTGATGCGAAAGTAGCGTTCAACCCGGATAATCCACCCATGCGGGTCATCGCCCGAGAACACGGGTATTTCTAGCTTACGGCGTCCTCCACCGTAATTTGGAGTGTAACTCCCACTCCGAGAGTGCGAACGACGTGGGGGGGAGTCACCGTCGCCACGGTGTCTGCTAGGAGCTCTACGTCGTCGTGATCGTCCACTGGTTGCCAGTTCATCCAGCCTCTGTAACATTTCAGTCATGGCGTTTTCCATGCCTCCAAATCTCTGTTCAAGAGTTCCAATTCTGTTCTCCATTTCACTTCTCGTACAGACCATAAACAGCACCAGGATAGTACTGCTTTGATACCAAATTGATAGAATCAACTTGATATAAATGAGGAATGAAGTACACTCAACGTGAGAGTACTGTTCTATTGATCAAAGATATGGAAATAATAACTGATTCAGTGTGAATCAGTGCTTACAGCTGCTGGAAATAGTAAAAAAGAAAGAAAACAATTGGTAATGGGTGATTTGAGGTACCCTATGCCTCCCAAAGGAATAATTCCAATACTTGCCTCCCTCACCACACGATGGTCCCCACCTATATAGTAATTAGATCTATTTTCTCTCTCCTGACAGTTAGAATATTGTTTTTTTTTTTGCTCAGCCCCACACACACCCTTGGCGCCCTATGGAGCCAAGGGAGTACTCCCACCAGCATTTCTTTTGTGTTTTCTCACAAATACTCTTCCCCATTTCTTCTTATTACTATCACCCCTCAATTTTGTAGCAAGCAACCAAGAGTGCCATGCAAATTGTGAACTACCAGAAAAAGCATAGGGTATGCTCCTTAGAAAACAGAACACAACTTTACATGCTTGCTTGACATAATTTTATTGCATTAAATGCCTGATTATGGCATATGTCCATTCTGATAAGTTGATGCTTTCACCATGTACAAAGAAACAAGAAAAGTAAAGACAAAAATCGCCAACCTTTTCCTGGCGCCATTTAGTTTCCCACTGTGTATCCAAGATCTTATCAGAGATTTCTCTTTGCGCATTAAGAAGAACAGTCATTTCATAGAACTTTTCTGGATCTTTGAGATCCTCTTCCCTCCAAGATGATGCACTCAATGGAAGGTCCAGCTCCTGCCAATTCTCTGCAGTTAGTTATCTCTCATTTCTGAACAGATGATGCCTACAACCTACACTACAGTTTAAAATTTGTCCAATGGATGATATACACACAGATACAATGAACTGGAGAAGGGAGTGACCAACCTAATAAGAGATCAATGTTACTGCTGAGCAAGTGAGCATATGTTTAAAAACCAAAGACTTAAGGAAAGCCAAACGCCTATTAGTACATTCTGTGCAGGAGGTTTGATTGATGTTATCTGACTTTATATCATATTTGGTATATACTGTATAAAGGGCTTCTTGCCTAGAGCCTCCCCACTGAACTCATAGTCATTACTTACGAATATTCTATGACCAATTGTTTTGGCATACTCTTGAATTTTCCCTTATTTTCATGCCATTGATTTTGAAAAAAGTTTATTTACTACTGATTTGCCATTTAAACAGCGTATGGAAATAAAGGAGGACCTCTCTTTTTTAATTAAAAAAAAACTGAAAGACCTCTCTTTCAACATGTGGCAACAGGATTGGGTACCTTTTAGGTTCCAAGACACAGAAGACTGACAGCCTTACTAATGACAATTAATAGATGGGAATGATAAAGAAACAGAAGTGAAGAGGTCAGTCTCCAGTTGGATTGGATAAGTACGGCCTGCCCCAACTGAAACAAGAAAGCATTTAACAAATGCAATTTTATCAAAAGCATTTTACAATTTGAAAGAAAACTATGCACATAACTTATGCATTTTACAAATCTGAATTATCATAAAAACTAAAAAAAAATAACTAGCAGATGCAAGATGAAGATAATGAGTACATACACCCCAATTTGGCGGTCTTGGTGGAGGATCAAGCTTCATAATCTCTGTCTCCAGTGCTTTCTTAGCCTTATAGTAAGGGACATTTTTCACTATGACAGGATCATCCCTTGCACGGTCAGGATCTATAGATATCAAAGCCTGTGATAACAGCATATGATTCCAAATAAAAAAATTTGCTAATATGGATAGAGAGGACACGATAAGAAAATTGAGATAATATAATTTCAACCATACGAATAATACAAAATACCAAGGACCCAAGTAATAAAAAGAAATACCTTGATTGCAAAAGAAAAATAATTTTCCATTTATTTTAGCAACTACAAGAATCCCAAATTTTACATATCTACATTTCACACTATTTGTGTAATCTGCGGCTAAGTATGAGGATAGCCATGGCTTCAAGAAACAACATTCAGTGTGCAGTATAAGAAACTCACATCCTGCAGGTACTCCCACCCTGGTTTCCTCTTGGCCACCACATCTCGAAGTTGATCATAACGCATAGATTCCTAAATTCACGCAAAAAGGAAGACAGATAAATTTAGAAAGATCTAATAGAAATACGGATTTGATCAACTGCTATATAGTATAAATGTAATATATAATGCCAACTTAGGCTGCATGATGCCTTGCTAACTTTTGAAAACTGAAAAGTTTAGTCAGAGGTCTGAAACCCCTCTTGCCCTTTCTTCAATTCCATTATAAATAACTACTGTTTTATGCACCACTTCCTTCAGCAATCTAAAATTCTATATATTGATTGGCATATAAGTGACCATATTTGGTCCAAAGGATAACTTCGCAGACATTATGATGGTCAGTTAGAGAAATACTGCAGGACTATTCAGTAAATCAGTCTCATCAGTCAAAAACTACTAAGAAACGGAGAGAGAGAGAGAGATGCTGGAAAACCACCACAGCTCCAGAAATTTTGTGCCTCAATGTTTCTCTCATTCAAAGCACATTTTCAAGTTTACTGTTAGGAACCAAGACTATAATTCTGAATGTAGAAAGAAAAGAACAGAAAGAGAGTAAGATTACTATAATTATTATTGAAATTAGGAGAAGAATCTCCGCAAGGGTTTCCCCTTACAACCGAGCCCCTGCTCTTGGTTACACTCTTCACCGAGTCACTGCTCAAGGTCACCACCAATCTCAAAACAAATGATTAACTCCCCTTCCTGTTACAATTGTCTCCCCATTTATTCAGCTAACTAACTAAATTTTACAATTATTCCTAATTGGGCTGGGGCCTAACATTCACCATCCTCCAAGACTCCAAGTAATATAATGCTAGCATATATATACAGGTACAGGCTTAATTTGCAGAGGATTTATTTGATCTATAATCTAAGCAATGCATAGCAATTAAGGACATGCAAAATTGCAAAATGGAAAAAGAAAAGCATAATGAAACCAATAGGGAGGAATAGTTGAACTGAAATTGAATAATGGGAAAGAATATGAACCAACAACCTTGTACTGCCACCATATTTTCTGCTTCACATCATCATCATAGGTAAATCCACCCATAATCTGAGGAAAGGTTAAAAGCCAAAATGCAGCAATACTGGGATCTTTCATGCTGTGCACTATGTGCTGAAAAAAAATGATTAAGATTACACTGTCAAATAAGAGTGAGAAGCCTCAAGCGAAACCAATTCTATTTTATGTCCCCTCCTGACACAACTGTTTAATAGATAAAAGGTCTAGTAAAATGTAAATCTATTAGAAACGTGCACTCCTATGCATGATAGAAACTGTTAGAGAATAGCTATTTGAATTTTATGTGTTATTGGATTTTACATACATACATACATATACTACTAGTAACAGATTTAGTTAGTTATTCCCATTCCTAAATTTCTCTAACATAAATGTAAAGAAATAATATTATGAAATGCAGAGTTCTACAATAACAACTTTTGAGATTACTGTAAAGGTGAAAATAACCAGAGGTAGAAGACTAGGAAGTACCGACTGCATCAATGCCCCACCAATTACTATCAGTAGCCAAATGGTGTAACAGAGAATATGACTTATTCCTAACTGCACCTTTGAAACCTTAACAATATGTATGTGTAAGTCCTAGTAACATAACCTCCTTCAAGCTCAAAGAAACGATGCAAGTCAAAATATCTTTTGCAGATTATGTTATGGCACATTGTATTACAAAACAAAATCTACATCAGAGGGCTATAGCTATATACAATTTTGTCTGACTGGTTCCACACAGTCCATGTGAACCCACACAAAAGATAATGACTTAAGGAATATCTTAGAGATCAAAGGAGGACAAAACTAACAATGCTAAAACTAGCAGGGTATGCGTATGGGTATCATATGGATTCATTTAGCCAACCACAAAGTTCGAGATCAAGGTTTGTTTTGGTTATATATGAGAGGTATCCACATGATATTCTCAATTACAATGATAATAGTAATAATACTGACCTCATATGGATAATCCATCTTTTGCAAGACATTATAAGCTTGCCATGGGGGCTCCATAATCTGAACAAAGAAAGGATGCTTAAAAAGGTAAGAATTATTAAAATTTAAAAGAAAATATTAAAATATGAAAAAATAAATCAGTAAAAATTAACCATGAAAAAATAATCCAAGCACCATGGAATCAACAACACAACTCACATCATCTGCCGAGATCCTAACTTGCAATTTGTGTTTGCACTCAGGACAGCCCATTACTCCCTGGATTATCAGTAAAATCTTTAACCAAAAATCACAACACAAACACTGCAATGTGAAAGTTACTAGACGAAAGCATGTCTGAGTCTACCATCGATAATATAGTTTCCAATTATTAATTTTCTCTTCTTGTTTTGGGGGGGGGGGGGGTGAGACTTGGGATACCACACCTTATGAACTACTACAGATTCAGTGGAGATGAGCCTAACCATAAAAAAACAAACATGGAGGATGGGAAGTTTTGCACCCATGTCTAGTTGGCCTGGAATTTAGTTCATACCGTTCCATCACAAGTTGGACAGTCTTTTGATGGTAATGGTTTCTGGAAATCCAAGGAGGATGGTAGATGCACTAACTCAGCCCGTTTGTCAGCAATGGCACGAGCTACAGATTCCGCAGTCGGTTTCTCTCCTCTAAAAGTGAATACATTGAAGAACAAATAATGTGTACATAAGTAGGAAGAGAATCCTATGAAATGATAAACAAAGATATGAAGGAAACAAGCTGGAGGAGAATAATGAAAAGGAAAATTTACTGCACTAATCTTACATACCCAACAAAGTCTTTTCACACTAGGTGAAGTCAGCCACATACCCAATTTCAGATAAAACAAATAGCCATTTTTTTATTTGACAGCAGATATTTTCTATGCAGTTCCGAATATTAATATATTTATTCAATGTAACTTTGATGGATACAGTCAACCTCCAACTTTTATGAAATTCAGTGAACATGGTCTTCCTTATGAGGCCTTCTAAAATACCATTTTAGAAAAACTCAATAATGTAAAATTAGTATGAGTGATATCATTCCATCTGAACTTTGTATATGTGTGCGGCTGTTTATTACTTCAGAAGTTTCCTTGGACAAATAGATAAGTCACCATGCATGATCACAAACGACAAAGATCTCAGAGTATTCTGATACAACTAGAATCCAATTTAAATGAGATTCAAATCATTTTTGAAAGTTTATGCGTTTGTGAAATCATTAATAAAAAAATCAACAAGAGCACCAAATACACCACAGTTTAAGTAGTAATACAGTCAGCAACCTCTAAGTTTATCCACATGGACAGGAACTTACCTCTTCAAGGTGCAATTCTTCACTTGATAGTGCACCTTTCCACTTCCTCGGCACATAGTACAACGCAATGCCTGCCATCCATTACATGTCCGACAATTCCTGTTCTCAAGACAAACATTCAGTTAGAGTTTAACAAACTTCAAAGTAAACAAACGAACAACACTACACTAATGAGATATAAGACACATTATGTAAACAAGTGAGAGTCAAAAATCAAGGAATACCAAACACCACCTTTGACATATCACCTTCTTCCCCAGCTCTAATGCAATGTCATAAGTCCCCAAAGTAGCAACAGCCTAGAACCAAGTCATGCAGCAACATTCATGAAAGATAAATAAATAAATAAATAAATAAATAAAATAGACGAACCAAAGAACTAACAAAGGGGAAAATTCAGACAATGCATTTCCCATAAATATCAAAATCAACAACCCAATTGACCAAATTACAAGTTTAAGGAAAATGGCCCCCATAAATCTAAACAATCAGCAATTGACCTTTAAGGCGCCTTTAGGTAAATAACTTAATTATTCAATTATCTTTTTTTAAAATAAGTTAGAAACAACATATTTTCATAAGCTTATCCTCATAAGCTTATTGAAATAAGCTAGAAAAGCTTATAGAAGATCGTAAACCATTTTCATAAGCTATTCTCATAAACTGTCCATAAGATCTTCCAAACACCTCCTTAATTCCATTTCACTAAATACCCAGAAATTTAAAATAAAAATAATTAAGAATTTCCATCAAAACCCACAAGCCCAGAAGTGGGGTCTTCCAGAATTTTCATAAAAGTTTATAAATTTGAGAAGCACACAAAGTTCAAGGATAACCCAGATAACGCAATGCCAAAAAAGATAGAAAAATTATTGAAAAAAACATGGATTTTGGGGTTCAAAGGGAGTGAAGGGACTAACGAAGACGGAAGCATAAGAGAGCTTAGTGATGAGTTCGGGGACACCGAAGCCACGAGGAGCAGAACCAGCAATGTCGAAGGCCAAAGTGAAAGGAGACAAGACAAGCTTAATTGGGAAGTCGAAGATGTCGATGATGTTTTGGCCATAACGGTTTGTGAAGACTTTGTATCGAACCTCCACAAACTTCTTCACAGCCTTCACGAGACGGCCTGTTCCTCTGGACATGGTGGCACCAATAGAGTGAAGAGTGAAGGATGACGGAAGAGGATAGATAAACAAGAATTGTTGCTAAGGTTTAAAGATGGGAGTTTTTATCCCTCATGAGAATGAGATTCTAGGAATAGGGTTAGCCAAGTGATGTGTTTCAGAATTTCAGTAACCAAACGGATGATGATATATGTAAAACTTTCAGTTTTCTGACATGTCCATCTACAAAAAACATACAAACACTAAACTACATTTTTTTTTTTTTTTTTTTTGTCTTTTATCTTTATTTTAGATTTCGATTTAGTATATCTTTTATTTTTTGTTTTGAAATAATTTCTTATCTTGCAAACTATAACTATTTTTGGTTTTTTCGATCAAATTAACCCTAATGGTGTTGGTTTTCTCGTCAGAATCCGGATTCTATTGCCGGAATTAACACAAGTTTAGATAGAGAAACACAAGTTAACCCATCCCAATTCATTACCCTTCATCCAAATCATTAAGGTGACATTTGATTCATGGAATATTTTCTTATAAGGAAAACTACATTCTCGGGAATCTCATTTCCAGGAATTTTTCTTTCCCACCTCTACACTTGGGAATAAAGTTTTCCGATTTCATTCACTAATTGTATTACTGAGCATTTTTTATGTCTGATAATAGTTTTTTAAAACTTGTACTAAACATAGGAAACTTTTATTATCATACTCATATTCCCGAGAATATTAAAATAAAACTTATATCAAACACTGTCTAAAAAAATCCCAAATCCCTAACTCTAACTTCTATATCCCAAACCCTTCTGTCATTGTTGAAATATCTTCCCACAAAGTCAAAAGTTAGGACCAACTAAATTTTATGATCGCATTGAAAGTCTTCAATATATAAGGAAAAAGGGAATGTACAATCACGTTTAGGAAGAAGTGTGGGTTGTATTTTTGTTTTTATGGATCGTAGGTTTGGTGAAATTTTAGTTTGCATGATTTTAATTATGCTCACTCATGATGATTTGGTTGTTATGGTGGGGGTTAGGGTTTTGTTTCGGTATTTGTAGTGTTGAATATGTTGAAGGTAAATTTGGAGGGGAAGAAGGACGAAGGATGAAGGGAAAAGGAAACATAAAGGAGAAAGGAGAAAGAAGGAAGGGATAAGAGAAATATGAAGAGAGAGAAAGAGAAAAGGAAAGAGGGTCCCTTTTTGGCGGGTATGCCCAGTTTTCGATGGGTACACCTAGATTCTAATGAGTTAACGCATTGGAATCTAACACCGTCATAATGGTGTTGACAGAAATGACCAACTTGGAACGATTTTAAAATTTAAAAGACCACATCGGAACAAAAAATAAAAGATGAATCAAATCGAAACCTAAAATAAAGATAAAGAACCTTATCACTATGAGTTCCTTGCTCTTGTTCCTTTTCCCATTTCCCTCTTCCTCCCCTTTAGGTTACCTTGTGGGTCCCATTCGGCTCACACTAGTGTTAAACCCTCCCTAAAAATGAGTTTATCCCCTTATAACGAACAAATAAATTATTGTAGTTTTTCGTCAGAGGCAACTCAAGTGGTCAGAGTTGGAGATATTATATAAAGTATCGAGTTCGGTCTCTAAAATTGGTCTTATTCCTTTTCCAATTTCCCTCTCCCTTCTCTTTGGATCCCTTTGTGGGTCCCTTAGGACTCACACTAAAAAAAGCAAACAACTAAGTACTAAATAACTAAAGTTCAATTATTCTAGTTTAACATTAAGGTCAACTCGAGTCTTACCATTTCCATTTACATAATTAAATTTTGTTTCACATAATAAAAAAAAAATTACAATTTTACACCTAACACAAGTAGGAATATTCATTGGAATCCAAAAATCTAAACCAAATTGCCTCTCCTCAATGATAATTGAATTCAAAAGATGTGAGTATAACTTTTGCAACAAAAAAACATGCTAAATGCAATTAAACTAAATATAAAAAATATTAGTATAATTTTGCCTTTTTTTAAACATTATTACTTTGTTGTCTTAAGATACCTTTATTCGAAAATCATCCCTGATTGGAACTATAATTTTGGAAGGTTAGAATTTGCTCAATTTTTCCCCCCAAAGAAGATGAATGCCTCTTAAAGTTTATAATCCGATTGGTTTGATTCAAATTTTGTGTTATATTAATGATATTGTTTAAGGGATACTCAAAAACTAATCTCTTTTGATATAAAGAGATCATTGAAAATTCAATTTACCTGTTGACTAGTAGAAATTTCACAAATTAAAACCAAACCAAACTAACTAAATTTGATTAGGGTAGATAATTTTCTTTCAAATATGAACCAACTCATCCTGATATGGTTTATCCGAGTGGTAAGGGACTCGGACACTTTAAATAAGCGGTCAAGGATTTGATTCCTGCCTCATGTGTATGAAAAAAATTCGGTTGGAAGGAAAGAACTCACTTCGTGTGCCCAATACGTTTCATGACGAAAATTAATCACTACTAACGATAATGAATACTCCATACCAATAACATGCGTAAAAAAAAAAAAAAAAGATGCAACTCGACCCAATAATCCTAAACATAAGAAAACCATTAACTAATGACAAAGTTAATTACTTAATTGTATATGTAAGTAATCAACTCAGACATTCCCTTCCAATTGCGAACACACACACACACACACACACAAGGATTCTATTCTCTCAGTCTCAGGCGCACGCACACACGCACTCTCTCGCTTAACTGTTTCTCTCTCTGGAATCCATGGCAGCACCTGCAGTTGCTGTGAACGGCTTGAAGGTTTCGCAGGCGTACCTGGAAGGTAAGGCAGTGAAGGAGACCAGAGCTTTGATGGCTGAACTCTGTCGTCACTTCTACACCCTTGGATGGGTCTCTGGCACCGGTGGCAGCATCACCATAAAGGTCCATGATGATTCCATTCCGAAGCCTCAACAGATAATACTCATGGCCCCTTCTGGTATTCATCAACCCCACCTTCTTCTTCTTCTTCTTCTTCCCACTTTCTTTTTTGGATGTGCATTACTTTTTCTACTTATACCCTTTTTGTATATGTGCTTTGATTTCTATCTATGCATATCAAGCTCAGATTTTTTGGTTTTTTGAGATTTTGGGTAGGTTGGTTTCTGGGTGTTTTGTTTTTTTTTTTTTTTTTGGGAAGTGGGGGGTCGGGGTGAGGGGGTTACTTATAGACTCTTTGTATGTGTGATTTGATTGCTGTGTATGCATATGCAATTTGTGTTTTTTTGTGATTTTGGGTTGGTTGGTTTCTGGGTGTGAAATATTTCTTGTACTTATAGCCTCCTTGTGTGTGTGTGCTTTGAGTTCTGTTTATGCACATCAAGCTCAGATTTTGTGTTTTCTTGTGATTTTGGGTTGGTTGGTTTCTGGGTATTCATTATATAAATATTTGGTACTTATAGCCGCTTTGTATGTCTGCTTTGATTGTTGTGAATGCATATCCAAGGTCAGATTTTGCGTTTTCTTGCAATTTTGGGTTGGTTGGTTTCTGGGTATGCATTTATTTTTGTACTTATACCCTCTTTGTATGTGTGCTTTGGTTTTTGTGTATGCATATCAAAGCTCATGGGTCTGTTTTTTCTTGTGATATTGGGTTGATTGGTTTCTGGATTTTCATTATTTTTTGTACTTTAGCTTCTTTGTATGCGTGCTTTGATTGCTGCGAATGCATATCGAAGCTCAGATTTTGTGGTTTCTCGTGATCTTTTGATTTCACGACTTTGTCAATTTCATTTTGCTGGATTTCAATTCAACCTGGTTATTAGTTAAGGATTTAAGATGGTTTTAGGTGCAGGAGAAGATGAAATTCTATTAAGTATTAATCATTGCTTCATTTTATTCTTCCTTTTTGATGAATAAACATGTGTAGGCGTTCAGAAAGAAAGAATGGAACCTGAGGACATGTATATATTATCCCAGGATGGGTCAGTTTTATCTGCTCCATCTCCCAAACCGAACCCGCATAAGCCTCCGAAGTGTTCTGATTGTAGTCCACTTTTTATGAAGGTTAGGTCAGTTTACACACTATTAATTACTGTAATATCTCAGAGATGCAGAGTTTGATATACATATTCTTCTTTTGAGAATTCACAATACTATGTGACATGATTCAACTACCCATTTTTTGGTTGTAGTATTATAAGAGATTGTTCTTTTTATGTAAAACGTTAAGTTTTATTATACTTTCAAAAAAACATGATTGGTGTTAGAGTAAAGGTATTGGGCTTATGATAGTACCGATTAACTGTACACTTTCAGTTGATAAGTGTTCTCTACCTTTTGCTTTACTCACATCTAATAAAACACTACAATATCTGTAAATTTTCATTTCTTACAGGAAACGTTTTATTATTTGGCAATTGAAGAACGTTACCATGGATTTTCCACTGGGATAATTATCTTTTGCTAATTGCTAGTTTTGCCAAATCTAGCCGACCTTAGAAACTTAGGATGCGTTTGGTTTGGAAAACGTTTTCTGTTTTCATTTCCTGTTTTCAAAGATTTGTATAGGAAACAATAAAAAAACGTTACTGTAAAAAATTTTGAAAACAGGAAACATGATGAAAACAAGGTGACATTTTTGCAATTATTAATGAAAACAGGAAATGAATACAGAAAACGTTTTCCAAACCAAACGCACCCTTACAGTTTTTGTGTAGTTTTTATTTTTATCATATTTTTTTTGCATAAATTGGCGATTGATATATGTTTCTTTCTCCTTTCCAGGCATATGAAATGCGTGATGCTGGGGCTGTTTTCCACAGTCATGGGATAGAATCTTGTCTTGTAACAATGATCAATCCTTTATCAAAGGAATTTCGAGTAAGTATTTGTACATGGATGCTTTTTGTTTTGTAATCTTTTGGAGTCTTGTGATGCAGGAGCAGTAGAAAAGAAAATAATTAAAAGTGGGCTTATCTTTATAAAATATTTAGTTAACTTTCATGGCTTCTGTTTATGGGTAGCATTTTGGGTCAGATTTATGTTAATTAAGTGTTTAAGTGTCTTATTTGTAAGGTCCAAGGCAATGTTGTCAATGGCGGATGGCAGTTTATGGCAGATGGCAAAAATTCCACCATATAAATGTGGGATTGCGACCTATGGCGCCGCCATGGCGGGTGGCACTTCACAAATTGCTTGTGGCGGCTGGCACAAAATCCGCCACGCCATGGCCGCTATTTAACAACACTGGTCCAAGGACACCTAATAGGCCTGGGTTATTGGAGTCAAGTATTGCAGTTTGGGAGTTATTGGAATTTGGAAATCCTGGCCCTGTTTGCGAGTGAGGAGGGAAAGGAAAGAGAGGGGATCAAAGGGGAAGGAAGGGGGAGGGAGGGAAGGAGAAGGAGAGCATTATCCTTCTCCTTGTTTGGGAGTGTATATTGTATGAGGGGAAGGAAATGGAGGGCATAAAACATACTTTTACAATTTTATCATTACTTCAAAAAATTAACATAATTAATATTCTATAAATAATATTGATGCCCCAAAATAAAAGGGTAAATTTTAAAAATGTATGAGGATAAGTTAGTAATTTCAATTAGTTTTTCTCCAAAATACCCCAAATTGGAGGAACTTAAAAAAGTGGACATAGGAGGAGTTTGGAGGGTTTATTAAGATCCCCAAAACCTTCCCCTCCAATTTTCCATACTCACAAACAAGGATGACTCCCAAATAAAGCTTCCCTTCCCTTTCCTTCCCTTCCAAAAATCAACTCACAAACAAATCCTAAGAGATTATCAGGCTGGAAGGTCGTGAAGTCTGAAAGGAATTAGCTTGCACTATAAAAGCTAAACCTCAACCCTTGTATGGGAGATCCTTTTATTTGAATATTAAACCCAGAATTACCAAAAACTTTCTTCTTTCTTGGTTTGTTACACCAGAAGAACCAGCTGTTGGCTGTGTTAACTCATTCTTCTCTGATTCCCTCTCTATTCCTTGGTAGAATCCTATCTAGACTCTTAGCCCTAGATCATCGTGATTCTTGAGATTAAAGATGCACATTCAAAATTATGATACATGATTATTAGTTATTTTATCTTTGGATGGGCTTTGAGACTGGTAATAAAACATACAACTGAATTGCAAAAAATATCTCATTGCTTGGGTACAACCGTACAAGATTATTTATGGAATCCTAAATTCGAGGCAGGCAAAAATATTTTGAAAGAAAGAGTTCCTTAATCACACTTAGAGAATTAAGGGAGGAAAATATAGTTTCTGTAGTGGCAAATGGCTATCCATTTTTCAGCCTAGCATCAGATTCGAGTTCCTAATACTTGCATGGGACATCCTTCTTGGTGGCATAATTAGCTCTTGGTTTGATAGCCTCTCTCCACAACTCAAGTTTAGAAAACAATAAATGCTGCATGCCATTGAAAAGCAGTGAAATGATTAACAAACTGGAGAAGGCCTAAGGTAGAAATATTGGCAATTGAGATAAGCATGTAGGAGGTCTTCTCTATCCTCTTTGAATATGCTTTCTAGCTATCTGCTGAAACATGCTCAACTTTCTTGAGGATTGTGAAGGTTTTTTTTCCCGGGGGGGGGGGGGGGTCTTAGAATTTGGGCTTTAGGCCTAACTCAACCCCAAGAGCATCCGAGCCTTATAAGGACTACTTTGACCATATCTCATGTGGGATCTCAACACCCCCCCTCATGCCTAGGACTAGACATCTAGAGCATGGACAAATGCGGGTGGAATAACTGGTCCAAAAACAAATCTAGGAAAGGCTCTGATACCATCTTAGAATTTGGGTTTTAGGCCTAACTCAACCTCAAAAGCTAGCTCAGAGGTGAGGATTGCCCAAGCCTTATAAGGACCTACTTTGACCATATCTCTAGTCGAAGTGGGATCTCAATAGAGGGTTAGGGCATTCTATGTTCCACGGAACAAATACTCTAAACACAAGTTGTTTTTAAAATGAAGATGATTTTTTTCTTGGGAGAGGGTGGATGGGTACATCACTTGCTTCCCCTGCATCCTTGTCATGTTTTATGTCCTTATTTTTTTCCTGATGGAGGGTAGGACTGTACTTTTTACATGTTGTGATAGCTTATTACCTAGTGCTTTGAGAAGGACCAAACATACATTTGAAATGGTTGAAGTTCCACTTTTACATTGTTTGTCTTGCCTCATGCTTTTATTTCCTCGTCCTATTTTCATTTGGTTTTGCTTGTCTCAACAAATGGCAGATCACTCACATGGAAATGATAAAAGGAATCAAGGGGCATGGTTATTATGATGAACTTGTGGTCCCCATAATCGAGAACACGGCCTATGAATATGAGCTCACAGATTCTTTTGCTAAAGCTGTATGTTTCCTTCTCATGGTTCTGCATACATATCATACATATATGTGGGATGATTTCCATTAATGTTCTTGTTGTTTTGTTTTTGTTTTATTAATTTTTAAATTCATGTCTCAGATAGCTCAATTAGTTTTGTTTTCTTCCCAATTTGTAGATTGAAGCCTACCCAAAATCAACAGCAGTGCTTGTTCGCAACCATGGGGTATTTGTTTGGGGAGACTCATGGATCAGTGCTAAAACTCAGGTTTGTGTTGTCCACATTCCACAGGAAATTTGCAATTAAATTTAAGATGTCTATTTGAACTTACTGTTGAGGATTTGCATAACATATAATACTCCTGTGAAAAATACGCAAAGCTATTTACAATTATCTTGCTTTTTGGTAATTGATGATTTTTTCTTCCAGTCTGAGTGTTATCATTACCTCTTTGATGCTGCTATCAAACTTCACCAAATGGGATTGGACTGGACTACTCCAAATCATGGTCCGATACAAAGTGCAAGAAGGGTTTTAAGGCTTGCTGGGGAGTCAAATTTGTCAGTTAAGGCAACGAAAGTGGATGGTGAATTTGATTTATTCCAAGTAAGTTCACATAATTGTCCCCTTTTGTTTAAAGCTTTAGATATCTAAACTTGTTAGTATTTTTATTTCCTTAAATTCCTGAAACAAGATCCTCTATCTTTGGTAAACTGGTCCCCAGTTCATAGGATGTTTGACATATCCTGCAGTTGTTGTGTCTTATAGTTTCAAATTAGATTTCTTGATTATTATCTCTATTTGGATTGCAGCGTTGCATTGTTCTTGACATTGAAGGAACTACTACTCCTATATCATTTGTTTCAGAGGTTCTCTTCCCGTATGCCCGTGATAATGTTGGGAGGCATCTATCTTTGACATATGATACCCCTGATACTCAAAATGATATCAAGTTGCTTCGCTCCCAGGTAAGATTTTTATAATCTGTATGGTTAAGTTATTTATATTCCTTTTATAAGAATCTGTGCATTAGGCATTGAACAGTAGTAGTACAGTACTGTTGAATGTTATGCCTTATTGATGCTGAAATCATATGTTGGATGTGAACGGGATTGTGATTTTGAACTACACTGTCCATGAGCATTCAAAATCTAATGTCATAGCTATTTGTCATATTTATATTATTCATTTTTTCTTCAAGTGATGATACTTCCTTTTGGGGTTTATTAAAGCATAAAGTCAAATAAAAGTGATCCGTCGGTGGAGAAAAGAGATAAACAAAAAGCTAAAGCTTCATCTGTAAACTGTATGGCAGTAATAGGGAAGTGTGGAAGCCAGGGACCAGCCCACCTTCTTCCCCGGTGCAATTTGAGTATCAAATGAAAGGATAATAAGTTTTCACTTAATTGAGATCTTGAGATTTTATGTATATGTTACATTCAGTAAATTTGGACCACTGACTTCTCTTTCATTGAGATAATAGGTTCAAAGCGACCTTGAACAAGGGGTTGCAGGTGCTGTGCCTGTCCCCCCAGATGATGCTGGGAAAGAGGAAGTCATTGCTGCTCTAGTTGCTAATGTGGATGCTATGATTAAAGCTGATAGAAAGATCACTGCCTTGAAAGAGTTGCAAGTAGTTAAACCTAATATTACCAAATGCTTCTCTTGATTGAATTCATATTTGTGATATTGCTGACATTTAGCTATGCAGGGTCATATATGGCGAACTGGTTATGAGAATAATGAATTGGAAGGAATAGTTTTTGATGATGTACCAGAAGCTCTAGAAAAGTGGCACGCCTTGGGCATAAAGGTGGTGTTTGCTCATTCTTAGCTCTATACCACTTTTTGGTTCACTTGTTAAGTTTCTATTTGGCCATTATTAGTTATTTCCTGCATTTTGACCCTAGGCATTTTGAATGCCTGAGCATGATGCTCATGTTTGGTACAATGGTATAAGATGACCATAGGTTGAGATGCCCTCTATTTCGCTAAGTTGCCGAAAGCATGTGGGCATGTGATTCCATTTCAAACCTGAGAATTTAACCATTTTATTTTGATTTCCAATGTATCCTTTTATCAATCTCCTTTCCTTTTTATAAATACTCCATTCATCTATGTCCACTCTCCTCTTTCCATTGGTCTAAGTGCCTATGGTGGGCGCCTAGGTTTAGGCAGGACTCCCCTCAAATATACTGGATACTGTCCCACTGAAGTACTGTTCCTTAGTAACAACAGCTCCTCTTGTGACTTCACCCATTTATGAATTCTGCCAGGTGCCAGCCACCCATCACATCCTTATCTCCTTTATCCTATCACAATACTGTTATTTTTCTCTTCCTGTCACATGTTGGCTCACCCATGTGCCCACCAAACTAGCATCATAGGGCTATTATCAAGTTTTGAAGGAATAGGCACAAAGCTTTGGCCTGAAGAGTCAGTTCCACTTTTAACCATCCAACCTTTGTTGTGGTCCTTCCCCTGAGGCACTTTCAACTCAGCCTGTCTGACCCTCTTACTCTACTTGAGAGCACTACTCTTTCTGCTTGGGCTGCTGTTGAAAGTCTGAATCCTAAATAACCAAACGAGTACAACTGATTTTGCCATTTGATTAGAGCCGGTCCCATCTGAATTTTTTCACGTCTGATTTTGCCGTCTATGCAGAGATATGAGCAGATTTGCACGAGGAAGTGTGCAACAAGTATTCTTCATAACCCAGCATCTGATACATAGCCATTTTATGTTTGAATAATGTTACATACACACACTTACACACACATCTGATTTATAGGAAGCTTTATCCTTTGTGTTTGGATATCCAAGATGCCTAAGTATATAAGATGTCGGTGTACCAAACGCCTCCTATATAGCATACCAAGTGTATTTCTGTTAATTGTCTCTCATTTGTAAAAATCATTCAACTCTAATCTCAGCCAAAGTTTTTTGAGGGTGAGGCAACTATTGTTATTTTCTGTTGGCCAAGAATGAAACAAATAGAGCAATCACATTTTGTATGCATTCTTTATCTGATGTTTGGAGGGCATATTTTCTAATTTATTGCATTTTAATTGTCATTGCTGATCTATGCAACAGGTATACATATACTCTAGCGGTAGCAGGTTGGCGCAAAGGCTAATATTTGGAAAAACAAACTATGGGGATCTAAGAAAATATTTATCTGGGTTTTTTGACACCACAGTGGGGTAATGTTTATATTGTTGTTTCCCCTTGCTGATTCCTGTCCAAAGGCACCTATATTCATGCAAAGCTCTTTTGCAGGAACAAAAAAGAGGCACGCAGTTATGTTGAAATTTCTGAGTCACTTGGTGTTGATAAACCTTCTGATATTTTATTTGTCACTGATGTCTTTCAAGAAGCTACGGCTGCAAAGGCAGCAGGTATGAGCTTTTTCTTAACCCTCATCTAATTTAATAATTTATGAGTTTAATTTTATCAACCGTCAGTGTAAAACAAGTTAAATTATCAATAAACTTAAAAGTCTCACATGATTATAGTAACTAAAGTTTTTCACTTGCGGTCAAGACTTTAATCAATTTTTAAAAAATAAAATCCTTTATTTAGTAGTGTTAGAAAAATTACAATAACAAAATATTAAATATGATAAAAAAAATAAACAATAAATATTACAATAGAAATTAGAGAAAAATTGATAATGGGATGAGGTGAGTATTCTATCTGTAAGGTGATTCGCGCCACCACAAGAAGTATTCTTCCTCAAACGGTGCAGAAGTTATGGCACATCCACCCTAGCCCTAGGATATACCATAGTCCAACTACTACTGATTTGGTCTCTATTTCCTGTACAAAAACAGAGAGAGAGGTCTAAAGTGATAAAGTAAGGGTGTATATAACCTTATTTTAGATAAGCCTAATCCAGCTAGCGATGGTTTGGAATATAGACGTTGCCCAATAATCATTAAATGTTATTAATTAATTAATTATTTATAGCAATTGAGCGTTGCAACAAGAACGATAGAGTGTTATATTATTAAAATGTTTATTTATGTGAGGGAAAAATACGTTGGAATTGGAACGTTATTGCCATAAAATTAGGCTTTAAGGCTTGATTGTTCGTTGCCATAGTTTATGAGCGTTACACAAATAATATTTAATATTTTCAAAAAATATTCCAACAAGTAGTTTAGTCCTTCACTGATATGGTTAATGTAAGATTCTTTAAATGCCATTGCATCAATGTTAAATATTTATTTAAAATCTAAATACAGAATAATAGTTGCTTTGGGAAGTATTTAATTTCTTCCCAAGCTATTACTCATTATTCCTCCTAGCCCTAGGTGCTTCAGGAAGCTAAACTCCTGCTAAATTAGCAATGCGTGAGTCAAATTGTTTCATAAAATCTCATAAAAGTCAAATTAAAGCCCCTAAAATGAATTTGAGTAAGCTTTTTGTAAGTGTAATATGAAGGTGAACTATAATCAATGTTTCAGATAATTCCAGCAATGCTTTTCTGTTCTTCTAACCGTTACCTTTATTTTCAATTGGCAAATAAATGTATGAAATGTGAATAAAAGCTGTAGACAAGACTGTCAAGACAGTATCTTCCATCTGGATTGAGGAAACATGAAATAGAAAATTGATGTCAATTTTGGCTCAGTAAATGAAAATTAGAGCCCGTTTGTTACAAATTAATTTGGTGAAAAAATCATTTATTTTGGGTATAACTAGTTGTTCGTTTCAAAATGATTAATGAGAATCTGAAAAAAAAAAAAAAAATATGATTAATTTGCTCAAAATCTGAAGCTATTTTTTAGCTTCTTATTAAAATTTGATTTCATAGAGGAGAGAAAAAGTCAGTTTGCTACACATTAAAAGAATATTATCATATAATCTCTAAGTTATTTTATATGAAAATCATTTTTATTAATCCGTAACAAACGGGCCCTAAGCCCTTTTAGTCCTTCTACTTGCACACCATTTGTTTGCATGTCTTTGGGGCTAATTGCAAGCAAAAATCAAAATTTACCACCCTACACAAGTGCTAATGGTGTGAGTGTGGCCCTCAATCGGTGTTGTAGAAGAATTTCTCTAGCCTTCCCTAGGATCACAGTTGTAATGGCCAAATAAGAAACTGCTGATTTTATCTGCACATTGATTAGTTGACAATTATCCATGTTTCAGGTTTGGAAGTGATAATTTCTATTCGACCTGGAAATGGACCCCTCCCTGAAAATCATGGGTTCAAGACAGTCAAATCCTTCTCAGAGATCTAAAGAGTAGTTGCAGTCATCTCTGATGATGTTAAATGTGTTATGATAATAACTATGGATATTGTAACGTTCACTTCTTAAAATGAAATAATGTAATATTTTACTCTAATTTCTCTAGTTTCAGTTATATATCATTTTACATTTTCATTAGTGTCATAGGGCATATTCTTGTTACGTGGCAGTCCAAGTATGCAACTGTGTCCAAAGTTAAATGCAGTAGTAAGGAGGGAAAGAAGTCACAGAACAGAAAGCGAACACATCATTTTTGTTTTGGTTTTTGTTTTTGATTTTTTAGATGAACCAAAAAGCTTTGTTAGTGGGTCATGAGTCAAAAAGACTTGTTAGACGGTGGAGCTAGCTTTTTATCATCATGTATATTTTAGGGGCTGTTAACTGATACTTTTGAGATTGAGGTTCATGATATGATTCTTTTCCATCATACCAGGTGTGTTTCTTTCCTTCCTCAGTGTATGGGGATAGAGAAGACATTTTGACTTGCTGAAAGTTTAAATGAATTGGCATAATTAAACATAAGATTATTGCAGATTTTACTTTATATTTTCATAGTTTTCATCATCATATGATTACAAAGGTAAATGTCTTTTTTTTTGTGCTTTAGGAAGGTAAATGTTAACGATTGTGTCTTCATCGGTTAAGAAATTAAAAAAAAAAAACATTTTTATTGCTAAATATTTAATACATTTGAGGAGTAATGTATTTAGTCTCAATAAAAACTTAAATTTTCTTAATTCCTCAATTTGTATTATGATTTTTGGACACATCAGTAAAATCTCGTTTCATCATCCTTCCATTGCTCCCTATTTCCAACATATAGTATGGAGTAGTACGGCAAAAATACTAGAATAAAGCAACCACTTTTTTTTGCCTAAAATGTTGCAAGGGGTGGATTATTTACCAAAATCCACCATTTTTATTCAATCTTTAGGAAGTAGGTTTTTCTCCAATCAACTTCTCACCTATTACTCTTTTTTTTTTTTTTTTTTTTTGTTGTTTTAGAGAAGTCAGTTTATAAGAAGTCGACTTTTCAATGATAAAAAAAAATACAAAGGCCTTGTGAGAAGTTGGTGCAATAAAATCCAACTTCCCACGATGACATGAAAAACAGTGGACATTGAAAAATTATCTTCTAATTTTCTTTCCTGCCTTATTTTAATATTTTCGCCATAGGACAACATGCCTAATTTCAAGTAACATCATTATTATCTTGCTTGAATACGATAAGGCCCCTGAAGTTAGTTTAAGGTGTTCTTCGTGCTCTATCATGTTGTCTTAACAATTCGATCCTTGTTCCTTTATGAAACCACTTAATTAGCTGCTATCTTTATCAAGTAAGTGGTGTCAAATACTAAAAGATGTTTCAAAGGTTCATAAAGAACTGGGAGATAAAAGATCTTGGCGGTTTATTGTTCAATGCACCAGCAATTGGGTCCAACCTAGATGCACCTAAATGACAAAACATAGTCTAAAAAGGAGAAGAAAAAGAAAAAGGGTGGTCTTCACATTTTTCTCTGCTTTTAGTATTTACAGATGGTTTCTTTTCCGCCTTACTTTCTCTTAGCATGATGATTGTAACAAAAGTCCCACTTTCTCTGTCTTATCACCACTCCTGTCATTTTGTCAACCCTTCAATGCTTCCCATTACAATATAGGAAAATTTAAATCAACGAAACAAGAACAAAAGGAAGGGAAAAAGAGGCAAGAGAGTGGGGGAGGGAGAGAGAATAAGCAACATTATTGTCTACTTTACATTAAGAATTATTGGTAATCCCATAGTACAGTTATTTTAGTTTTTACTACTAATTTTTGTACCAGATAAAACAACAATAACAAACAAGCCTTTTCCTGTTAGGTGGGGTTAGCTACATAGATTAAACGGCATTATGATGTTTTACAATAAATTAGATTTATAGACAAACCATTGACCTCGAAAACCTTCTTAATGATTTTGCTTATAGTTTTTCTCGGTCTCATCTATTGCAATTGGGCTACTCTCCATCTGAGTTAATATCCTTATCGGGGCTTTTATAAGTCTTCTTCAAACATGCTCAAACCACCTAAAACGAGATTCTACCATTTTTTCTACAATAGGTGTTGCACCAACTTTCTCTTAATGCATTCATTCTCAATCCTATCTTGTCTACGCTAGTATGTCCACTCATCCAACGCAACATTCTCATCTCTGTCATGTTAAGTTTATTCTCTTGTTGGCCTTTTACCGCCTACAAACAGTCTCATACAACATCGCAGAATTTATAGTTGTTGGCAAAATTTTCCCTTAAACTTGAATCGTACCTTTCTATCACATATGACACTCGAACACTCCTCCATTTCATCCATCTCGCTTGAATCCTATTGTTTTCATATAAAATTTATGTGGATCCTTAACATGCTTATACACGGGACCATAGACTGTGTGCATATTCTTTACTAACTTCTTTTCCCTAAACCTTTTTTTCCCTTTCACTGCTTAAACTTTTTTGTGTGTGTATAAGGGTATCCCCCAACCGAAAGTTGAAGACTAATACTTTTCGAGACGTGGAGATTACCGAAATGGGTTTTGTCTATCCCAACAAAACATTTTTCATACACACGACAGGAATCGAACTCCTGACAATATGCTTAAAGAACTCAACTATCTACTAATTGTGATGAGCCTCTTGATTCATTGTTGAAACTTTGGTTGGGTCACAAGTACAATTTAAAACTTTCTTTAATATTGGATGTGAATAACAATGATTCAAGAGTTTAATTGTCATACATTGTCAATATAAAGTTCTTTACACCGTCAATCAATCGTGAATCATCCAATATATGAATTTTAAGATAGTTATTATAAAAGTCAAATATTTTTAATGATATAACAATTTATGATTGATTAACAATTTACAATCACAATGCATAATAATTAAATAAATGATTCAAACTAGTAACTCATCTCTTCTACTTGTTTTTTCCTCTTTTAATATGGTTGTCCTTGTTTTATTTCTCACATCTCAGATCATAAATTCATTTCTTTTTGCGTGGTTTGAAATTTATATCCATCATTGGAATTTTGGTCTATTTTTGCCTAGTACTGGGAAAACAGAAGCTACAATATTGGGACCATAAAAAAATTCTTACTCATCTAATTGTTAATAGTTTGAGAAGGACAACTTGTCTGAACAATTTTTATGATCAACACATACATAGTTCCTATACAAAATACAATTTTTTATGATAAAACACAAAGGTTTTAAATCACAGTTATGATCATAACGGATGACCGATAATGCATGACCGATACGATCATGATTGCAGTCGCAATACGATTGCAGAGGCTATCAAAATCATAACTTTACAAATTAGAGTTGCCAACCTTGTTTAAAATCCCGGATAAACACATACACAGTTCCAATACAAATTAAACACAATTTTTATGATCAACAACACATACATAGGTCCTGCGTCTAGATTGTTGTAAGAAGTATAAGTTGGGGTACTGACTCATTATGTATAAATATTCTGGATTTTAAAAACGATGAAAAGAAAGAAATGGTCTGTTATACTTCCGGATCCGAAAGGGAACTTGAAATTTGATGCAGAAATGTTTTTTCTACCAATAGGATTGAGGAAACAAAAAAGAAAAACAAAAACAAAAAACGCATGATCATATCTGTGCTTTGAGTTGCTTGAGAAACTGATAAGAGGGACCCCTTCAACCTTCATTGAGTTGATCTCAAGCATAATCATTTCCTTTCCCTCTCTTTGCTTTCTGAATCTGTTCATCACTGAACACAACAACTCCACTGGTGGTTGGTGTGAAAAAGAGCCTTATATTGATATTGAATCCATCATAATCAAATAAAGGAGACACTCTAGCTTATGATTATTCCTAAGATGTGATTTTCTAACAAAAATTCCATTAAGAACCATTCATAGAATATGAAGAGAAAGTGAAATTCATTGTAAAAAGAAACTTTTTTTTTTCTCTTTCATTTATGAAAAAGATAGCATATTCTGTGCTGCAAGACAAAGCAAGAAAACAAAGAAAAAGGGCATTTGCCATTTCATGGTAAGAAAGGCACTTTACCAATTAGACTAACATTCTCCGATTCAATCTATTCAAATCATCCACAAAACAAGTTATAGCCTTATACACAATCTCTTATCTCTTCTTCAGGAAGGTGGTTCTGAAACTCTAGGTGAAGTCACAGGAAAAAGAGGCAAGAGCTGTGGCTGTGAGTCTCTAGGAGTTGACATGGGAGAGGGATGCAGATAGAATCCCTTTTCAGCTATGGCCTTGTCCTCCTCTGATGAATTTCCCAATGAAGGTGAGGACTTGTCAAAAGGGTCATCATTCAATGGTGTGACAGGGCTAAGAGCAAGGGAAGGAAAATCAAGCAAGCTTGGAGAGAGAATCTCTGGCTTCCTTGGAGAGAACCTAGAATTCTGTGCAAAATTTGGCATCAGGGTGTTGATCATGAGGCTGTTTTTGAGGCTGTTCCTCCTTTCATAGAGCTTGAACCCTTGCTTCTTTGGTGGGATGTTTATGTTTCTGGATGGTGGTGGTAAAGGATCTTGTGGCTGTAAGGGTGCTTTAGATGATGCTGGTTTTCTGGTTTCTGATGAGCCAGTGAGCATTTGAACTACCTGCTTGAAAGTGGAGGTGTCAGCTTGTATAAAAGTTGTAGGGTATGGGTGAGAATCAGATCTAGGGATGATTTTGGGAGTGAGGGGTGGTGTGGGGATTTGGCTGCAATTGCTGTTGGTGCTGCTAATGCAATTGCTGACATTGCTTCTTGGAGAGTTCATAGGAGATGGGTTCTCTCTATCTTGAAACCTTGAGCTGATTTCCATTGATGGGGAGGGGCACCAACACCAACAAATATCTGCCTGCCTGCAAAGTAAGAGAGAAAAAAAGGTTAAGGGTGGTTTGGGACTTTGGGTGGATACAGGAGAAGAAATATCAAAGAGTGAAAAACAAGGCTTGAGGAAAGAAAGAGGGTTGCTTGTTGTGACTTTGATTTGTTTTGTTGTGCCTCTCTCCTTTCTTTATACTATTATTATCTTGGTTTCTTTTTCTTATATGTTATGCTAACAAGTATTTTAAAAGTATTGTTTAAGGAATCCAAAGATAAAAAAAATTATTAAAAAATATAACTTTTAAATATTTACTATATTAAATTAAATATATCACTTTCAATGTAAAATTTTTTATATTTGATTCCTTAATCAATGTCCTTAATGTACGGATTTGCATTTCATTTTCTTATATACTATTTAAACTTTTTTTTAATTTCTCTCTCTATTGAAAACTGAAATTGCTATGTTGTTTTGGTGGGGCCTAGGAGTCTGGTTGGCTAGAGAAAAAAATGCACACAACGGTTTCGGGATTTATAAAGACACAAACACAAAGGGGAATTGGTGGTAGAATTGGGAATTTTTGGTAATGAGCATCTGTACCACACCACTGGCGAAGTTATCAATATAGTGTTAAATATATTTGTGGCATTGACTTCAGAACCTAACTGCAGTGACTCTTGTATATGTGATGGGATTGGGGATGATAGATACATGTTTGATCAGAACGCCCCATCCATTCCTAGATTGTGCTTTGATTTGTGCACTTTCTAATAGAGCGTGCATTTCACGTACAAATCATGTATGCTCCAACTCAACTCTACCATACACGGTTATCTATCTAAGTTTAGAAGTGAAGTATGTAACATTCCCACCTCAGACCATACAAAAAAATTGACAAAGGAAAAATAAAATATATGTTGGCACAGTTTAGAGACAAGTTTTTGTGTAATTGCATGTGATTGGCAAGCCCTTTAATCTTCTTTCCTTTGAAAACTATTGTGGAAATTCTACTTTGACTGCGGCTCCTGTTACAGCAAGATGTTTAATTGGTTTTACTTTTCATTAATAAATAAACTTTCAATTTTATTAAGTCCCACAATTTTCCACATTATATTTTTTTTTTGAGAAAACATTATACATAATTAACGTTGCTATAGACCTGGTAGAATCACATTAAAAATAATAGTTGAAAGTTTTTTTTCGTATGGTGCTTGATTGGTTTGTCTCATACTAATACTTGTAGGGATGCGTTGGTTATTAATCCAAACCAGATACAATGAAGGTAGGCCGTGAAAGTCAAGGTAATAGTTTCGTATACTCCGCCTACCTGTGATGGCCGAGATTCCAGCCTCCAAATCTGCAACATTTAGAGCCAATCCTATGATCGAGACAAGTTTTTGGTTATTGATTGGTTTTTCCCTTATGGTAATATATTGGTTTGTCTCATAATAATACCTATAGGGATGCATTGGTTCTTGATCCAGATTAGTTACCAGGTAAGGTAGGTCGTGAAAGTCAAGGTAACGGTTTCGTGGTCTCCGCCTGCATTGATGGTCGAGATTCCAGGCTTCAAATCTGAAACATTTATGTGCTAAATCTATGGTAGAGACAAGTTTTTGGCTATTGTTTTTTTTTTTCCTGTGGTTTTTGATTGGTTTGTCTCATAATAATATCCAGACCAGTTACCAGGTAAGGTAGGTCGTGAAAGTCAAGGTAACAGTTTCGTGTACTCTGCCTACCTGTGATGACCGAGATTCCAGCCTCAAAATCCGCAATAGTTATGTGTCAATCCTATGACTGAGACAAGTTTTTGGTTATTGATTGGTTTTAAATTTTTCTGGTGGTGCTTGATTGGTTTGTCTCATAATAATACTTGTAGGGATGCATTGGTTATTGATCCAGACTAGTTACCAGGTAAGGTAGGCCGTGAAAGTCAATGTAATAATTTCGTGTACTCTGCCTACCTGCGATGGCTGAGATTCCAGCCTCAAAATCCGCAACAGTTATGTGCCAATCCTATGGCCAAGACATGTTTTTGGTTATTGATTGGTTTTTAATTTTTCTATGGTACTTGATTGGTTTGTCTCATAATATAATACTTGTAGGGATGCCTTGGTTATTGATCCAGACCAGTTACTAGGTAAGGTAGGCCGTGAAAGTCAAGGTAACAGTTTCGTGTACTCTGTATACCTACGATGGCCGAGATTCCAGCCTCAAAATCTGCAACAGTTATGTGTCAATCCTATGGTCAAGACAAGTTTTTGGTTATTGATTTGTTTTTAATTTTTCCTATGGTGCTTAGTTGGTTTTTCTCATAATAATACTTGTAGGGATGCATTGGTTATTGTTCCGGACCAATTACCAGGTGATGTAGGCTGTGAAAGTCAAGGCATTGGTGTCATGTACTTCGCCAACCTGCATTGATGGTCGAGATTCTACCCTCCAAATCTACAATAGTTATGCGCTAATCTTGGCCAAAATATGGAGCTGCATAACCAATATATCCAAGGTTTTAAATTGTGAACGCAGTCATGGTTACATTGCATTTATCGTCATTGTATATAATTATGGGACAATAAGATTGATACAACCACAATTGCGGTCACTATGCGGTTGCGGATACTATCAAAACCACAACGTTACGAATTTAATTACAGTTACATACATTGTTTTAAAAATCATGGACATACCCATGTCTCTCCTGGCCACCCAATTTCACTATAAGCACTAGACACACTTGTCTGGTAAGGGACCTACTAGGAGGAGTATTACACCCCGCATCTAGAAAGCTGGACGTGACCCATTCCCCTATCTTGGTAAGCCAAAACTTAAGCTCAAAATAGTTTTAAAAAACGACCAAGAATATAAAATGAGTTGAAGGTTTTGCCAAACTTATATTGACTTCTACGAAGTTGTATATAGATAGATAGATAAATAGATAGATAGATAGATAGAATATGTCTACTTTTCCTTTATTGAATGAAAATTCAAAATAAAGGAGATATCAATGTAATTTAAGAAAATAACGATAAAATATCATACATAGTGGTTCCATATTACGTCACTATAGTACAGAGTTAGGACCAAATAATGAGAATATTAAAGCATACTTCATGTTTTATCGAATTATTATATGATACAGAATGCAGTTTTAATTTGTTATACATCTTAACTATCTTATTTTCTTAATTGAATTGAAAAACACAGAGTCATGAGTTCAAGATGTACTCCTAACTTCTAATATTCTCAAAGATATATAGGATGGATGAGACGTTTGATAGAAATCACGTATCTAACCCATATTAATGCATGAAGCAAGAAAATTCTCAAGAATAAAAAAAAAACCTATCTATGCTCTAACATTAATACTTCAAATCATCCAATCTTTTCCCATAAACCATATATAGTATCAAAAGAGATGTTCAATTAGCTTGCTTGTCTTCTCTTACAGAATCATATGAGAGTTAAATAAAAGCTTGGTGCAAACTTTTAAGCATAAAATAAATAAATAAAAGCTGGCTATATATGCGGTAAGGATCAAACTCTAAATTATTTAATTATAAAGATTTTAATATTGTGTTATAAATTAACTTCCCCCAAACTTAAATGGTTAGGTAAAAGGAGATGTGAATAGTTTTAATATGTGAATATCTAACAGTTCTATTCTTCAATTTTTTTAAAGGTATCTTGCACTCCAAAGCAGGTACTTTATGACAATTTTATAGCTTCAATATGCTCAATTATTTCTATGTATCTTTAGATTTACTCCACAATACACCACATAATCACTAAACTAATAGTATGTTATAATATTTCCATTAATTAAGTTTAACCAGTTTTGTACCATGATCGTCTATGTGAATCAGTTCGGTTCCCAAAGTGCAGCCAGTAGCACTTGTGGGATTCCATACCTTTCATTCTCCAAATTAGTTGCTGATTAGTAATATGCAATTTAATATATACTGTCCACTTGAGTTAGTGGTTTAGATTTTTCTTTCCACAATCTCAAATCTTGAAAAGCAATAAAGAAAAGGGAATCAAATTCTGATTTACTCCCTTTTGTTTTGCATTGAAAAAGAGAGAGGATGGCAAAGAGGTGAGGGAGGGGACCAAATGCCAATAAGACAAAGTCACTACTTTTATGAATTGATTTAATTCTCTTTAAAGGATAATCATTAGTATTAGTATTGTGGAACCCCTTTTCAAAATCCTTCTGTTACGCAAAATTATGAATTTATTAGGCATAGAAGAAACGTATAGTAATCATTGGAATTGAATACATATGTATGCATTGAATTCTCAGCCTGGGAAATATCAGTGGGCTGAGAGAATGATATATCATCTTCCTCAAAATATTTTCTACTCCATTGACATAATATTATTGTTATGCTTCCCAAACTGGCGAAACAGATTTTAAGGTAATTAGGAAATCAAAAAAGTTTTTCAATGTAAATTGGAAAAACAAAATTTCATTTATTTTGGTGAAGAAAGAAGTCTCCAAAAAAGGTTGATGAACTACTAAAATCAGTGAGATAGTTTAAGTTGTTCATGGAGCTAAATGGATCTATGGGAGAAAGTGAGAGAAGATATCATGCCACCTTCAAGTGGGAAAATGACTAGGCATTGAAGAATGACTAGCAATGAACATATCCCTACTGAAAAAAGGTCTTTTAATTATTGACTGACGTAAGACCGGTCGTTAATAACAACCGTTTAGCGATGGACGAAAAGGATTATGAAATAAAATTGTTTGTGGATTTTAGCGACGGAAAGAAGCGATTGTATAGCACGCGATCACTATTTTGATCTGAAACTATAAATTTAGAAAGACGATATGCTTTGACTTTTTTAGCAATTGAAATATCTGGTCTCTAACAGGTAGTTGCTAATTCGGTCGCTAAAGGAACATATAATTTATTATGTCAAAGTTTAGCGACCGATTTTTATTTGGTTGCTAAATGGCTGATCTGAAATTTCAGATATGATCCATTTAGCGACCGTCTAAGTTACAACTTTTCATTTTTAGTTATTAGCTATGTAATTAGCGACCGATATTTTCGATCACTATAAATCCCTAAATCAGATGCAGGCCTCCTTTCTTCCTCACTTCACTCTGCAACCACCCCTTGCACACTTCCTCTCTTCATCCCTGAACCACCTCCGCAAGCCTTTTTCTTCCTCCTTCATCTCTCTCTCTCACTCGCGAGAGAATTCAAAACCATCTCCCTTAGAACCTTCACTAAGAGAACGCAGAAAAAACTCCTCTCTCCCTCAGAACCACAACCACCATTATCTCTTCGTCGGCACCGCTCATTGTGAGCATCTTTTCCACCGCTTCAACATTCAACCAGCAGATGAGTCACCACCTCCATCATCACTACCTACTGCAGATAACGAGGACAACCATCCCGCCGCCACTCAACCCGTGACCCTTATTATGTGTTTTTATTGTGTATTCTTTTTGGATATTTTGTGTTTAATTTTTTATTATAAATCAATTTATATTTTATTAATAAAAATATTTTATTTTTCTTTTATTTGGTTTTATGAATTTTATTTCATTTTTTAATGCAAATCATAAAAAATAACTAGTTTAGCGACCCATTATATTGGTCGCTAAACTGTAAGTTAAAAATTATCGATCAATGTAACGACTGCTACTTCAGTCGTTAAGTTGGCATAGGTTGACCATTTATACTAGTTTAATAACCACTAACCGTCGATAAGTTGGTCTCCAAAAATAACATGTGACCCACAATCAGTGATCGCTTATTATATATTAATGACCGATTACAATGGTCGCTATTTAGCGGTCGATCATAATATCGATTGTAAAATGACTTATTGTCTAGGGTTTTAGCCACTATTGCACATCAGTCTCTAAGCTATTTAGAGACCGATTTGATGCCTTTTACGACCAATTTTTTTAGTCACCAAAATTGATTTTTTTTTTAGTGTATGACAACGCGCAATACCAACATATGTGATATCAGCAACAAAAGAGATTATTCCAATAACTCAAGTCACAATCTATTTTTTTTAGAATCACTTTTTTTCTCGTTCTTCACCTTTGGTGTGTTAGAGATAGTTGATTGGAGAAATGACATACTAATTTCAAAATTATCATCAATTAGTGATGTTGGTAACAGAGTTATCCCTTTTTTAAAAGTTCATGCGAACCAATGCCCTAAGGAATGCATAAAATGAAAGTTTTAATTGGAAAACTTAGTATATCTCTCTTCCAAATATTAAATACACGAGTTCTCAATGAAAAGTTTCTTTTTTGATTACTCTAAAGGCACTGGTTAACATTTTCTTTTTTACTTTTTAAAAAAAAATTAAGAAGATTTATGTTGTGTTCCGTTTATCTCTCTAAAGAAAGAGAAAAAATCATCTTGATTCTCACATGAGTTAATCTCAAGTTTCTTCATGTAGAAAGAAAACACTACAAGAAAAACTAATATTACTGACGAACACAATCCATTGGTAATTCACAAAAGCCGTTGGTAATTCTGAATTACAGACGGCCACAAATCCATCGGAAAAGAACTCGTCGGTAACACTTACCGACGACCACTTAGGAAAGCCATTGGTATTTTCGACAGCCAAGACTTGCGAAAGGTTGTCGGTAATGCCCACAGGCCGTCGATAACATCATTTACCTTACTGACGGGCAAGACCGTCGATAACGCAAATGATGTTATCGACGACCTTTTCGTCGGTAACTTCAGTTAATTTTTAAATTTTTTTTATTAATTACTAGTTAAATATTAATGATTTATCAATATTAATTAGCCATACATATTTAGAGTAATATATATTAATTTTTTCTTAATTTTTATTTATTAAAAAAAATAAATATTATTAAAAAACATGGTAAATAAATAAAGGCAAATGAAATTAAAATTGAAATGATAAATGAAATTAAAATTAAATTAAATATAAAATGATAAATAATATTTACAACCAAATAAAATATAAAATAAAGTCATAAACAATGTATAAAAATGACAAAAAAAAAACCCCTAAATAATCTAATAGTCGCCATGATAAATTCCCAATAGGTCATCTGGCGCCGATGTCGACTGTTGCTGCTGCTTCTCCTCCTCAATGGGTCGGCTCGACTCCGATTGTTGCGTTGGTTGTGAGGCAGATGGTGCGATCCGTAAGACCGTCTCCCTCTCAAGGCATGGTTCTCCTGCAACAACTTATTCTCTTGTGCCATTATCGTCTGTATGCTCTCCATCACGATGGAGAGTGGTTTAACAAAGCACTCAGTAATTTCTACAAACCCAAATGAAACAAAGAGGAAAACAGAGACAATAAGCCAAAAATGAAACAAAAAAATAATTCAATTATTAGAAAAGGAAAAAATTGTGAAAAGGAGTGGTTTAAGATTATCGGACAATGGTGGTTGGACTGGTTAACTTCATTGAATAGTGGTTTCGATGGCGGTGGGACAAGGAGGAGAGAGAGAGTGGTTTTTTTTTTTTTTGTAGACAATGAGAAGGAATGATTGTGGAGGTTACGGGACATGAACGGAGCAAAGGAGCACGACCGGAGAGGCAGGACAATGGAGAGCGGAAGGGAGGTAAATGAGCTAATTGAAACAAATGGAGAAAACCGCGTGTATAATATTTAGTTTGACATAATTTACCGACGGCTTGGCCGTCGGCACTTAAAAAACCAAATTACCGACTAGCAAAGTTGTCACTAATACTAAAGAGATGTTAATCGTCTCATAATTCCAAAAGGCAGATACCGACGTAGTCATCAGTAGCTAAAAAACTACATAACCAATAGGCAAGGTCGTCAGTAATCCTAAAGAGCCTCGTAATTATCAAAGTCATCTACTGACGGCTAGGCCTTCAATAATGCAGATACAAATGAACCGACCACAGTGTCGTCGGTAACTACCCGCGCAATATTTGGTGAATTTGCCGGTGGGAAATTCTGAATGAAGTACCGATGAAAAGTTCGTCGATAAATATGTATCTGCATTATCGACGACCACACAGTTGATATGGGTGATGATTGCATACCACCCTCTTTATCGACGATCTTGCCCCTTGGTGAAGTTAGAAGTTACCGATGGCTTTATATCCGTTAGTAAATGAGCGTCAATAATATGAAGATTTCTTGTGGTGACAACATTTCTCCAAAATGGTGAATAGACTAATTTCTCTTCTTCTAGGTAGAATGTTTTGTGTAAGAAGACTTACATGGTAAGCACACCAAAAAAAGACTTACATGGTGTATATATTAATAAATTTAATAAAAGGGATTTCTTAACTCTCACTTTTTTTGGGTTCAAATTAAATTGCTTCAAGCAACTTTTAATGCAGTAGCCAAGAGTTTCTTATTTTTCAATGTTGATATGATCACTTAAACAAATTTTGTGCATAGAAGCCACATTACCTTTATTGAATTCGAATAAATAGATGAATGATATTGTGAGTGTGCGGGTAAAGGTGTCCAATGGTGTCCTCAAATCGCTGACACACCAACACCCATATATTTATTTACAATGATATGCATATACCAAAATTCTTATACCATTTTTATATTAATAAATAAGGTGTAAATAATTAGTGTACATTGTTCACCATTTATTTATATATCATTTACTAAAAATAGTGCAAGAAACTTGTGTTGACCGATTAATCATTTTTCTAGATCTATATATCCCAACACCTAGTAAAAACCTTGCAGACACCGAACAAACTAAAATATTTCATGATGCCATAGCTTTATCAAACCTTCACTTATTTATTTATTGGTTAAATATCATATTTGATACTTGAAATTATATGATCGTATCAATTTGATTTTGTATAAATTTTATGTCAATTTGGTTCTTAAAATTATAAAGCTCGTATCAACTTAGTCCCTGACAGAAGGATTAAATTGGTTAACTTTTGATAATTTCAATGATGTTTTTGAAATTTCAAAAATATTAGAAATCAAATTAATACAACCTTATAATTTTAGGGATCAAATTGAGAATTTATTCTTTATTTATTATTATATACTGTCATGTGCATTATTTCACAAATTTCTACAGTATATTAATTATGTGTCATACGCGGGTTGGTCAAGATAAATCTGTTCACTGAACCCACTATTTTATCATGTCAAATACAATAAACAAAGATGGATTCACGTAAATTTAGGGTGAAAAGGAGAAAGAGATGCTATTGGCCGGCTTGACTATCGGGCAATAAATAAACAATGTAAGTATTAGGTGTCATATTGGTGGTTCTTATGCAGTGGTGAGAGGCGTAGCAGGGAGGGAGGGTGACAACTTACGGTATTCCTTAATCGATCACTTTGGAGATATTACACACTCCAATTTGACATCTCATAACATACCATATATTTATATAAGTGAGATTGAATAAATAAATATATTATATTTAAATATGAATAAAGTATCATCTGAATATTATATTTTAAATATTTAAATTACAGAATTGTTGAAAATATGTCGATTTTGCATAGTCCCTCGACTTTAAAATTTAATTATTTCAGTGTTGGATGAGATTATTTTAAAGTGATATTATATCTAAAGTAAGTACGTAAGAATACTTTAAATCATTTAGTAGGTTAATATTTTTATATATTTTATTAAATCAATAATGAATATATCCTTAATATTATAATTAGAAACAATTAAGATTAGGTTTGATTTATCATTACAAATATACGTTTGGATCCAAACATATATTTATTCCAAAAGAATTTTAATTATAAATATTTTGATCCAAACATAAGTACAAAATTTCCAAACATTAAACTAAATATGCACTAATTCAATTTAAACGAATTTTATCCCTTACCGTCCTGACCGGCCTAAGCTTCTTAGCTACTATTAGGCGCATGTGTGTTGAGCTCTATGTACTGTTGCTATGTATAATAATAATAATAATAATAATAAGCGGGTTGCTATGGTGTGGTAAGAAATTCAACTGTATTAGTATCATTGGACAATAAACCAATAGTTGAATAGGTTCCATTAATGCAGCAATATCATAAAATTTATTACTTAATAATAAAACTTAAACATATTACAATTTAGTCCTTCACAGTAAAACATTTTTTTACCCCTTGATTAATTTTAATAATCATTATCTGAAATTAAAATTTTTTTCTTAAATTTAAAATGTTTGAACCCAAAGTATCAAACCTAGAAGTCTTATCTTATCCTTCCTTCGTGTAGTTTCACTCTCTCTCTCTCCCCATTCATGTATTTTGTTGAAAAATCCTTCAAGCTTGTGAGGCTGGGAAATGTTGTAGATGAATTGTGAATTCTACTGCACCTTGGTATTCTCTACAGTAAAATGTCCCATCACTGTTAGTACGAAATGTTTTCTTTTTTTGTGAAAGACTTCTAGAATTTCGATGCCTTAAACTACAAATCTTGCAAAACAGTGATTTTATTCAGAGATTTTATCCGTCTCTGTTTACAGAGTACTTGCCAATTTTGCGTGTTTAAAGAGTCTTAATTTTCAATTTTCAATCATGAAATTGATGTTGACTGTAATTACAGGACGGTGGCAGAACTCATTTTATTGACGAAGGCAAACCCATTGCCGAGTATTGTGTTAATTGAAGACAGTGCTGGCAACCGCTTCAATTGTATGATAGTTGAATGATGAAAAAATTAATCCAATATTTTTTAACTTTTAAATAAACATTAACATTTAAAATTTAAAATAATAATATACAAGTGAAAAAATGTTTTATGACAAGGAGTAAACTGTAAAAAAATGAATGAAAATCCTGTAAAATGGTCAAAGGATAGTATGACTTCATTAAATGAAATGCTATTCAACTATTGATCAGCTTTTAACTATATTGATGCAGTTAAATTTTCATGGACACCATAGAAATTCTCTAATAATAATAATAATAATAGGGATTTTTTTTTTTTGATAAGCAAAGAAACTTTATTGAAAGAGAGTACAAGGTGTACTCCCATAAAATGGAAGTGCCTCATTAAAACCTCCCAAAGCCAAAACCCATTGGGAAAAAGACTAGGAGAGGAAAAAGAGTACACAACCATCAAGGTACAAACGTTACATACAATTGAAGTATTACAAAACAAAAGCCCAAATATATCCAACACCCTAGGTACACACTCTCAACCCCAAGCAATCAACAACATAGTCTAATAATCCCACATCCAACTCCCAACAACACCGCATGAACAGACCTGAGCAATCATATGGACCACCTACATGACAACAGGTACCATATTTTGTTCATGACCAAGCAGCAACTACAACATGCACCGGGATTGAATATCTAATCTCATGGACATGGTTACGCCGTAAAGTTTGACACTCTTGATAGGCCACTTCATACTGTTAGGCAAATTCCACTAGACTTCTGAATTTCTTTTCTCATTTATTTTGAATTAAAAAGATAATTGCATCAAAATTCTTTATTTAATTACTAGTACGAGAGGGTCATATTATGATAGAAAAAGATATAAAATCAAAATTGATGGGCTCTATGTAAGTCTTATTATAACTCCATTTATATTTTTTCCTCTCATGTTAACATGAGAAGATACTAATAATTTTTGTCTTTTCTTTTTGGGTGTTATAATTCCCATCTAAATAAGAAGAAACAATATGAAAAAAAATTCTTGCTTGGTTAACCACGTGGATCAATAACAAGGTAAGTGGGATTGGTCAGTATCAACCCTGTTAGTCATAAGGGGAGCAAACCTACTTTTCCCATAGGGGAGTGTTGGGTTCTCACCGATTATGTGTTGACTTGAATTTGGACAAATAGTTCTTAAACTTTGTAGAAAATGAAATATTATTTATTGAAAGATCAAATGATATATCAATGATTTATATATACATCCAGATAATTAAATTATAAGAAATAATTGAGTTAATTCTTATGCAACAATAATCCTAATTATTTTGTAAGAGAGGAACTAGTTCTTAAGAGAAGGGACTCGATATATATGACATCCTGAATTTCACCCTATGTTAATACATGTAACATATATGTTAGTCTTGGCTTATATATGTTTATATATGATTGTTATGTTTGTTCTTGATGTTTAGGTTCATGTTTGAGGTAGTTTAACCTTTAGAAAGAGTCAATCCATTCGAGTCCAAGTAACATGTTTCACGATTTTGACCGTATCTTGAGTTCTAGATGTCCAATTGAGGTGATCTTGGATGCGTTGGAAAGCTAAAAGAATTATCTACAAGTCTTTTTTCATGTGTCATGGCCTAATTCGGCTCCTATCAATTCTCTGAGTTAGCTTTCCAACGCATCCAAGAACATTTCAGTCGGACATCTAGAACTCAAGATACGACCAAAACCGTAAAACAGGTTACTTGGACTCGAATGGATTGACCTTTTCTAAAGGGTAAACTACCCCAAACATGAACTTAAACATCAAGAACAAACATAACAATCATATATAAACATATATAAGCCAAGACTAATACATATTAACATATATTAACAAAGGGTGAAATTCAGGGTGTTACAATATAATTTAATTAACTGATCGAATAGGGTTTTCCTTATTAACTATTCACGATTTTCCACACCCACTCAAGTTTGGGAATAGGTATTCTCCATTACTAGCTTGGATATAATATTCTAAAATATTCTCGTGTTCAACCCTTCGGTTAGTACATCCGTAAGTTGACCCTGTGAAGTAACTTATTATATAAGGTGTACAAACAATCCACTTTCCTGCTTGATAAAATGTATGTCGACAACCTCAACATGCTTTGTTCTGTCATGTTGGACCAGGTTATGAGCTATGTTGATTTCAAACTTTGTTATCACAATAGAGTCACATTAGTCTATCCCACTTGATTTTCAAATCTTCGAGAATGATCTTTAACCAAAGTAACTCACACACACCTAATTGTGCCGTAGCCTGAAACTCAACTCTGCCCTCTATATTAGACCGTGTTACCACATTCTGTTTTTTACTTCTCCATCAATACATGTCTTCTATATATCATCAATGATCATTTGAATATTTTTCACTGCAAATTAGTGAGATTTTGCACTACCTTGGCCCCTGCTAATGCAGCTAATCGCTTCACAATCTCGAACGTCTTATGTAGAAAAGCTCCCCAAGAAATGATGATCTTTGATCACCTCGAATCGGTTTGATTGTGACCATCCAACTCTGAGCCAAATTATTATGGAGTAAAGAGTGAGTAGTGTGTATTGTATAAAGTGAATTTCACTTTGTATTACCAACACATATTGAGTAAGATTGCACTTGCTTATTGAGAGTAATTCTCTTAAAGTTACTCTTGGAGTAAGTGGATCCCTCCTCATATAGGAGATATAGAGAGAGGATCAAATTACTCCAAGAGAAACTTTAAGAGAGTTACTATCAATCTCATCCATATATATATATATATATATATTGATGATTGCTTTAACTCTACTACGTAGTGGGAAAGAATTTTTGTGTATACATTCTTTCCCACCTTCACTCTTTCGTATTTTTTCTTCACTGTATACTCGTTTCTTCACTCTCTGCACAAAATAGTAGTAACCAAGGCCTGTAAGAAGAATTATATAATTAATTACACTAGATTTTGTACTTACATTTGCTAGGGAAATATTAATGGGCATTGCTGTGGTACCCTTGAAAATTAAAGGGTTTGGATACCCTAAATCCAATCAGAATGTGTCATCTCAATTAATTGAGTCATGTGAGTATTACATGAGACTAAGTTCTCACTATTTGATTGGGCCACATAGACAGGAGTATGATACCCAAGGGGTACCATAGAATCTTCCAATATTAATATGGATACTCTATCTTCATCCTCTCTCCAGTCAAATGTTAGCCGTTGAATTAATTTAACGACCGAGAGATCTTATTCTAATCGTTATATTAATCCAATGACTAACATTTGAATGGGGAGATAATATAAACAAATTTTGGCTGCAGAAGATAGAGATCCAGCGAAATATTGTTTTTTAATTAATTTCCAAAAGTGATGGTTCACTAGTTACTTACTGGCGCTAACTTCTCATAGTATGTAGATGATATATATTACATGTACACAAGAATTGATTTCAAAAAGTAGATGTTAAATAATTGATTGTAAAAGAGTTGATGTTAAAAAAATCATTAACGTTTAAAAATCAATTTAAAAGAATTTACTTTGTTTGAAAAAGACGTACAATTGTACATAATTCACACGTGAAGAAAGGTAATATGATAAGTTTCCATTTTGCTTCTAGTACAAATAATTCTTCTCATCCAAGAAGCTTCATCTTTTTAATTAAATTTCGTGGAATCAATTTTGGTTGGTTTAAAAATTGTGAGAGTTAATTCTTATTTATTTATTTATCAAACATGATGAAATTTTGCTAGGATTTGTTTTTCGTTGCCAAAAGTGATTCTATTGATTTTAAAATCTAAAACTAACACCAAAATATGGATATAAAGAGCCACATAAGAATTTGGGATTTGAATCCCTTGCTATCATCATTCAGGATGCTATTCTATGTATCTACGTACAAAAAAGCATGACTTTTACATTTTTTAATATATGAATAATCAATTTTCACTCTTAAATTTTTAACTTTAATCCGGATCATTATTTATATGTATGGTTGTATGAATAAAATTTAGGTGAATTCTTTGGTACTCAAAAAATGGAAGGGTAAAAGTTTATCCTGTTTAGGTGGTCCAATCGATTAGATGGTGAGAACCATTTGACATGACTCACTAATTTGATTCACTTAATTGAGGTGACACGTGCTGATTAAACAAGATAACTTTTACTCTTCTGTTTTTTGGTACCAGAAAATTCACATATAATTTATTGTTTTTATCTTCTTGAAAGATAAAGTATTTTCACTATATATACCTCTATATTCCACACATTTTCTTATCCTTGAGACACCGACATTTGATCCCTGATCACTATGGATATCTATTTATAATATATTAAAGTTAACTCCCAAAATCAGCCAAAGACACATCAGCTTTTTGTTTGCCACCTATTACAATTTGTTCCACCTATGCTATTAAGCTTATGTGATTATCTATTTGCCTTAGGAATACAACATCACTTTCCTTCCTTTGCCTTACTTGACTTACGCCCATTCCGTAACACTTCTCTTTTTCACTTCGAATTTTGAAACTCCTAATTAATTGCAATTTATATCACCATTTATGTTCACCTCTTCATTTATATGGCTATTTATATCAAGTTATCTAAGAGGCAGAACATGTCACCTTCAACTCTAATTTCCAGCCCACTAGACGTCCCTCAGACTCAACCACTCCCGTGAAAGTGGCCACTGGCCAGCATACTACCATCAAAGTGTAGACTCCAGGTCTCCAGTGCACCAACTTTGCTCCAACAAACTGGTATAATGAGCCTTTGATTTTAAAGTGGCGAGCCAATGTAAGTCACATGGAATATTTGTTTATTCTCTTTGAAGAAGATGAATAATTAGTCTATATTAAATAAAATAAGGATACTAAGAAAGCGCATCTCTTGTCCTTTTGAGGCTATCTCAAATGTTGCTTTTGCTCTTTCATAGTCCTTTAGACAAGTATAAACCCATTAGGTGGAAAAAATAATAGCTTTCTAAATTTATATACCCACATGTCTTTTTCTCAAAAAAATTAATGTTGAAAAGAGGTGTCACTGCATTGTTTTTATAAACAATCAAAAATTTAGAAATACTTGAATGTTTTACCAACTTCCTCATAAAGGAGAGTAACTGTTCTCCAATCTACACTCCACCTTGTGACATTGAGCATTCTTTTGAAAATCAAGCATGATTTACTGCTATTATTTTTATAATTATAATGTTTTCGCCAAACGTTTGAAAGCATTTTTATTATTAATTTTAGGATGTTGTAGCTCAGTTTGCTATTATATTGACAATCATAAATTGGTGCATTTAAATATATGCATAAGTCATCCGAAATACTTGTAGAAAAACATTTTGAAATCAATATTATAATTTGCCACATAATGCTAATATTACGCCTTATATGATAAAATCAAATCAATAAAAATCATTGAATGATATTTTTGGATACGTAATTCAACCATTTAAATTGATAATAATAAGAAACAAACCTTCTGCTTACCTTTCAATGTTTCACACAAACAATATTATCTTTTATTATCATCGCATTTATTGTAAATTTATTACTAATTTAGCACCAAAATATAAAAATAAAATTAGAACCGCGCAACCCCCGTGTCACAATCTAATTCAACATATTTAGATGAAGATAAAATCAAAATTTTTAAAATAATATTTAAAAAAGGAAAAGCAAGAGAGGGATAAGAAAGGAAATGGAACCCATAATATCACACAAAACCATGTAAGTGCCATTAACTGTTAGTTAGCTTGTTAACTATTTATGAGAGACAGCAGGAGATCCCGATCCAAGTATTTGGGATGTGTTTGGAAGAGCTTATGAGAATAATTTATGGAAATAAATTTATGCAAATAATTTTTATGATAATAGTTTATGAGCTTTCCATAAGCTCTTTTTAGCTTATTTTCATACGCTTTTCAGAAAAGTTTATGAAAATAAGTTGTTTTTAGCTTATTTAAAAAAGAACTTATTGAATAAAAACTTAATTAAGTTGTTTATCCAAACACACCCTTTGATGTACCTCAAAAGTAATGTCTTCCGTATCTCCTATATTTTTTCCTTGCTGACATATTTAGACGAAGATAAAATCAAAAGTTTTAAAATAATATTTAAAAAAGGAAAAAGAAAGAGAGGGATAAGAATGGAAATGGAACCCATAATATCACACAAAACCATGTAAGTGCCATTAAATGTTAATTAGCTCGTTAACTATTTATGAGAGACAGCATGAGGTCCAGAACCCAAGCATTCGGTGTGTATTTGAACGAGTATGTAAAGAGCTTATGAGAATAGTTTATGAAAATAAATTTATATAAATATTTTTTATGAAAATAGTTTATGAGCTTCTCATTTTAGCTTATTTCCATAAACTTGTCAGAAAAATTTATGAAAATAAGTTATTTTTAGCTTATTTGATAAAGAGTTTATTGAATAAGAGCTTAATTAAATTATTTACCCAAACGCACACTGTGTCTCAAAAGTAATGTCTTCAGTGTCTTCCTATATTTTTTCCTTACTAACAAGTACCCTTCCAATATCCTTTAAGAAATTAGGAAAGGAAGTTTTATATTATATTTAATAAATTAAAAAATATTTTATTTAATTTTGTAATATAAACTTTTCTGTTTTTTATTGATTCGTCAAAGAATATCCTTCCGACGTTCCTTAACAATATCATTTTCTGTTTGGGTGACTTCATTGTCATGCTTGAACGCCCCTTCCCCCTCTCTCAAGGCAAAGAAACAAAACGGTTGTTTAGTCAAACTTAATGGCCCAACACTGGCGGCCAATGTTTTCAACGTTGAAAATTTGACATAAATAAAAGAATTTATTAAAATAGCCGCAGCAATAACACCTCATCTCAATTTTTTCAGTATAAGTAATGATTGACTAACACCTTGAAGTTACTAAAAAAATAAAAAAATTACTTATAATTAATTATTTAATATTTAAATTATTACTAAAAAAGTTTTTGAATATTAGCCTTAGATTTTTTTTCAAAATAAAGTTGGTTTTTTAATTTGAAAAATAAAATATATAATTTGAAAATCAGATGTTAGCAAAGTTCTTACTTCAAATTATTTTATCTATACGTGACATGGAATATTATAATATGAACATATATATTACATTTTTTTTTTTACACTATAGTTATTTTTATAAGTTTATATATTAAGTATTTATAGGGATTTAAATTTTAATCCCAATTTTTATCATCTTTTAAAGGATAGAGACAAATTTATCTTTATTCTTGTACTCAAATATGCCTATTTAAATGATATCTTTATTATTTTTAATAACAACAATTATTTTTTGATCATAAATTACATTTCACCCTATGTTTTTTTGTTGTAATTATGATATAGGTACGAAGTATCTACCACCATAAGCAATGACTAATTTCCGTCAGGAAACATGTTGGGCAAACAAGGTGGGTTCTCCTCTCCCAACCAGGTTTTCTCCATACATAAGAGTCAGGATTCGAACCCCTAACCACTTGTTTAAGGTGTCCGAGTCCCTTACCACTCAGATCAATCACATGTTGGTCATTTCACCCTATGTTTTAGTGGTGACTAATTATTTATTTAACACTGTTAAGTTACTTAAAAAATTATACTAAATTATACTAAGTTATTTGATATTTATATAGTAAAAAAGGAGTGTTATTTATTCTAGATGAAATAATTTTCTTATGTGTATTATTACTAGATTTGGCATTCAGTTGGTGTCTCTTACATTTATATATTAAAATATGAATTTTAATTTTATATATAATATGATATCGTCTAACTATTATTATTTAAAAAAAAAAAGTACAAGTATCACCCCTGTATCAAATTTAATGATGAAAAAAGTTTTCCTAAATGAATACCACCATTTAGATGTGTTTATGAATTGATTAATTTATCGAGAAAAAAATCAGTTGATTCGATTTGAATCGGATTTGTAAATTTTTTTACGAAACCCGAACACAACCAAACTCGATCAAGAACGAGTTAGTTCGATTTGCACTAATATGGAAAGCACTTTAAACATCGGTTAAGGAGGCGACGTTAATTTAAGGGATGTTAAAAATATGACCTTTAACATCAGTTGTAAACGGATGTTAAAAGTGACATTTTAACATCGGTTAATACAAGAAACGATGTTAAAAGTAGGGCTGCAAGTCTGAAAGGTTCCCTCTGATCATCAAACTTTTAACATCGGTTGTAAGAATAACCGATATTAAAAGTGACTTTTTAACATCGGTTATTGGTTACCAAAAAACCGGGATCAGAAAAAATGAATAAAATGCATTATCAAAAGCTATTATGTTATAATGAAATTATATATATATATATATATATATATATATATATATATATATATATATATATATATATATATATAGATATATAACCAGTTTGGTTCTGGTTCAACCGAAGATGCAAAAAAATCTGAATCAATTTTACTGGTTCGATTTGGATTCTCGGATTTATCGAGTTGATCTAAACCAATGAATACCCTTACCTCTATCTTATAGGGGGAAATGTTGAAACATGTATGCTTCATGGGTTATTAATGTCTTCTTACTCAAGAGTTAAGACATTTTGTTGTTAATTAATTGAGATTTTTTGTAGGGCTGTAATCGGGTAGGTTTGAATCAGATTCGGGGTAATGTAGTTCCAAACCAAATAATGTTGATCAAATCTTGCAAATTTTTTATATGCTACGCAAACGGAACCAATCCGATTAAATTCGGGTTGGTTAGAATTAGTTTTTTGGATTACCTTTTTAAATTAAATTAATTTAATTTTTAAAAAATAGTAAAAAACAATCAGACAAAATCATAAAGAATAAAAAAATCAGAAAAGTGTAGCAAAATTAGGGTACGTAGTGGGAGAAAATTTTAGAGATTAAGGTTCTTCTTTTGTCACAAAAATAACATATTTGAATGGGAGTAAGTGATTTTTCTCAAAAAATTCAAATAGTAATAAATAATATATTAATTTAATAATAATAATTGATTCGATTCAAATTGCACAAGTTCAAATTCTTGAACTTAAGACCTGAGCTGATGATGCACAAATTTAACAATTTAAAACCAATCCAAAACGACAGATCAATCTAAACTGTCAAAAATCGATTTGATTTGGTTCAAATTCACCAAATTATAGTTCGGATCGAATTCGCTTACGACCCAAATTTTTTTTTGCCCCCAATATATTCTTATCCACTATAGAAATTGATGTTTATAAACACTCTGTTCATTTTTATCTAATTGTTAATATTATTATTATTATTATTATTATTATTATTATTATTATTATTATTATTATTATATAAGAATTAAGAATGTTATTAATTTTTTTTAACTCTAACTAAAACTATTTTGATTGACTTAATTACCCTTAATTGAAATATTAAAAATATTATTAATACTCCGCTAATTTCTCTTTTACTTATTAATATCAAAAGTAAAGTTAAAAATAATAATTAATGGTTGATTGAATTTCTTAATTGGTAAATGATTTTGAAGAAAATAAAATTCCTTACTTCCTAAGTGAACATATAAAAGTAGAGGGTAAAAGTACTAATTATGCTTTGAGGTTTTCTTCAAATGCTTCCGTCTCTTAAGCAAGTGATTAGTGGTTCGATCTCCGACTTTTGTGTATAGAGAAAACTTGAAGGGGAGAGGTCAGCTCTTCAATCTCGTCCAATATCTCGTGAGGTTAGTCTCCGCAGTTGCGGATGAGGATACCCTTGGGAAACAAAAAAAAAAGGACTTTTATTTTAATTAATGTACTGTTTGTATAAACAAATTCTATCAACCAATCATATATCACTATATATGTGAATTTTAAGATAACTATTATATGAGTTTTTTTTACCGAACTATTATATAAGTTAAACATTTTTAATGATGTAATAATACATGATCGATCAAGCTAATAGGGTTGCTGATAGTTTTGCTAAGGCAACTCCTTTTACATCTTGTCCTCACATTTTTAATATTGCTCCAAGTTGTATTTCCAATTTGATTATCAATGAAATGCTATAAGAATGTTTATGTCAAAAAAAAAAAAATACGTGATCGATTAATAGGGTAAAAAATATTTACATCAACAATAAATCACAATTGAATCCTTTTCAAAATCTTTTTTAGTTATGTATATGCTCAACAACATAATAATAATTCCTTCTATAATTTCTCAAGTATTTCAGGTAAGAGTAGTGACATTTTTTTTATGAAATGAATTTTATTGAACTGATAGTTTAAAATATTTTTATATTGTCATCATGTAGTGTTATGTTATTAGAAAAATATTTGATTCTCACCATAATTATTTTTAAAAAGTCACGTATATAATAATATATAATTAGTTTATGGTAAAAAAAACCTTATACTAAAGTGTATATTAAAATTAAATTCTTTATTAATTATCTTAATATATTAAATATTTAATTAAAAATTTATTATCAACGAATCATAAATTGTTATATCAGTTAAAATGATTGACTCTTATCCTAACTAGCTTAAAAGTCATCAATATCATGATTTTTGATTGATTGATAATATAGAAAACTTTACATGTATGTACAATTATCAGTATCCATGTTCCATACCATTGTGACCAAGGTGCCAATCAATTCTCTCCTTTGTTACATCTCCAATGTTGAATTGGAGTGCCAATCAATTTTTACGCAGTGGTTTAAGTGTGTTCTATATCATCTAGATGGGGGAAATTATTTTAAAAAAGAAAGCAAGTTCAAGATGTCCACCCATCATAGCAAAAAATAATTATTTAAAAGATTTTAACTAGTAAAAGTAGTCAACCCTAATCATGGGAATGAGCATGTGTATGGCACAGGAAGGACGTACTTAATTAGGACAGTAATTCAATTTCTGTTTTTCCTTTTTCAAAAATTATAACGACTTGACCCGCTTAATTTTGGTAGGAACCAGTAGTTACTATCAGAAAAATAGCATCTTTTCATTTTCTTTAATTTTCTCGAATTTCATCTGTGTTATGCAAGGAAGTTGCAAGCATTAAATCCAGGTCAAAAAGACCTTGTTAGTGAACAAACTTCCAATAATAGGACAACATAAAAGAAATTCTCATCGGTATTAAATTCATATGTATAGCGTGTCACATATACATGACTGGTTAGACACGAAGTGCTTAATATGACTAGGAATCAACTAGAAATGTAAATTAAAATATTTGTTTTCTCATTATTAATATTAGTATTTTAATTCTATGTTCAACCAATTTGTTTAGACCAAACCAGTCAATGACTTGCTAAATTGAAATGACTAATATAAGTATTGTATTTTACGTAACAAATCATTGAATTGGTCTAATGATATATAAGAAGACCGTGAAACAATTCCTCCTTTCCATAGGCGGCGCTTACCTTTGCAATTGCAAACTTCATCAATGCCTTAATCATATATTCATATTCTCTAATCAAGAACGTTTCGATGAGATGACACGAATTTCTTTCAACTTAACAGTGGTCTCGAATTCGAATCCTAGCCCTGAAAATGCAACATCGTTAAAACTCGAGGAGAGCTTTGTCACCCTTGTGGTCCTATCCAGCTTGAGGGATTAGTCTCCACAATTACGTACGGGGGATATCCATCGGAAACAAAAAAATATATTCATATGCTCTCATCAATCAACCTTAGAAAAGAAGAGCATGAAACTTGCTTCAAATTTCTTTCAAATGTGTTTTGAACTTCAGCTCCATTGACCATGCTTCTTTGTGATTGCGAGTGACCACTAATAATATCAAACGTCATGTTAAGTACTGTCCTAAAGGTCCTATTTAAGGAATAAAAAAAATAATTTCTTATTAAAAAATTAAGTATATATATCACTTATTTAGATATTAAATACATCAATTTGTGAATAAATGATTTTTTCTTCATTCTTTATCCAGTGATATTGGTTAGCATTCTCCTAATATAAAAGTCTTATCCTCATGTCAATGGAGTCATACACAAGTACCCAAAATTTTTTAGTTTTCTAATTTTTCATGCATATCCAATTACCGTGAGGAAATATTTAGTCACAAATTATCTTTGTTTTTTCTCGAACTTCTCCATCCAAATATATTAAAAGAAGCGTCTTACTAACAAGTTTCGTAATGACACTATTTAATGCATCAACAAAGAGAAAGTTTTTATTAGAAATTAACTGTAGCACTTTTCAATATATTAAATATATATGATTTTCTCATATAAAATTTTCCTTCTTAATTTTTTAATCAATGTTTAAGGACCTTAAAAAACAACATAACTAGTGGTGGGGTAAGCTGAAAAGCATATGTCAAAACGAGTAGTGACAGGAGTAATTACAGTCCATAGTAAGGACATTGTTATTAATTATGATTGGATTGTAATAATACTATCATCTTGGAGTAGGTCCCTGGCAATGGGGGCAAGGAGGAAGAAGGGGAGAGGACCACTGTATTTTAGTGAGACCTTTAATATCTGAAAATCACTTTTGATTTCGACTAATTCCAATTGAGTCAGAAAGACCCATTTAGAATATAAAACTCTCACAACTTCTACTTTTTTTACAAGATTCTAACTCAAGATTTTACTTAATAATCAAACTCCTTGCCACTTTAATGATGGTGCATTGGTTGGTAATACGGGACCACTTTGAATTGACTTTAGCATTGATATTTCAAAGGTAGTGCTGAAAGCGTGCTCACACTGTAGCTGTCTTTCCCTTTTATTTAAGAGCTTCCTTGGCTTGTGTAAGTTGTGTTTTGTTTGAAGTCATAATAAATTGATGTTATCATCATCACATAAGCAACATCTAAGAAAATATTCAAACCGTCATTCATTTCTACAAGGGAAGAGAAGAGAACGTGCTTCTTGGTCTTTCTTTTCTCAATCGAATTATTATCTACCGTTTAAATTCAAATTAAATTCAAATATGTAAATAATACAAAGTTATCCTCATGCAAGGAGAGAATGTCATATGTGCTTTATCACATGTCATCTAAAAAAAAAAATCGAATTTCTACTATTTTATTAATGAAACTAAATTATTTGAAATAAGAACAAAAGAAATTTATTGAAATTAATGGAAAACAATCAAAGGTAATAACAAATGTATAAAAAAACGGTAATAATAAATCATAGGTAATAACAAATTGCAATCAAAGCTAATAACAAATGCAAGGTAATAACAAATTGCAATCAAAGCTAATAACAAATGCAAGGTAATAACAAATTACAAACAAAGCTAATAACAAATGCAAGTTGATGAGATTAGAAATCTTTTAACGAAAATAAAAGATATTAACTTTTTAATTAAATTGATGGTATATTTAGTTGCAATCAAAGCTAATGACTTTTTATTTAATATAATAACAAATGCAAGCTCATGAGATTGAAACTAAATTGTTTGAAAATATAACTTTTTAATCATATTGATGATATATTTAAAAAAATTGTATTCAATATCAAATTAGGGAAAAAAATAATCGTGGGATACATTAAATAAAAATTGTATTCAATTTCAGATTAACAGGTAACGTGGGATATTTTTTAAACAAAATACATTTCATATCTTATTATTTCGGAAATATTTTGACCAAATTAAAAAAATTATTAAGGAAAATATAATGGAAAATACCACACAGATGTTAAGATTATGCTGAAAATATAATAGAAAATACAATTAAACTGTAATTGAAAATACTACCCAAATGTTATAATTGAAAATATAATCTAATGTTAATTACAATTATAATATGATGAAAACACTTCAGTTTTAATGTGGGGTATTTGAAATTGAATTATTTGAAATAAGAAAAAACGAAATTTATTTTAAATTAATTAAAATTTACTGAAATTAATTGAAAGCAATCAAAGGTAATAACAAATCAAATAATAAAAGAGTTAATAATTGTAAATATTTCACCAGGGATAATAAAAGATATTAATGAAAGTATAACTTTTCTATTAATAATACAAAACAATCTCCAATGTTAGGAGAATTTATCACGTGTCCTTTACCACGTGTCATCACTAGAGAAAACATATTAAACCATTTTTTAAAAGAAAAAAGAGAAAATATTTGACCAAGAAAGAAAGAAAACTAAAATAACTCCAAAAGATATTTGAACGATTTTTAAAAATAATAATAATAATGAATAATAACCGTTGGATATATTAATGAAATAAAACTTTTTAAAAAACTGATCATATATTTAAAAAATAAATAAATTTGTATTCAATTTCAGATTAGATAAAATTAAACGTGGAATTTTTTTTAAACAATAAACATTTCATATCTGATTGTTTTGGAAATATTTTGACCAAATTAAAAAAAAAACATTGTCTTCAAACCAAAGCTTATTGATTGCATCATTTAACCTAGAGTTTGGTTGCTGTGATGCAATTAATCCTTATATCACGTCCAAATTGGGAAGATAATTCCAATACTCATATTTAGAAAAATTTGAACAACTTTTTAAAGGAATTGAATGATAATAACAAAAATATTTTAAAAAATTTATATTCAATTTAAATTTTCCCAATGTTTTTTTGTTACCTACTATTTATAAATTGGTTGTCCATAAGAAAGTGCTCCATCCTTCCAACGCCATCTCTCACGAATGGATGTTTAGCATTTTATACCATATTACTCTAGCTGTTCTTTTATATTTGTCTTTCTAAAAAAATTGTTGTCTCAACGGGTTTCGTCAAGGAGATCGCTAGAGTTGTCCAAGGTTTGTGTACTACTATTTTACTTAATCAATACATTTCTTAACTGAAATAGAATAAAATGTTATTCATAAAAAAAACCTTTATACTGCATGGAAGTATCACTATTTGCCAAATGCTTCATATGGAAATGTTTATGAACGGGCAATTTTCCTATTATGATTTCTAAATGGTTACTCTCCCTGGATGTACAATTTGAATAATTTGAATCTTCATTTCTATGCTTTCTTGCAAACAATATTGTTTCTTCTTCTTCAGCTTATGGTAATGGGAGGTCGTAAGAGCTATTATAAAACAATGGATGTTTAAGGTTGCTCTTGAGGGATCTCAATTGGTATGTGATAAAATGTTATGTATAGTCTTTCCTTATATTTATTGCAAATTGTATTTGCATCCAATTGGTTTTATGATGTCATCATCACTCTTCTTTATGCATATAAAACTCAAGTCCTGCGAGAAGAAGCTTTGAGCGCTGCACAACCTCTAATTAAAAGAAGAAAAACTGAACTTATGTGAAGTTGTGATAATAGTTTGTTGAGGAAAAAGGAATTGATTTAGCATTTTAGCACGTTGAAGCTTAGCAGCTCAAGCGAAGGGACAAATTTGATTTTTTTTCAAGTTCTGGCAAATTATCAAGTTGCTATCAATACATGCTAGCTTTTCTTTTCACTTTCGACTTTCGAGGCATAGTAAATTTTTCCAGTGTGTTTTAACATGCTGCAAGTTTTATGAAGCTACAAGTTTAGGACATGTGATTCCTTATTGTGAGAACTTTTGTTTGTTTTTTCAGTTTTTTCCGGGCAATGATTTTTTATGTTTTGGTATATGAGTGCTAGAATCAAATGGCGATTCATGATAACATGCATATATATGATATGATTAGTAGAGAAAAATTAAGCAAAACAAATGGTAGTATCAACAACACAGGGGTCGAGTTCTCCAAGTGGAACCCGGGTAATTAGAAGCAAGGACATGAAGATAAAATGGAGTCAAATGGAGTTGGGGAACTAAAGCACTTGCCAAATATTTTTGCAGCAAAATGAAGTATCAAAACAATTTCAATAAAGCCATGATACTTTGTTTACATCAACAAAAAAAACCATGATACTTTGGTTTAAAGTCAAACTCAACTTTGCTAAACTTTCAACAAAACTTTGGATGACGGTATTATAAAAACCCTTGAAGCTATGGTATTATTAAATCAAAATAGAACCAACTAATTAAACAAAAACCAAACAATGGCATGGAATGAAACAAAAAACAAAACACTTTGTATCAACGTAAGAATGACAAACAGGCATTTATGTTCGCTTTTCAAGGTTTATTCTTTGATTATTTAGTGAATATGTTCACTAATATTTCATCGTGTTTGTAGTGTTCTTTTCAACATGGTTAATTTTAAAATAATACAATAGATAAATATGTTTTCTAAAATTAGTTAATTTATATAGGGAAAAGAGGATAAATAAATCAAATAGTGATAATTTATAATTTTGTTTTGAAAAATCAAATTCACTATAAAATTGAATCTAGAAAGAAAAGAGGTGTGGGGTGGGGTTTTATTCCGGGGGTGGGTCTGTCTTACGCAGCTTTAAAAAGGAGAAATATTTTATATAAATAAAAACGTGAGTAAGAATAGAAATAAAACAAAATAAATCTTTTTTTGTAAGAAATAGGATTTTTGGGATAGAAGAGTGGATATAACACTGACAACTATTAAAAATCTATGTATTTTTATAAATGAAATAATTTATTTTTATTTATCAATTATTATTCCAAGTATACAAAAATCTTATAAATTAACTTATAAGAAGATTATATTTTATATTTTACATACCAACATTTTTAAATATTTTTGCCACAAAAATAAAAAATTACAGTTTGTTATGTTCAATACATACAATCACGACATACGTTATGAATTATGATTATTCATGATATAGCCTGTGTGGGTACGGGATCAAAGTCTAGTAATATACAATTCAAGCCAAAAAGTGTGTTAGTTCCGTATCTTTGATAGGAAAAATATTCTAAAGAGCGACATCATTTTAATTTACTAAATGATTTAAAAAAAATTAATCCTTGCTTTAAATATAAACTCACTTTAAATAAGGATTAAACTCTTTTATAATGAACAAAAGTGTAAAGTGTGAAAGTAAGGATATATTCATCCTTAATTAGGTAAAGTATATTGAGATCTCAACTAACTTTAAGTAATGAAGACACACTTCATGTAGTTATCCATATGGTTAGCAAGAAATTGTCATTAATTCACAAGTGTTGACTTACAATAAATTTCAAAAACGTTAATTGCCATTACCAATTCACAAATCTTTCAATACAAATCTAACTCTTGGAAAAGCTAAGTATGACATGAAACTTCACTTGAATATTCTTAGTTTTTCCATGTTGAACTGAATTTTCAGTAATAGCTGATTTGCTATCACAGTTTAGGCATTTTTCACAAAAAAAGTGATATTTTATCAAAAACAAAAATATGACATTTACATGCTTGTTTGGTTAGGCTTGAATAAAAAGTAGATTCAGCTTTTATAAGAAGCTATACATTGCAGCTCCTCAAAAAATCATTTTTTTTTATAAAATCACTTTCTGTAGTAGTTTAAAATCAATTTTTAAGCGTAAACAATCATGCTCTTAATATCAGCAGCTTCCTGCTACCACATTCCCAATCCTTTAGAATTTTCCTCAACCAAACAGCTTGGTTTGTTGCTGCGACCGCTGCTATCATATTCAGCTTCAGTTAGGCTACAAATACAATTTCCTGTTTGTTTGAATTCTAAGAAAACATGCTAGAACCTAAAGAAAATGCATAATCAATAGTAATCTTCATGTTATAAAAGTTTCAAACCCAATCACTATCAACATAGCCCAATAAGCTTCCATTTCCACGTGGCTTATGCCAAATTCGAAGGTGAGTAGTGCGTATCAAATTCATCAACAAGAAGCATCAACAAATTCTGTAAAGCAGAACCACCTGGGACTTGTCTCTGTCGACAAAATGGTCCCAGAATAGTTGCCTTTCCTAACATGCATACTGCAATTAAAATGAAGATATATAATGTGATACCAAACCATGAGCCTGGGAACCCACCTTCGTTGCAAATGACAACCAATATATTTAACTTTACAAACGCCATATGTTACATAAAGAAAACAAGCTACTAGAAACTGAATTTATTTCCTCTAGGATGAACGTGAATCTTTAGCCTTTCTCAATACTTGATTTATATAACACAACACAATAACATTATATGATCCATGTAGCCGATGCTACCCAGTGATGGAGACTTTTGTTGTTGTAGGATGATCAGGAACCATCAAGGTAGGAATCAGTAATATTCGCCAGTGGAACAATTATGAGGAAAATTCATGTTACACAAGCATATTACACTGACTAGGACTTGCATCAAAGGGAGGCCTAATGCACGAGGCTCCCACTATGTCTGGAGAGGGTCGATATACGCAACCTTACTCCCACAAGCAGAGAGGTTGTTTTTACAAGACAAGAAGCTTGTCATTGCACCAAGGCTCATTTTCAGCTATTGATTATGACTTGCATAATGCCCCAAATTAAACTTTTCCTTTAACATGAAGAAAGAAAAGAAAAGAAAATTCCTTTCACTAGATATGAATGAATGAAGTAAAAAAAAAAAAAAAAAAAGCTGCTTCTCACTGTTATCAAAGTGCCCGAGTAACAGTTTTAAACTCATTCAAACAAGATTGGAGTATCTTCTGACGCGTCTGAAGAGACTCTCGTTCAGTTTGCAGCACATCTATGGCACCAGGAGCAACAAACATGTCCATAAATTTCTCATCGTTCAGAGCAAACAAATCTAATCCCAGAGTAACCACAAGCCGATCTCGGCTGTACAGAGTAAGCAAAACAGAGAACGTATTGTCAAAATGAGGTTATGTCTGAATTGGAGTGAGTAAAAATATAACTTCAACGTAATCAAATGAAGGAACATGGTCTACACCAGCTACTGTTGTATTGACCAGGAAAAAGTTATTCTCAATAACAGTTTAGTTATCCGTACCGTACATAATATCTATCAAATAACCACAAATTTGATGGAAATATTAGCTTAACTTTGGGAAGATCCTGAATGGTAATCAAAATGTTAAAAAATAGGTAAATCAAATAAACACATAGCCGTCATTTACATAGTAAAAAAATGAAACAAAAATAATTTGAGGAATCCAGTTTATTTGGCACTGTGCTAGGTGACTAGGCGATGGGTCCAAAATAGTATGCAAAATATGTGATATAAGATATCTTAAAATAGGACATAAAAAAGTATGATTGGAGTATTTCCAAAAAGGAAATGCTATATGGACAACTATAAAACAAGAGAAACGAAACAATCTGCAGAACCATTATATTGCAAGTATATTAATATTAATGCAGAAAAGTTTCAAGGTAACACTGCAAAAATCTAAAAGTAAATCCAATTGTGCAAAATGAGGTGAGTTTTTGTATATGTAAATTGAGGTCTGTATTTACTTGTATAACATCACCCTTTCTAAAAGTGACAAAATTGTGCTATCACTTAAACTGAAAATTGTTTAAGCGCTGCATTTACATATGCATATTCCAAGCATAAATTGGTCTTGGAAAAAAGAGACTTACCAAGGGATTAGAAATCCAGAATTTAATGTTGATGTCACGCCTCGCTCAACAAGAACTTCACGTATGCGTACAAAATGCTGGGCCGCTGAACAACAGATTTCTGAATAAGCTGAACCTGTTCTATCCCCATTTCCAAATAAAAGACCACCATTTGGCACTCTAATATGGTCACAATTTTTGCCATTTACAGTCATTCTAGACACCCTTTTTCTTGGTCCCATGTCATTGCAAATTCCAAGATCTTTTTTAGTGCCCCCATATAGTGGATCACCTGGCTGATCAGGAGATGGGGTTTCAGGAATAGTCATGTGGCTTTCATACAACGCGTCTCTTGCATCTGCAGCTTTACCTGGGGTGCTGTCTTGTGCATTATTTTGCGGAGGTATATTTTCCTGATCCCTCATCACATCATGGGAAGCTGAACTCGTATCACTCAACTCAAGTAAAAATGAAGATGCAGAAGCCTGGTTGAGTTTTTTAAAAGCGGGAGCATTTAAGCCATAACATTGTTGCAAGTCATTAAAATAGAACACCTGTGAGTATGGACTGGTAACTGAATCAAGTTGGTGCCTAACTAGTTGTTTGCACTGCTTAGCAAGATCCTTTATGAAGCGATTATAAGCACACCTTAAAGCAGCATGAAAACCTACATAGCCGTCCATGTTTCCTGTTTTACTCCCATCTGTATCAATATAAATTTTAAAAGTTCAGAATCTAAGGACAATTGAAGAGAAGGAAGAAAATTCCCGGAATTGACAAAAAATGAAATGAACAAATTTTCCCTAAACATAAAAAAGTTAAAGAGAATAATTTATTTAATGGTGTCTATTTCAATTCTGGAAAGACAATGAAATATTCTGTGCCTAAACAAAAAGAGAATGAGGATCCCAAAGGAACTCCGAAAGATATTTAAGTGAAAGAACCTTACAAAGCAAGGCCTTGATGTTTGTGTTGGAAACAGCAAAAGAAACAACAACAACAACAACAACCATGCTTTTTCCCACTAGGTGGGATCGGCGACATGGATCAAACGACGCGATAATGTTCTATCATAAATCATGTCTATAAACAAACCATTGACATCTAAATCCTTCTGAACGATTTCGTCTATGGTTTATCTCAGCCTCCCTCTCCCTCTAGCTATTGGGCTGCCCTCCATCTTATCTACACTCCATACTAGGGATTCTACGGGTCTTCTCCACACACGTCCAAACCACCTAAGGCGAGTTTCTACCATCTTTTCTACAATAGGTGCTACCCCGACTCTTTCTCTAATGCAATCGCTCCTAATCCTATCTTGTCTAGCAAAAGAAACAACTATAGAAAAAAATTTCCAATATTATATTAGTTAAGACAAAGAACCTATTAACTTTAAAAAGAAAAGAAAAGTATGTCAACAAGGAGATTCGCTTACATTCTGAGTCATGACTGTGGTTTCTTTCTAGAGCCAAATCAAACAAATTTCCTAAAACAAAAGCAAGCCGATCACAAGCAGTGTCAAGAAGAGGAGCAAGCCAGGATCTAGCAGCAGCACGTGCAATTTCTGCTGCAGCCTCTGTTATTCCTCTTCCCCCACCTCGGCCAGCATGAGCAAGTAATATATTTGCAACCTGTAAAAAGGATACCAATGAATTTAAAATTGAAAGAAAAACATAACATGTTTCTCAAGTAAGTTCACTGAAAGGTAAAAAACCTTCTCCCTTGACACTTGGGGGCATTCAATGGAATACGCCGCACAGCGAAATTCATGTATAACCCTCTCAAAAGCAGCTCCTCCATAAAGACGAAGAGTAGCGTTTGGGGGATTTATATCTGTAATGACACCAGGCCAAGCCCCAATACCACTTTGAGATTGCTCTTCTGCTGTTGTTTTCCCCCACTGCTCAGGGGAAGGATCTGCTGCACCATCAATAAATGCGCCCTAGATCAATGGAAAACAAGATAGTTACTAACTTGAAAATATATGTCCACAATGGTCAAAACCGATTTATGAAAAGAAGTTTATTGCAAATCAGCAGTATAATTGCTGACTTGAAATATATAGTTATAAATTGAAGCCCACTTGTGTAAGTGAATTGCAAAGAAGCAGTATAAATAACAGTTTAGGTCAACATGCTGAAAGTAAGTGAAAAGTCCAGGGTCTGCAGTGATATACATCATCAATCAGCAGAGACCATAAGTGAAAACATTAGAACTTTTGCTAAATATACATACCCCAATGAAGAAAAGGTTTCAATAGTTATCATTGCTGTCAATATAATTCATCAGTTAATGTCTAAGTAAATGTATTTTGTCATAACAATCACCCACCACATGGTTGCTGATAGAAGCTGTATACAGCATTGCGAATTTCCGAAGATGAGCAACATCTGAGGTGGCCTGTATCTTTGAATCCATTCTAGCAAGTTCAGCAGTCACTTCACTGCAGCGCTGCTCAAGCAATGCAAGAGTTGCTGGCACAGCTTCTTTGTATTTCTTCTGAAGCTCGGACTCCAAATAATCTCTCAGACATACAAAACCAATATGGGAGCTAAACTTTTCTTCATCAAAACCCCCCTTGACAACCTCACGGAGATGATGAAGAACCTCTGAGTCCACCTGAGAAATCTGCCTGCGGAACTCATCATTTGAAATGTTACCCCTATCTTTTGGCAGGGCCACAAAAAAAGGGCGAGTGCTATCTCCAAGGTAACCATTTGCACCCAGATAGCGATCCACTTCCCACCGATCACTAAATTCCTGCGTGGATTAGATAGCTGATCATCATCAGAACAAACCCCAAATCACATTATACTTTGTGCAATTACATATTCTACTACCTAGACACAACTTCCAAGAGCCGCTAGACCTATTTCACATTGATGTTATAAATTGATAAACAGTACGTTGAGGGGGCTGCCATTCCAAGAAATAGACCATCAGATTTAACTATTGTACCAAACCAACACCTTCATACCTTGAGACGGTTATCAAATTTGGAAACAACAATTACAGTCCGTCTAAACGTTGGATCAATTTTGCGAATGGCGTCCAACCACAACGATGAACACCACTCCACGCTACTTTGCTGAAGGAACAAGAGTATGCGGTGGGGAGGACTAGCCAATGACATCACCATTGAAAGAATTTCTTCAGGTGTGTTCTCTGGTTCTCCCTTCTTTGCCTGTCAAACAAGTTTCCAACAATCAAAATACAAATTAGGATAAAGAGTGAATCCCAAATTCATTCTTAAGAAAAAATTCGTCCCCCAATTTACTCCTTCAGAAATGAAAAATTCCAACTTAATCCCTAATAATCTAAAACGCCAATCAAAATAGTCCTTAATAGGGATTAGTGAGTCCCTAAATTTGTAGGGAAAAGAACTAATTCAATCGACATTTAAGATTTTTGTGGACCAAGTTAAGATTTTTCATATCTCTAACACAAAATTTGGGGGTCCATTTTTTTCCGGATCCGGATACTCTCCATCTAGATTATCCCTCCCTCCTCTCTCGAGTGAAATGTGAGTCATTGGATTAATCTAATGACTGACTGACATGAGAGATTTTTCAGCCGTTAGAATAATCCAACGGAGGGGGATCCGGAAGGAGAGGATCCATTTTCTCAACAACAAATTTGAGTATTTACTCTATAGGATAAATGTCAAAATTATGAACTCAAACAAACCACACACCCCACCTTAAGAACAAAGCCTGGGGTATCAATAACAGTGAGGTTGGGACAATGCGCGTATTCAGCTCTCATTACAATAGGTTTAGGAGAAACCGCTGTCTTAGTTTTCTTCAAAATTTCCACTGTTCTTGACTTTATGATGTCAGCAATAGCAGAAGCCAAAACCACAGGACTTCCATACTCTTCTGAATCCTCCTCCTGCGTTTGTTTCCAAAACCCAATTTTCAGTTTTTATTATTTATTTCATTTTGCATAATCAAACTCATTTCCACACACAAAAATAGTAAGTTAAAAACCCTAAACTCCAAAATCCGATTAACTTATACTAATTTGAAACATTTTATGACTGAATTAAAAGAAGAGGAAATTGAGACCTGAAAGCGGCATCGGGGATCGAGGGCGGTGGGGTCATGAACCATTTGGAGAATGAGGGGTCGGCGAGTGCCCATTTCGACTTCGCGGACGTTGAAACGGAAACCGAGGAGGGCTTCCAGGAGGGAGCTCTTACCGTCGGATTGGCCTCCGATGACTACGATCTCCGGAATTGGGAGCTTCTCGCCGAATGCCACCGCGGCGCCCTGGACGCGGTTGTAGGCCTCAAAACGGCGGGATTTGGAACCGGAGGAGTCGACGGAGTTGTTGTTGGTGGTGGCCATTGATGGTGATGGTAAATTGGTGTGGTGATTGATGATGGAAAAAGAAGAAGAGAATGAGGGAAGATTTGAATTTGAATTTGTAGACCGTTTTGTTACATGATTTGTTTTTTGGTGCAGTTTTGTTAAGAGTTTTAGAGGGTGTCTGGACTTGATTGTTTAATGTTTCCGAAAATGTTATTGTTTGAAAAATTTGATTAATTGTTAAAAAAGCTTTTATTTTTAAAAAAAAGCGGAAGTAGCCGGTTGAAGTTTAGGACAGTTTTAAAAAAAGCTTTTTGTGGAATATGGTACAAAGCTTTTTCCTTTTTGTTTTTAATAATTTATTATGTAAAAAGCGATTTTTTTAAACTATCCAAACAAAAAAGATTATCTTGAAATCGTTTTTCAACAAACAGACCCAAACAAAAATAGATTCTGATTATAATTGATTGTCACAATATAAATGGATTATCAGCCTAATCTTTTTTTTCCAGCTTTCCCAAACACACTCTTAATTTAAGAGTGAAGATCGGAATTGATTAGGGATGACAAATTACCCACACCGTGGATATTCGCATGAATTACTCACAGTGGATAATAAATGGATACCTATTGGATGGGGATGGGAATCATAGTATCCACCCCACGGATACCCGCATATTCATAATAAATATTTTTTATTAAATATATAATATATATTATGATAATTTCTATCCTTTTGAGATGAAATAAACCGTATTTTCTTTATTGTTTCATACATTTTAGTGGTTAAACTCATAATAATAATTTTTTTAAATACATATAGTATATTATATAATGTTAATATAATATATTGCTATATTATATTGTATAAATTTCTTTTCTTTCCTTTTATTTTAGACTCTTAAATACCCACGAATATTCATGGATATCCGTTACCCGCACAAATATCCATGGATATTGACGGAGATGGATGCGAGGGAAACACTACCCACACCCGTCCCGCCCCATTGCCATCCTTAGAATTGATGCCCGAAAATTTTCAATGACCCACTTTTCGTCCCTAAAAAAAATATATTACTCATTTAGTCCCTCAAATTTACAAACACGGGACACATTAGTCCCTAGGTTTAGATTTGACGTCAACTTACTTGTCTACGTTTTCATTAACCATCCTATCTGACTCGTTAGTGGTCCTGCGTGGCCAATGACGAATTTTCTTTGGGGAAAACGAATAAAAATTGAAAAAAACATGCACAATTTTAAAACCCAAATACCTAAAAATTATACACCTTTTTCACTTTTCATTCATTTTTCACGGTGAAAATCCGTCATAAGCCACTCAAGACCACTAATGGGGTCAAGTAGAATGGTTAATAGGACACGTAGGCAAGTAAATAATCATCAAAACTAAAACTAGAGACTAATATGGCCCGCGTTTATAAATTTAAGAGACTAAATGGTTACTTTATTTTTTTTCAGGGACTAAAAGAGAGTCCGAGAAAATTTTGAGGGACTAATTTGTGCTTTCACTTTTAATTTAATTCTTATGCATTTTGTAGAAATTTTTACATTGTTAATCATAAATTGTCAAGTTAATAAGAATGTTTGAGCCTAATTGGTAAGTCCTATCGACTAGCTAATAGCGAATGGGTTAATAGTCCTGTTTAGTAAGTGTATTTGTCAGTAGCGATTAACGTTTTTTTACGTGCCTATAACCTTTTATTCAAACGTTACTTTAAGTAACGTTTGAGCTTATAACTTACAGCGTTTGACTTTTTTCTCTGTTTTACAGTTATTATATATTCAAATTCCACGTTAACTCTCTTCAATTTAAAATAAAATATTATGTGATGATATAACGTATTACAAATATTTTAATTTCATATTTATCCTCTTCAATTTATAAATATTTTATTATAACATATTATAATTATAATAAAATACAATGTATTATTTTTTAGTATAACATTTATTTGATAATATAACATCTATATAATAAAATAATTTTATATGATAATATAACGTATTATAAACAGGTAAGATTATCATTTATATATATATTTTTTGTATATAATAATGTATCAACATTTTTTTATATAATAGTAACGTTCAACATTTTTATAATAGTAATGTATATATAGTTTTTTTTATATATAAAAAACATTTATATTTTAAAAAAAACAACATTTGTATAAAAAGGTATAGACACATGTCCTTTTATGTTATTTTATTTATAATTATCAGTTAGTTTAAACACTTTCACATCAATAAGGTAGCTTATCTGCTATTCGCTACCTCATCTGTTATCATATATCCGCTATAAGTTCATCCGTTATCAACTAGATTATCCGTGATCTGCTAGTTTTACCAAACAGATTCTTTGTCTTTTAAAGCATTTCTAATGGTGCAAAATTTCTTAACTTACCTTTATATGACCCTATCATATCATATCACTATTTTTTACTTCAAACTGAAGTGACAAGTGACACGCTTTGATTGAAGGGATTCAATTTTATTTTATTTTAAAAAAAGTTATAGCTTGCGCCACGTGGCGCAATCTCGTGGGAGACGTCGCTGCAAGTGGCATCAACACCTCCCACAAGGTTGCACCACCTGATGCACCCCATTTATGCAGTTGTTCCCCACTCTCAACCACCCGCGACAACTTCTTTTATAGGCAAAGGAATTTGTTTATGTGCAGCAAGTAGTCAACATGGGACTTCATAAAATACAAGGCAAATGCAATGAAAACATTGCTTGTCCTTAGCAACCAGCCAACCACATCCCACTAGATGTGTGTAAAGCTGTCAAAGTAAACAAACTCGACTTACCAGAGTAGGTCCACCACAGGTTGATCAAAAAGTGAGTCAACCCAACCCGTCTTACCTTTTTGGTGAGTCGAGAATTGACTCAATCCATCCTGGGTTAGTGGGTTCAACGGTTTAGCTCACTTAAAATAAAAAGAAGGCTTAATTACACTTTTAGTTCTCCAAGTCTTACGATTATGCAACTTTGGTCCCTAAGGTTCCAATTGTACCAATTGGGTCCCACATACATCACAATTGTGCAATTTTGGTAGGTTCCAATTGCCCTAATTGGATCCCCAAAGTATCCCTCTGTTATAATCAGGTCTTTCTGTCACTGTGTCGTCCACTGTGTCGTCCAAAGTATCCCTCTGTTATAATCAGGTCCTTCTGTCACTGTGTCGTCCAATTTTTAAAGTAAGTAACCTACGTGAGATTGATTTGACACTAAGTGAGGCTATCTTGGCAACTTACGTGACATTCATATGTGGTATCATTGACACCTCACACTTTAACAGTCACGTGTACATCAGAGGAATGCCGCATAGGAATGCAATGTAAACTGTCAAGCTGATCTCACTAAGTGTCAAATCAGTCCCACATGTGCCACGTAGGCTATTGACGTTAAAAATTGTACAATCATGATATCTGGGAACCAAAATTGCACAATCATGATACATGGAGTACCCAATTGGCACAATTGGAACTTGGGGAACCAAAATTGCACAATCGTGATACCTGGGGGACACAATTGACGCAATTAGAACTTGGAGGATCAAAATTGCATAATCGTGATACTTGGGAACCAAAGATGCAATTAAACCTGAAAAGAAACACCAAAAATAAAAAAATAAAAAAATTGAAAAATATCAAACCGTGTATATCTTATTTTCTTGTGTACTTTGCAGCACAATATCATCAAATTAGCCAGCCGTTTTAAATCATTCAATATACTCAATTTAAAATTGATTAGTCAATAATTATTCGATCCTTCGATCTCTGTTTGAGATGCAACTCATCAAAACGTGATGGCATTTGAATTGTGTATAGGCTGAAAGTGCATAATGACACATGTATAAGCTAATCAACGTGCCTCTCAAACATTTTCAAATACAAACAAGTCTTGAAAATCCAATGATATGTGCCAAGAGATAGCAACCAAGCCAGGTTCTGAGATTGGGTCAAATCAACAACTTGAGGCAAAGGCAGAGAGGCCCAAATACAAAGACAGACTGCTTGGATGCTAGACTATTCCTGAACTAGCTTCCCAATCTGTTTGGATGCAAGCTTCTTCCTAATCTAGCTTTTCAATAAAGATGAAATTGGGATATGTTACCCTCGTGCATTTAGATCGCATTGCATTTTGTTACGTATTTTGTTAGCATGAGATAAGGACCTTTGGCCATTTGGCAAAAGGATCCGTGTAAGTAGGGAATGTCACAAACTATATTTTTGGTTGAATTGCAATGAAATGGCAGAAGAATTATGAACAATTTTATCCCTTGTTTTCCTTCTCTTCCTTAATTCTCTAGAGCTCCATCCTTGCTCGAAAAGGATACCTGTCATCCAAAAGTCTTGAAAATCCAAGTAAGAGATAGTGTTGGGTAAGAAAGGGAAAATGCAGCAATGAGCTCCTTGTTGGTGCAGTAGAGATGGTGACACGACGACAAGCACAACGCGTCGACGACAACGAGCATGAGTTGCATGACTGTGCTGAGAAGAGAAAAGAGGGATAGACGCTAGGTTGGAGTCGCCTGCTGCCGCCTGCGTGAGTTCACGACAGAGCTAGTTAGGAGGTTGCCGTCTGCAAGAGCAAATAGCAAAATAGGGATAAAGCATAGAGGCGCCTAGGGTTCTAAGTGAGTTCTCATGCCTTGTTGAATTTGGATTTGGATTAATGTTGAGTTCATTGGTCGGGCCGTGGAATTGTGGAAACAAAGGATATAACTTTTTTTTTTTAAAAAAAAAGGAAATAAAAGTGGGCCAATCTAACTCAACCCGGCTCTAACTCGTTTAACCCGCAGGTTATGTGAGCCGGGTCAAAGTGAGCTAGCTTTTGTTCAATCCAATCAATCAGTGAGTCGGTTTGACTAACGGGTTGGAACCTATATTGGCAGCCCTTGATGTCGGACTACACTAAATGTGGTGTCAAACCTTTAATCTTTCAATAGACCAATTTATTCCCTCTCAAATCCAAATTAATTTATCCAATAGGTGTGGCTCGGTTGGTTGCGCAAGCTGGGCTTGTGGGGGAGGACCGCGATTCGAATCCCACAAAACACATTATTGGGGAGGGACGAAGAACCTTAACTGTGACTAAGCACTCGAGCGGAGATTAATCCCATAGCGGGTCCAAAGGATCTAAGTTTGTGAGAATACTCTGTGGACCCACTGGAGAATCAAAGATTTTAATTACGGTGGATTCTAACCAAAAAACAATCGAAATTAATTTTCTTTTTCCATAAAAAGATTCATAGTTATTCTTTTTAACATTTTCACTTTAGCAATAAAAAAATTGAAAAAGTACGTGGCAATAACTACCTCATTTTGATAAAATGTTTTTAAACAACACCAAATTGGTAAATAGTTTGATCAAAAAACCATCTTTATTAGCCTTGTAACTGTATGGTCCAAAGTGGTTGATCGTTCAACTATTGTATTCAGGAATGAATGATGATGACAAACTATTTTATAAGTTAAGCTACAATAATATATTTGGACAAACAAATCTCCTAGATGTGGGACGTTGTACGTAGGAGCAATTTGCTAAATTTCGATTCTGCAAGCCCATGATTTTCGTAAGTCAATCACAGTTAATGAAGGGCGATAGCCAATACCATGTAACTAAAGTCAACCCGTATCGGTAGCGAATTTTTATATTGTCTTAATGAATCGGTTCAAAATAGAATAAATAACCAATTTGATCCTGAAAGTGTAAGGCGGTATCAACTTAGTCCCTGAATTTAACTAAATAGCAAAAACGTCGTTGAAGTTGTAAAACGTTAATCAACTTGGTCCCTCCGTCAACCCCAGTTAGCTGACGCCATTAACGATGTTGATGTGGTACGTTAAGTGCCTTGTTGGCACCGTTGTCATTGGTTAGGTGGTGTCCACGTGGTCAGGGACCAATTTAAAACTCTGAACCAGGGACTAAATTGATACTCACAACAGTCTTCTTCTTCTTCTTTAACTTTCCTCTTTCTCTCTCTGCCCTCTCTCTCTTTGCTTCCTCTGTCTGGCGCTCTCTCTAACCACCCGTCTATAGACGGGTCCTTTCTCTCCCTGCTCTTTCTCTCTCTGCTCTCTCTCTCTTTGCTTCTTCTGTCTCGCACTCTCTCTAACCACCCGTCTATATACGAGTGGTTATAGACGGGTGGTTCTATAGACAGGTGGTTAGAGAGAAAGCGCGAGATAGAGGAAGCAAAGAAAGAGAGAGAGCAGAGAGAGAAAGGACACGTCTATAGATGGGTGGTTAGAGAGCGAGAGCGCCAGACAGAGGAAGCAAAGAGAGAGAGAGCAGAGAGAAAGGGGAAAGAGGAAGAAGAAGAAGATTGTTGCGAGTATCAATTTAGTCCCTGGTTCAGAGTTTCAAATTGGTCCCTGACCACGTGGACACCACCTAGCCTGTGACAACGGTGCCAACAAGGCACTTAACATGCCACATCAGCGCCGTTAACGGTGTCAGCTAACTGGGGTTGACGGAGGGACCAGGTTGATTAACGTTTTACAACTTCAGGGATATTTTTGCAATTTAGTTAAATTCAGGGACTAAGTTGATACCGCCTTACACTTTCAGGGACTAAATTGTCTATTTACTCGTTCAAAATATGTAATCGGATTAGCTGTGAAAAAAAAATTAAAAGATTTATCGTATAATTGCTTATAATATAATCAATTTTATTTTGGATGTATTTCTTAAAAAACGATTTTAAGATAATTTATTTCATTTGGGTTAATAAAAAAATCACTTTTATACCAAAAAAATGAAATTATTTATATAATTAATAATATTTGTTGGACAGTTAGTTTTGTAGGGGCGAAATAAGAAGAATGTTATTGGTTTCAAAATAATCTAACAACTTTTTAATTAAACTTTTAGTTTCCCTAAAAATAGTTTTTTCTAATAAAAACATATTTTTTATAATTTAATAGGATGTGCAAAACATATCAGACTAATGCTTTTGAAAGAACTTATAAAGAGTTTATAATAATAGCTTATGAAATTAAACTTGTACAAATAATTTATGAAAATAGTTTATAGTCTTTCCATAAGCTCTTTTTAGCTTATTTCTATAAGCTTGTCAGAGAAGCTTATGAAAATAAGTTCTTTTTAGCTTATTTCAAAAGGACCTTATTAAATAAACGCTTAATTAAGTTGTCTATCCAAACACAACCTAAATTGGAAAAAGTTTTTTTTTCTCGAAATGAAAGTTGTTTTCAACACATGTTCTTAATGAGTATGATATCTAAGTTAAGTTGTTCAATATTTATTAAAGTATTTATTAAAGGTGGATTTTCTAGCACCCAGTAAACACAAGGGTAAAAGTTACTATATCCAATCAAAATGTGTCACTTCAATTAAATGGATCATGTTAGTGAGTCATGTCAAATAGTTTTCACCATCTAATTAGGTCACCTAGACAAGATAAAAGTTATCCAGAGGTACAAGAGAATTCACCTATATTAGATAATAATTTCACATTGAATATTTAAAAATAATTGTTAAACAGTAAAATAGTTAGTAACTGATCACCCTAATAAATACTCCTTATATCTTTAAAAAATGAGTACCATGGCATTCCCCCATATGCCATACGACCAAGATTCAAACTCTTTATACCTTATATCAATGATTAAGAACTGTGATGCTAACGCTTTTATAAGCAGCAAGCAATGGGCCAATGGCCACAGTGATCCACATCCACCCACCAGCGGTGACTTTTACGCATTTTCCGCCGGGAAAGAGGCCCCCCTTCACATGCTCCGCGTTAGATGTCATGGTCAACCATATTAGGGCTAGTATCTTAGCCCTAGTGGTAATTTTCTTCTTAGTTTTTTTTTTTATAATTTTATTAGTATTAGTTGTTAGGTTTATTTTACACAATCCGTCAAAGATAGATTTTTTTTTTTTATAATAAAAACGAATATAAGCTCCTTATTGAATGTTGACAGTACTCCTTAAAATAAAAACAACCCCCTGAATTTTTAAAAGTTCAATTTACCATAAAAATGTAATAATAAAAAGTAAAAACGATGACGGTACTCCTTATATTTGTAAGTATTTTTTAGGGTAAATTAAGCATTCCCAGAAATAATGTATTACTTAACTTAAAAATGGATTTAATTGGTATGCTCTGTTAGTGTAAAGATTTTTTCCACTCTTACCAATCATAAGTTGTCACGTCACTAAAAAAAGTTTGACTCTTATTATAACAACTTAAAAAGTCACACATAATATCATTTGTAATTAATTGACAGCGTAAAAAAATTTATATTAAAAATGTATCAAAATTAAACTCAAAAGAAATAATTATAAAACATAATGAATTTGCATTCTGTACAATGTCATATGTCAAACTGAATTCAACAACACAAATTAGGAGCAACCAATGCTTTGAGCACAAATTCTAAGCAACCCAGTTTTGAATTTAGAGTGTGTTTGTTTTCGCGTTTGCAAGCTCACATTTTTCAACGCACTAATTTTATGCTTTCACATTCATTGTTGACAAAAAAATTGCCAAAATTGCCACTAAAACTTAGGTTTAAAACTCACAAATGCAAAACCAAACATGCTCTTAATCATTCAATCAACCAATTCTTTGAACACAAGAAGATGACAAAAGTACCTAGTTACAGCACATCAATTCTGGTGCCGAAGAAAGAAAACCCGTTGATGGCAGATATGGGAACGAATGTTGAGTGCCGACTGTAAAAAGTATCTCAAACAAATAGCATTTCTAAGGCTATGTTTGGAAGTTTTGAAGGAGATGAAGTAGAGTGGTTAATATAATTGAGTGTAGTGGAGAGGCAAAAGTATATCATTCCATTATTTGAAAGTTTAATGAGGGAATCCCAAGCCCCCCAATTTGGAAGGTATAAAAATTGGGAGTTTGGGTAGGATGAAGTAGTTTGGGTTACCATCCACTCCTTACTTAACTCTCAAACAATGAGTTAAGTCCTTATAACCATCTCATTCTATTACTAACTACCGCACTTCATCCTCTCAAACATAAACTAAGTGAATTCTGTCCACATAAATTTCAATTTACCAACTTAGTTACACCTTATGTAGAATATTAGTATCCCTTAGTGTGGGCCTAATATACATGTACAACTCTAACAAAACCATAAATTAAGCGTAATTTTCATGATTTGATTCATACCTATGAAACAATAAAGGAAAACGTGTTATTTACTTACTTAACTCATGTTTAACTTCAGTCGGAAAAAAAAAACTCATCTTAATTTAACTATATACCCAACACAAATTCAATATGAAGCTCCATAATTATGCAACTATATACTCAAATTAATATTGAAAAATGCTTAATAGTACGAGAGGAATCTCGTAGGAATCCATTTATTATCATTTTATTAGAATTCATAGTTTAACTTTTTTTTGACAATAAATTCATAGTTTAACTTAAATCATTTAATATACATCGATATTATTCTCACTACATCGATAGTTTAACTTCGGTCGCTAAAAGAGTTGCTAAACTAATAAATGATTAGCTACCGACGCATTTTCGGTCGCTAATGTACAAATATGACCGTTGAACTTGGATTCGGTCTCAGATTCGGTAGCTAGAAAGTCAACAAGTTTGACCTTAAAAATTATTGCTTTGGCGACCGTATTAGCTACTGAATTTTTGCGACCCCGAATTCGATAGCTAATCCCGTAGCTAAAAGCGAATATTTATTAGTTTTTAGAAAACTAAAATATGGTAGCTAATACGGTCGCCATTGGCGACGCAAATATTTCGGTAGCTAATTTCGGTCGCTAAATACACATTTTCTTGTAGTGTAACTTAAATCATTTGATATACATCGATATTATTCTCACTACAAGAAATTTGTCTTTCGGTGACAGACAAAATATGTCACTATATGTTTAAAATCTGTAGGTATATGTAAAATTTACATTCACCTATGGCCGGTCCAACCATCCTTTGTGAGCAACGAATAACAACGGGAAATGACCGTCACTATAGGTTTTACCTACGATTCACATACATTTATCTACAGTTGTATTTGACTATCAATAGACTTTACATACGGTCCATCGATCTACCTTTACCTACGATACGAATGACACACTAATATCTATACTTACAGTTTTAACGATTGTCACTAAAAGTGTCTATAGGTATATGACAAATTTATTGTAGTGTCTTGACTATTATCATCTAATTTGTCACTTTTAGTATATATGAATGTTTTTCATACTATAAACGGATCTTTATTTTTCTAACTTGCGGTTAAATACTAATTTTTGTTGTATGAATCAAGAGCGTCCTCCGGCCGGAGACGACTAATCACTTTCGAAGTCGAGAGATCACGAAAGTGAGTACAGTCTCTCCCAACAAAGTCTTTTTCATAGACACAACAGAAATCGAATCTCTGACAGAATGCATGATTAAGGAACCCAAGCTATCTACCAACTGTTATTGGGTCTTATTGTTGCTTAAAAACTAATTTGAATCTAATGTTCCTACTGATATCCAACTTATTATCAGTCATAATATAAAGTACACTATTTAGCTTAGCCCCATATTTTAGGATACAAAGGAAAATTAGATGGTATATATTACATTAAGGATTTGATTTTGCATCAGCACTTTTTTGTCGTATTAATTGTTTATGAATTTTGATTTGAAGCTTTCTTAAAACATAAGCAAAACAGGCTAACTTGTCCCATTTGCAATAATTAATTAAGCTAGTTAAATTTAGAGCAGCACCATGCTTGTATATGTTAATTATGCTCTAACCGAGAATTTAGAGGAAACACTCTCATTCAACCTTGCAATTGCAAGCAACAACCTATCGTCCCCTAAGATCGTGGAGTATTTTGCGAGAAGTTGCTCTTTAAATTGCACACGGGGTTCCCTTAATCATCACCACACACTACTCTACAGTTTATAGTAAGTATCAACCTCAAGCTCATTCATTCATTCCTTTGAGAGAATATGGCCAACACCATCCTAAAACTCACAACAATTCTCTTTCTACTCTTCCCTCTAATTATTACCTTGCTTGATTTCCAATTGGTTTCTTCAACTGATGTTGATCACGACGACAAAGAAAATGAAGAGGAGGAGTATGTTCTTGACACTCATGTTGGACCTAGAAGCAGGTTCTTGGAGAGCATAATAAAGAAAGGAACGAGTTGTCGCGTGTCTAAAAATATCTGCAATGGTATTCGAGCACACAAGGGAACACAGCTGCTTTTTTGTTGCAAGAACTTACATTGTCGTGATGTTCTCACTGACAAGAACCATTGTGGTAAGTGTGAGCACAAGTGCAACTTCGGAGAGAAATGCTGCAGTGGAGTTTGTACCAAAGTTTTATCTAGTCGTGATCATTGTGGGAAGTGCAAGAACAAGTGTAGACATGGGGTTCCGTGTGAGAGTGGGATGTGTGGGTATGCATCAAACTAATTAAGTTATTGGATGGTAGGGGTCTAATCAATTATGTTACTTCTATAACTCATATTTTACACGGATGTTCTAAACTTTCTTTATATAGGAAAAAGGAAGAGAGTTCTAGAGTACGGTGAGAAGTGAATTTCTTTCTTTTTTTTTTTTTTTTTAATGGATTTTGATCCTCTTCTTTTATTCCCTCATTTTTCCTCTCATATTATAAGAGAGAAAGACTCAAAATCATGTTTTAATGGATCCCACACGTAAAAGCAAATTTATTTTTTTTTCTTTCTTTCTCTAACATGAGAGAGAGGATCCAAATATTTTTTTTAATAAAAGGGAAATATAGAATGAAAATGTGAAAAATAAGAAGTGGGAATAAATATAGGATTTAATTGGTGTACACTATCACTGTAAAGATTTTTTACACAGATAACCAATCAGAAATTGTCACATAAGTAAAAATGTTTGATTCAAAAGGATATATATATATTGGTCATGCTAAAGAGTGCCCTTAACCCTAAGGGCACTCTTTAAGGAAACCAAAAAATGCAATTTTGCATTGAAAAACTAAGTATGTCACTTCTTCAAATATTAAATACATCACTTTCCAATGAAAAATTTCTTTTCTTACTTCCTTAACGAAGAACACTCGTTAGCATTCTCCTACATATATTCATAGGTAAAAGGATATAGAAGGATTTGAATGAATTGAATTTTTATGTAAACGAGGGCCCTAAATTTAAGTGTACACAATTTAAGTTTGATAATTGCGCAATTTCATATGTTTAGTATGACTTCTTGTTCGATTTCTTTTTGTCGTTGATGTACTCCTCAAATTAATAAAAGTTGTTGACTTTGATACAGCTAGTCACATTTGTCAATGAAGATTATCACACACTTGTCCAATAACATGGTATTCTTATGAATTTTTAACTTTAGTGTTGGCTGTTGTTCCTCCCGGGTCGATTGAGATTTATTTCACCCCATTCGATTTGGTGTTAGTTATAATTCCATAACTACTTGGATACAATTAATAACATAACGACTTGGATAAGAAATCTCTTAGCTGTTATCAACGATTGTTCTAACTTCTAACTAATGAGGGATCTTGGCCTTATCAAGATAAAAACCTTAGAGCAATGTTATTTGGTAAGAGTAAAAGCTGTACGAATTATGGTGACTAAAAATGTAAGGGAAAGAAAAAAACACCCGCTTAATGTTTATTGTGTAGAAGTACGAATCAAATTTCCTACAATATATAACATTCTCCATAACCTTAACAACATAACGATCTTATTACAATATGTTACACTTCTAAGCTATAAAATAGTGGAAAACTTAGGTAAGCTATAACGATCTTATTACAATCTGTTACATTAATGTTGGAGTGTCATTATAGGTATACCCCACTTATCCTACGCCCGAGTCAAATGGAGAGAAGGTGAAGTACTTGAAGTTATTCGTCAACCATCACCATCACCATGGCCACCCACAACCACAAAATGTTGAGGTGCTCTAACTTAACCGCTTGACAACTTTTATATCATTACTAATGATCCTATTCACCCATGGTGTTATTCTTTTTGGTTCTTGCGCTCGCACCTATTAATGTAGATCACAATCGTGACACTGTAGCTCGAATATTGTGGTATTCCTAGCTTGCAGCATACTCCTTTCATATATATATATATATAATCATGAAAAAGGTAAAGAGGTCCTCTTTATAGCTTTCGCTGGCTCTATGTTGCACGCTTAACTTGTTCTTGTTAATTTCATTTCATCTATTTTTGAATATTGATTGCTTTTGTCTTGTGTATCATGTAGCACATATATTAATTTGAATTATCTGTGTAATTGTACAATTAATCGTGCCAACCACAGATTTTCACGAGGCTTGCTTACTTGTATTATATCTATTTAATTCGATCGGTTTTAAAGTTGACAAAATTTTTTAATTAACCCAAAAGATGTTGACAATGATCTACTACATGCTAGCCAATTTTCTAAAACGTGTTGACTGTTGACCTTGAAATTTCATCCAAATTTTAGATGGCAAGTTGTCCAATATTAAGTAACATTGTAAATCTAGCTCCTTGGTTCCTTTTAGTTCAATGCTACCATCATTTTAAATTGTCGTCCTAATGGCAATTGCACAAGCAATATTGCGAGATTTCGAATATTGTTTCTCCAATCACAGTTATGTCTGTATTAGCTACATTTTTCTGCAATATTGTGCGCAATATTGTATTACCATCTAATCATTGCAATATATATATATATATATATATATATATATATATATATATATATATATATATTATATATTGAAAAGATAAAAAGATAGAGGGATCGATGTTATTATATTTGTATTCAGCATTAATATCAGCCTGTTTGGGCGATAACTATAGCCCTCTTTAAAGTGAAAAGGGAATTTATCTGCTCTGCTATTGCAAGAGAAAGAAAATGAATGTCTATTTACATGAACAAATGCAGCATGTATGCAACAAATCTAGGGTTAATTTCTAGCTTTCTGCTTAGTTAACCAGAGAGAGCTTGTGAGGGTTTAGGTTTACTGATAATTGTTTTAGTACCCCGATATGAATGGCACTTTAATTAATTGTCAAACATTTATTGAATGATAATTTCATCCTAAATGTTAAACATTCTATTAAAAATAATTAACAACTAATGAAATGTTTGATGAGCACAATACCTAGAAGAAAAAAAAAAAGATAGGTTCTGGGGTGTTGCCCTGGTTTTACTTGGTCCTATTGCATTTCATTAATCTGAAGAGTTCTAAACTTTGAGCTGAATTAGTGAAATAAAATAAAGATGCTCTACCTATATATGCAGAATGTAGTACTAAAATAGAAACCATGCCTAGCTGGTAATTAATTAGCAAAAAGCAATTCTCATTAAGTATATTAAAAGCTAGCAACATGCAATATTTTAAGTGCAACTTTGCAGTTTAAATCAACCATGCACGATAGCAAGAGAGCTAGCCTCTTGCAGTTAGTACAGCTCGCATTCTTGTTACCAAATCTCAAGTTCACACACCTTCTAAACAATGGCCAGAACCCTTTTCAAGCTCATAACTGTTCTCTCTCTTCTCATCACTTTATCCCTTCGCTGTCAAATATCCTTCTCAACTGACATAGAAGATGATGAAGATTACTATGAACTGGATCATACCCCTTTGCCTCATTTCATATCAAGAAGCCGGTTCTTGGCAACTGCAATAAAGAAAGGTAAACGTTGCAATCCGATTTCTAACAATATCTGTAATGGGGTGTCAGCAAAGAAAGGGACTCAGCTGCTCCAATGCTGCAAGAAAAAATGTGTTAATGTTCTTGGAGACATGAACCACTGTGGGCAGTGTGGGAAGAAGTGCAATAAACAAGAGCGTTGTTGCAGTGGAACTTGTACCAACATTTTGTACAATGTCAATAATTGTGGCAAGTGTAACAAGAAGTGTAAACCTGGGATTCCATGCCGGACTGGGTTTTGTGGGTATGCTTGATAGTTGATAGTTACAAGAATAATGTTGAGATCTACGCAAAGCAGTTTGAATGTTGGAATAATTCTTTAAATAAGTAAGGCTTTACTAGAAAATTTGTACTTGATTTTCAAAGTGGTTAATTTTGTTTGTTTTTGTTATAAATTGTACTCATTCTGGGCTAAGTTATACTTCTGTTGAAATGCAAACTTCTTTTCAGTATTTGTAATTTCAGGTTGGGTTGTACATTGTCGTGAGAACAATTTAGGCACTAAGCAAATTACATACTGTATTCCATTTCGGGTAGACATGCACTCACGACCCGAAGTTGATGCTATATCAACTCATTAGTATTGCCATGGTGGGAAAAACTCATTGGTTGCTTTACAATTTCAATTTTAACTACCGCTCTGATCCTTTTTGTTTTGTGACATTTGTAATAGCTTTCCAAATAGAGAGTCACAATAACGAGTGTGTTTGGAAGACCTTATAAAGAGCTTATTTGATAGAACTTATAAAAATAAACTTATATAATTAATTTATGAAAATATTTTATGATATTTCTATAAGCTCTTTTTAGCATATTTCAATAAGCTTGTTAGAAAAGCTTATGATAAAAAATAAGTTGTTTTTAGCTTATTTGAAAAAAAAGTTTATTGAATAAGCGTTTAATTAAGTTATTTACTCAAACGCGCTCATTATATATAGTTACATAATTAAAGTCTTCTCCAAAACAGAGGTTCTATGATTTGAATATCTTACATTGTTTGGGGTCACACTCCATTGCTGATATTATAAGAGTGCTTTTACTTGAACATCAAAAGTTGACAACAAAAATGGACAACATTTTACATGATTAATACAGTTCAAAAATATGATTAATAAAGTATTGAGTTGGTTAATTGATATATAAGATGTCGCAACTCATTAACCATCTGCTCAACTTCATTAACCACGATTTTCAGATGTTCAAAATTTTGAACTTCACATGCATATTTGAACACCTGAAAATCGTAGTTAATAACGTTCAAAATCGTGGTTAATGAAGTTCAGTAGATAGTTAATGAGTTGCAACACCTTGTAAATCCATTAACTAAACTCAACATTTCATTAACCATGTTTTTGAACTGTATTAACCATGTAAAATGTGGTCGATTATTGTTGTCAAATTTTTTATGTTCAAAAAGCATTTCTCGTTTATTAAGTTACCTGTTTCATCTTTGTTAAATAGAGATTATTCCTTTAAAAGAAAATTTTAAGTTGAACATGTCTACTTTAATTATGAGTCACTTGATAACATTTTGCTTAAAAATCCATCCCCACAAATGATATAAATACGACCGTTGCATTAGCTTTACTTACGTCAGTGGCATATTTCTATGCGGGGAATTAACCAAACGTCAGATTCTCTCGGTTTTTTATATAACCTAATGCCGGTGTTTTTGGGATGTTTATTATCCATTTTGTAGCGGCTTAGGCTTCTCTAAAATAAGCATAAAGTGAAAAAAGAAGGTATATCGATCCTTGATTTGTTAAGGTGTATCGAGATCTCAACTCACTTTAACTAATCAAGAGTGACGCACTCTTACTTTCTCACTTTACACTTATGCTTAAGGAGTTTTTTCCTTTTTTAATGATGGGCTTTGTCTGACTACTAGTACTAAAGGAATAATATTGTGGTTTTGTTATAATTTTCTTACAAGGGTCACAAGAGTTATGAGTAACTGGATCTCCCACGGTTAAAAAAAAAATCTGCAAGCAACCAACCTGGTGTTATGAGAGTTGGTAACGTGACTCTCCCCCAAGGAAAAGGACGCAAGTTCGATTTCTGGAGTCGCTCAATTGGGAGGCAGTTCAACCCAGTGTATAAAAAATCGGACGTCCGTCGCTGCCGAACCAAGTATTAGTCCTATGGAGACATCCCGATGGACCAACTGGAAAGTCCAAGGCTCTAATTATGGTGGGTTCCGAACCAAAAAAAAAAATCTGCAAGCCGTACAATTCTTAATCCTATGACTGAAACTAATTAAATCGCATTCCTCTTAACATTTCTGATAGAAAAAAAAAAATTTTGACGGCTGAGATCCTATGAAGTTTATTTTAAACTTCGTAGATCTGGCCTAAGTTATGAAGATATTATTAAAAAATTTAGGAGAAATACTTTAGAGATGAAAATCATTATCAAACCAAGATCATTCATGTCAAATTATTAATAGAATAAATAGAATAGAAGGGTAGAACCATAAGGAATAAGGTTGCTGGGACTTGAGGGCTCTTGATCTTCCAAGTCTATATGCACAATTCTTCTTAAAGAGTAAAGACTGACTCTTCTTTTATTGATGAGATGTTGGAAAATGAGTTGTATATATCATAACTTGGGATCATACCCCTTTTTATAATAACTACATTCCTTTCAAGAAGAGTAATAACTTTTTAGAGCCTATTTGTTTTAGATTTTGCGAAAAATTAAAATTACGTTGGGAGAAAATTTCTCTCACATAACTTCCAAAATAATTGTCTCGGGAAGTGTTATTTTCACGTTTGCGTTGAAAATAATCTAAATCAAACAGGCACTTAAACTTTTATTATTTCTATTTTGACCCAATATAAAATTAAATTAAGAATTTTGATACCTACACGTTATAAAGTTCATATCAAATGACATGTCTTTCAACCAAATACCTTGAGTTTTAGGAAATCACTTTAAGAGCATGTTTGGGGCAACTAAAATTTTTAGATTTCAACTATTTTATCCCCAAATAAGTTGTTTTCAAAATAATATAATTTGTTTGGCACTTTAATTAAATTTATAAAAAACTTTTGGGGGGGGGGGGAACTGTTTTATGTCGTCTAATTTGTTCTAGTTTAAGATTGTTGTAATTTGATTATTTTTCATTGTCAAAACTTTCTTCTCTATTTACCTTTACAAAACTAAGTACCAATCAAAACCTATTAAATTATTCAAATAACTTATACCATTTTCGTATTTTACAATGTAAATGTGATATTTTTATACTACCTAAATGAAATAGATTATTTTAAAATTGTTTTTCAGCAATCATACCCAAACAAAAACAAATTCTGATTATAATTAACTATCACAATAATCGATTATACATATAGTGTGTGTTTGGTTTAACTTCTGGAGATACCAGAAATACTTCTGTCCCTGTCAAACGTGATTTTGGTAAAAATGGAGGTGTTTGGTTACTGTCTTATAAAATTGATTTTGCCTTCAAACGTGATTCTAGTAAAAGCTATAATTTGTAGCTTCTGCATTGAATTGAAAAATTTACACTAAGTTTTACATCAAACTTGCTTTCAAAATAAAAACATCCAAACATAAATAACTTCACTTCAAACTCAATTATATTGAAATCAATTCTGCATAATCAATTCTATCCAAAATCACGTTTGTCAAACGCTCATCCAAACACACACATAATTGATTATCAACATAATTTATTTTTTCTCGTTATTTAAATAGCTTATAATACATGATTATTGATAATTGTAGGTCCACATATTACATAAATGAGTCCATACATATATGTTTAGGTTAGGGTCTTTCCTTTCAAAGTAGTTAGGAAGCCAAGATCTGAAATAGCACTCCAACGAGCTAAGAGTCGGTCCTGTCCTAAAGGCCTATCAGTTCTACCAATCCCCTTCCAGTATGTGGTTGAATCTATCTCTCTTTCGCCTCTCCTCCCTGTCTCCATTCTGGTTGATTCGTATCTCGGTAATTTTTCTTTTTGGAGACTATCAAAACATGTGAGGCACTACCAAATCCAGAATTGTGAAGCATCACAGGTGACATGCTGTTTATGAAAGGTATACCTAGCCTATCATGAAGGATGCACTGTTCACGCATTTTTTACCATCACTTGCTATATAAGCGGGTGGAGTAGCTGTAAAACCATTCATGTTACGTTATAATAGTTAATTTCTTCAAATATTTGTTTTCTTCTTTTTTTTTTGGATGAGGAAATGGAAAGTGATGGCGATGGTGTTGAGGTGCCGTCTCGAACCAGCATCAAATGATTAAGTTGAAGTTCAGCAAACCATTTGAGCTGCTAGACCGGCAAAATATTTTTTTCTTTGATCAACTAATACAAGTATTAATGAATCATAAATATTGGAGGAAATTAAATGTTGAAAAAATAGCTCCATAACACTTTTGTTATCCGAATAATTAACTCTAATCTTTCTGAAGCCTCTATTCCATGCAACGTTTAACCCATGAAAAATGTTTCATAACTCAGCTGCTAGTATTGAGCAAGAACCCAAATTTGCAACAAAGCTAAACAAAAAATTATCAAACTTATCCCTTAGAACACCCCCACAAGTCGCCAACTGACCTGCATTTGTCACAGAGCCATCACAATTCAAAGCCACTTCCCCTTGTAAAGGAGGAACCCACCTCACAAGCATATCAGAATGCAAAGAGTGGCTCGAGCAAATTATACGTGTTCACGATCTCAAGATTTTGGAAAAACCTATATCAATTATATCAAGAACTTCAAGAGATGATGAGTATATTGTGATCGATGCAAAATTTCTCCAACAATCCAATAATATATAGATATGTGGCTTGGTCTAAGTTGCACCAACAGTAAAAATGGTACATCCATACACCAGCTATGTGTACCAATTAGTGTACCAATCAGAACTCCCCATTTTGACACCTATGATTTTCAACTTTTATACCAGTCAAATGTATTCATTTGTTGTATTCCACCATATTTTTTTGATTTATATCTGTATTCCATCGTATAATGTTGGCCCGCACAGTTTCTCTTGTGCCTTTCCACAGCCGCCGCTGGTCGGTCGCCGCCTCGCCACCTGCCTTCGACTTTGCTCTGACTGTTGTAAGGTGTAGAACTCAGATTTTGCATAAAACTCAGCAAGGGTTATTCCTCTTTCAAATTCTTTTAGAACTTCTTTTCTTTCAAATTTTTCAAACTCAGATATTATTGCCTTCGATGGAGTTTTTCTTTCTATTTTTATACTCATTTTCCTTTTGCCTTTAATGGGTTTCAGAAGAACAGAAAAGGGACGGTCACGACACAGCAAACCAGTTCGATCTTAGGCATCCGCCACCACACCCAACACCACCACTCTCCAAGCCACCAGCCACCAGACCACCATCATCGATGCCGACCATTTGCCGCCATCAGCCATGTTGGGCGTGGACGAAAAAGACGTGCCGCGGAGACGACGGCGCATGTTTAGCGGTGTGCTGTACTAGCTGAAGAGGAGATTGCCCACGAGGGGGAAACTGTGGGAAGCAGAATTGGGCGCGTTTGTGGCGAGCGACGCGCGGCGGGAAGAAGGAGACCTTGTTGGCGCGCGGCAGAGAAGTAAGCTTCGTGGAAATGTAGAGAACGACACTCAGCATGTGTTCACCTCTACAGTGGTCGGATCGATGGCGACACAGTGGTTTTGTGTTATCACGTTTGGTTCAATGGACATTAGTGGTCCAATGTCCAGTATCACTAAGTAAATTTTATTTTTTAAAAAACAAAATTAATTTGTAGAGTTGTACAAATACAATCATGTATATACCAATTATACAAATACTAAATACATTGTATATGCTTTGACCATATTTGTCTTTTTCAATTTTTCAAACCAAAAAAAAATGCTGACTTGTAATGACTCCATTGGTCCACATAAAATTTGCTTTTAGGTGCATGGTGCACCATTTTTCTGATGGTGTAACGTATCCTTCACCTAGTTCTGTTACCAACAAAAACTCCATACCCAAAAACTAAATGTAACCAATCAGAGCATCAAAACGACAGAATATCCAACCTTTACCAACATAACAAATAGCAGCATTGACCAGAAAACTATATTAAATTATCATTGAATCAAGTCACAAATTATGCATCCAATATTCTGATTTTCATTTTCGACATTGAGACAACTATCATTCCAATCTTTGGATTCAAAATAAAATCATTCCTCAAAAAGCCAAACAGACATTGTTTTAGCATCTTGCCTAGCTATAATAAATGTAAGCAAAAGGAAATGTTATCCTGATTCACTCTAGCCTAAGAGCTATGTCCAGTCTCTTCTACTTAAAGGCTTTATCCACTAAAAAATTATTTAGATATTACAAGTATTCTACCACCTCTCTAGGTACAAGTATTCTAGAATTTTTCAGGTATCCTCAAGTATTCTTTTACAAACAAGCATCTCCAGGCTCAAATATAGTTGTTTGAAAAAGAGTTTTTCAACAAAGATCTAACTCACTATGTGTGAGGATAGAAAGATTAATTACAACCTCTGAAAGCAACTCTACGTAGAGAGTGAATATGAAATATATAAAGTTTAGAGAAAGCTTGTAAGCTTTTGAATGCTTTGGTCGCTTGTATGCTTGTGAATAACTTAGGTTCAAGTAACTTTGTTTCTTCAAATCTTGGGGTATTTATAGTGCTTCTACACTACAACGTTCTTCCTTTCTTCAATGGAGGCAAAGAGTCGTTTTGATGAGCATTTAATGCAAAAGTTCGTTGAGACTGATAACTTGTTCATAGTCTTCTGAAAAAGCGCACTAGGTTATCAGAGAGCTGAAAGTAGAACTGACACTTTTTTGTTGTACCCAAAAGTTGTTTTTTGTTTTTCCTTCTTCAGTAGAGTCAACTTAGTTGAATCAGCTATGTGTCAGGAACAGATAGGCGTTTATACGTTTGAGGGTACTATGTTTCAAAGAGTAGTTTTACATGATAGACAATATTTCGAATATTGTTTTTAACAATTACGCGTTTAAAACGTTAGTCCAATAAGCAAAACAAATATTATAAACCAATTGGACGTAAAACAGAAACGCTTAGCGTGACTATACGAATTGTTGGACTCACGCTTGTTTGCTTTTACATAAGATCATAGTCCAGAGATTGAGTCCATTAATCATAAACAACGATAAAATTTATTGATATTAAGTCTTTGGACTTTTATACCTGCACACTTAAAAAGATACATTGGTCCATAAATATATTTGTTCATCTAATTTAATCATGTTGCTGATATCAAAACTTTGAGGGGCCATGATTCATAACCGCTTTGATTCCAACACATAATAGTTGGAAATATAAATTTCCAACATATAACTCTCCTATTCCAAATTGAGGTTACGGTACCTAGAAGAATTAGGAATATAATTCCATTTAAGTCTTTATAATAAACTTAGTACTTTGACTTTATGAGTAACTGGACGATGGACCTGTGTGATGCACGGATAAATAATGTTTAAAGAATATAATTATGCATTATTTGTAAAGAAAAATTTTGTTTGTAAATTTAAAATAATAACAAAATAAAAAACTACTAAAAAATTAATATTTTGTTACAATGGAAATTATTAAGAAAATTAACCATTCATATGATACAAAGAAACATTTTCAATATTTGTTTTTATTTGCCTATGTTAAGTTTTTGAAAAAAGATTAATAATTGCTCCTAAGACAATCAACAGAATTACCCCTAGTTAACTCTAGACTACCTTATTTTTATATATATAAGATACCTTACTTTTATGTTGATTTTATTTACCTACTTTAAGATTATAAAAAAAGATAAATAATTATTATTGAAATTATCAAATTGCCCCCTTAATAACTATTATTATTTAACCTACCGAGTTGTCCCTAAGACACTATACAAAATTACTCCTAGTTAACCATAGACTACCTTAGTTTTATATATAAAGATATCTTGCTTTTATATTGATTTTATTTACTTACTTTAAGATTTTAAAAAAATATTAATAATAATAATTATCGAATTTACCAAATTACCCCTAAAACAATCTACAAAATTACCCTTAGTTAACCCTAGACTACCTTACTTTTATATATAAAGATTGGACTTAGAAACTTAAGTGACGTAAGCCTATTTGGGCCATAGGAGGCGCGACCACTTGGCCTTAGATTAGCTTCTCATTTGACTTCTCTAAATTGGACTTGTATGACCTCATTTACACAACTTTGAATGAATGTGAATTTACTCATCTTTGAGTGTGAATTGAGCTTGCTCCTCTAGGAGGTTCTTGAGTTGAACCTTGCTTGATTCTTATCAAGAATATCCATATCTTATGACAAATCTTTCTTTAACTTATCATTCTCTCCCTTCCATGGATTGAATGTGGTGTCTTTTCTTTCATCTCTGGTTTAACTCATTTGCATATCTACTTTTATGTTAATTCAAGTTATTCTTTATGTAATTATGCGCCTAATTCATCTTGAATTTATGTTTACTTTTGATTCAATATTGCAATTGCTTGATGTGGATGCTATACATTTCAAAACATATTAGTTTTGATGATGAGATCACTTTGAGCAAAACAAGGAGCTTGGACAAAAGCAAAAGTGCAAGATCAAGCAAAGATTTCTCTAAGACCAAGAGAAGAGCTTTAATGGTATATTGTATATGGTCATAGCATATGCTTGTAAGTCTCTTAGGTGATTGGCTCAAAACTAAAATCAACTAAAGGTTTAAACTAAAAATTAAAATGGGTTTCATAGCTTAAAAACTTAAAATAATCTCAGAAAATTGATTTCATTGACAAATAATTAATTCTGATCTTGAAAATGTCTTTATATTTGTTAGAAGCAATTATGGAAAATTAAGTTTTGAAAAATACATGTTATCTGTGATATAGCCATAATCGATTATGTCGCATGACTGAGAATATGAGTTTCAAACAGAGAGCACATAATCGATTATCAAAAAGGCATTAATCGATTATCACATGTTTTATTGAGAAAATGAGTTTATGAGACAAAGGCTAGTTAATCTATTATATTTCACCCATTAACAGATTAATTTTATGGGCAAGTAAATTAACAGATTATATTTTCACCCATAATCTATTAAGTGTTCTTGAGCTTTTCAAGATTTAAATTGATTGGTTAAATGCTTATAAACAATCGATTAAAGTGTTCTTGAGCTTTTCAAGATTTAAATTAATTGGTTAAATGCTTATAAAAAATAGATTAATATGTGTATTAATCGATTAATACCTTAATATAATCGATTATTATTCGAATTTACAGTGTGTTCAGAGCATTAAATGTGTGAAGACTTGTAAGTAACAGACACATTTGTCTTCATACACATAAATGTTCACTACTAGGTCAAAATACATAAGAGAGTTGAACATTAATTGTTTATTTTTTTCTTTGTAATCATGACATAGGTGTGAAGTATCCACTACCGTTAGCAGTGACTAATCTCCGTCGGGGACCCTGTTGGGCACACAAGGCGGGTTGTCCCCTCCCAACCAGGTTTTCTCCAAACACAAGAGCCAAGATTCGAACCCCTGTCCACTTTTGTCAGTGCAGAGCATTAAATGTGTGAAGACTTGTAAGTAACAGACACATTTGTCTTCATACACATAAATGTTCACTACTAGGCCAAAATACATAAGAAAGTTGAACATTAATTGCTTACCTTTTTCTTTGTAACCATGACATAGGTGCGAAGTATCCACCACCGTTAGCAATGACTAATCTCCGTCGGGGACCCTGTTGGGCACACAAGGCGGGTTGTCCCCTCCCAACCAGGTTTTCTCTAAACACAAGAGCCAAGATTCGAACCCCTGTCCACTTTTGTCAGTGCAGAGCATTAAATGTGTGAAGACTTGTAAGTAACAGACACATTTGTCTTCATACACATAAATGTTCACTACTATGTCAACATACATAAGAGAGTTGAACATTAATTGCTTACCTTTTTCTTTGTAACCATGACATAGGTGCGAAGTATCCACCACCGTTAGCAGTGACTAATCTCCGTCGGGGACCTTGTTGGGCACACAAGGCGGGTTGTCCCCTCCCAACCAGGTTTTCTCTAAACACAAGAGCCAAGATTCGAATCCCTATCCACTTGCTTAAGGTGCCTGAGTCCCTTACCACTCGGACCAACCACACGTTGGTACATTAATTGCTTACTCCCTATTCACACATCAAACAACTCTCATTAACTCTTGAATCCGAATTCGAGCCGATCTTACTCAAGATTCACTAATCCTCAACTTGTATTAGCCAACCTTGTGAGGTATTTATTCTTTGTAAACTCATATTACTGAACTTTGTTTGTAAAAGAGGGTGAGTCAAACTGCTCAAGAGATGTGGGAAACTCTTCAAGTTACTCATGAAGGGACTACAAAAGTGAAGAGAGCAAGAATAAACACATTAATTCATGAGTATGAGATGTTTAAAATGAATCAAGGTGAGCATTCAAGAAATGACAAAGAGGTTCACCATTGTGGTTAATCAACTAAGCTCATTGGGGAAGAATTTTCTAAAAGAAGATTTGATAACAAAGTGTTGAGATCTTTTAGTAGGGAATGACAGCCTAAAAGTCATCGTTATAACTGAATTAAGGAATCTTGCAATTATGACTTTGGCCACACTATTTGGATAATAACATGAACATGAAGCTGAACTAAATCGGTTGGCGAAGCATGAAAAATCGGACAAAAAGAAAAAGGAATTGTAATAAAAAAAGTCACTTATATTCACTAAATCGAAAAAAAATACTCTTTGAATTAATAAAATATTAATTTATCGATTAATTAATACTACTCTAAGAGTATGTTTGATAAAACTAACTGTTAGCGGATAAGCTAGCTGATAGCGGATAGTTTATAGTGGATAGCTGATGAGGTAGCTGATAGAGGATAGCGGATGAGGTAGCTTATTTTGTGTGGAAATGTTTGGTAAAACTAGCGGTTGAACTAGCTGAAAAATAGAAAATGGCATAAAAGGACATCTTCATTAATGATTTTACATAAAAGAGATAAAAGAGGACAAAGGTAGAATTAAATTAAGATAATAAGGATAAAATTGAAGAAAAAAAAATGAAACGCTATAAGATAGAAGCTCAAACGCTACTTCAAGTAGCATATGAAAAAAAAGCTATAGAGCCTGTTTGGCACGCCACTTCTACGGGCTTATAGCGGATGAGAAAGTAGCCCCGTTTAGTAAGCAATCCTGTCAGGAGCTTATAACGTTTTTTCTAGAAACTACTTGAAGTAGTGTTTGAGCTTATAGCTTATAGCATTTCATTTTTCTTTCCATTTTTATCCCTATTATCTTCATTTAATTTTACATTTATCCTCTACTCTCTCTTTTATGTAAAATCATTAATGAAGATGTCCTTTTATATTATTTTATATTTTTCAGCTAGTTCAATCACTAGTTTTACCAAACACTCCCACAGAAAATAAGCTAGTTTATCCACTTTCCGCTATCAGTTACCGCATCCGCTATCCGCTATAAGCTATCCGCTATCAGCTAGCTTATCCGCTAACAGCTAATTTTACCAAACAGGCTCATAAGCTCGTTAACAAACGTTATAAGCTCGTGACAGAAGAGCTTACCAAACGAGACTACTTTCTCATCTGCTATAAGCTATCCACTATAAGCTCGCAGAAGAGACGTGCCAAACAGGCTCTAAATCAATAAAATTTCGTTCCCTATAACATAAATGGAAACAAACACCTCCATATTGTAAAAACCCTAAAAATCTGATTTTTATAGTTTTAGGGTTACGCAAATCTCAGGTCCTAGCCTCTGTTCGTGTGTCTGCTTCAACAAGCAACGAAGATGAAGGGGCGCCAAGGCGAGCGTGTCAGGTTATCTTCCAACCCATCCAAATCCAATTTCCTCACCATAAGCTCTCTCATTTTCGATTTCTGTTCAATCTTCACTGTATTGGTTTTGTCCTAATGTTAATTTTTATGGGCTATTAACACTTTTTCTTTTTCAATTTTAGTATTTCCCCCTCCAAAGCCCCATGTTCAATGTTGATCTGGAAACATGTTGCGTTTTCTAATCTTGAGAATGGACTCGTTTGTTTAGTAAAGTAGGCATCTTAGATTGTAATCAAACTTGGGTGTGTCCTGTTTTAATCATTTTGGTGCTGCTAATTTCTTATGTGATCCTTTTTTGGGTATTGTAAGTTGAAGAGTCTGGTGGAGTCATGATTGTTTAAATTTGAATATGGTCACTGTTGCAACTGGTAATGATTTCATGTATGCTATCAGTGAAAGATATTTGATTTGGATGAAGTACTTCACTAATCAATGACAACTTTTCAGTTGTGAATGTTCGAAATGGATTTTCTGCTTTCAAAATTTCCTGTATTCACTGCATTCGGAACCCTTGAATGAAGATAGGACGACTCACATTGAGTTTACTTTTTAAATCTGATTTACTGTGTCTATAATATGAACCGCCTGATCTTCATCCAACAGTTCTGAACAAATGAATGCAGTGAATGCAAGCAATCCGGCTCCGTGAATGTTAGAGTCCTTACTGTGAAAAGTCATTGCACTACTGGTTTTTTCCCCCTAAGATGTAGTTTTTGACTGAATTTGTATGATGGGCTGATACCTATATTTTTGTTTTCTTGTTCATTCCTTCCTCATTAGCCATAGCTCTTAGATACTCATTTTCTTGCATGATCTGTTGGTCTTAAATAAGCTAATACTGTACTTTTTATGCTTTGATTTCAGACTCTACGTCAGAGGCACAATCCTGGGATACAAAAGGTAAAAGCTTTGTCCCCTGAGTAGTTTTACTAATTTTGTATTTACTTTATCTCATTTTGTGTTTGGTTGCTGGGAAATGAAAAGTTGAGTTTGATGGAGATAAGCATTTGGGATTATACTTTTTGCATTATTTTTTATAAGTCACAGCACAGCCACACGGGCCTTGTCAGGTTATTTGATTTATGATAAGGTGATGGTATTTTTTCAGATCCAAATCAAACCAGTACCCAAACACGTCTCTGATTCAAATTGAAGGAGTGAACACAAAGGAGGAGGTAGCATGGTATGCTGGCAAGCGAATGGCGTATATCTACAAGGCCAAGGTGAAGAAGAATGGAAGCCACTACCGATGCATTTGGGGCAAGGTTACCAGGCCTCACGGTAACAGTGGTATTGTTCGTGCGAAGTTCAAGTCAAATCTTCCACCCAGATCAATGGTAATAATTTGGTAGCATTGGTTTCAAATTGTTACTTTTTTAACAGTATTATGATCATTTGAGTTTTCATGTTTTGCAGGGCGCAAGGGTAAGAGTATTTATGTATCCAAGCAATATATGAGGTAAGACCGCCTCTATTGATGTTTTTTAATGTATAGTTATCCTTTCTCTTATCCAACTCATCTTTAACATTGGAACTCCTGTTTTTTCATTTTATATTTTAGATATGTATTTTTATGCATTTTAATGATTCCTTTGTCATGCATCACTGCTTGACTTGTCCACCGGCTTTTTCCTTTGACTAAGTTCATGTGATGTTTCTACTGCTACATTCTAGCCAAGAGAAGATATTATATGGCAACCGATAATGGTAAATGTAACACACGTGACGCATCTGTGGTCTGTAAATGTGGCCATTGTATGCTTACGGAATTAATCGAGTTTATGGACCATTGTATGCTTACGGAATTACTTGAATTTATGACTTATGAGAAACAGTTTTTTGTTTGGAATTTTGTTGGAAGATTATGATTTTACTTTGTTATGATAACTTCCTCCATTCATAATCTCTTTTAGAGTAATTGTTTATGAATTTTGAAAGCATGTCTCTGCTTTTTTGTGTTCTGATTTATGATATTCATTAGTTATGTAAAGTGTATTTCTGGCTGAAACTTCTTTTTTAATAAAAGGGTAATGAATTCCTCTGCTATGTATCCTTATGATCTGATGGTTGTTTGTATGGGTTAAAAGTTTGTTCATGTCCTTGATGTAATTAACTTAGCTGCATGGGTTTTGTGCAGTTTATTTTGTTCTAATTTTACATTTAAATTTGGTTGCAGATTCTGGTGATAAGATGCTAAGTAGAGTTCACAAGTGATTCGTAGGCACAAGTATTTTTGTTTCATTTTCGATTAAGTTTATTGTCGTTTGCGTTTGTAACTTCTGAGCAGAATATTTTTGTTAAGACATGATAGGACCGAATGTTATTCTCGATTGTGTTAGCTGTTGTTCATGAAGATTATACATTCACTACTACGAAGTGTGTGGACTTGGTTATTTGGTACTATGTTATAGTTTTTATTTATTTTCAGATCTTACATGATTTATTAACCTAGTAGAAAATTTATAATGGATGATAGGTATTTGCTAGTAGTGAGCTAAAGGCAGTACTTATAGCATGTTTAGGCAAGCTGGATTATTTGGCTTTCAGCTGTTTTGGATAAAAAAAGTTGTTTTTGAAATAATCTTTTTTGTTTGGCACCTTGTTTAAATTTATAAAAAAAAACTTTTTTTGGGGAGAAAAAAGCTGTTTTATGCAATTTAATTTGTTTTTGCATAAGATTGTTGTGATTTGATTATTTTTCATTCTCAAAACTATTTTGCCTATCTATCCATACAAAACTTTCAAATAAATATTATTAAATTATACAAATAATTTTATATCCTTTTTCGTAATTTATTTTGTGAAAGTGATTTTTTTTGAATCATTCAAATGAAATAAATTATCTTAAAATCGTTTTTCAGCAAATATATCCAAACAACAACAGATTCTGATTATAATGGATTATCACAATAATCGATTATATATATAATCGATTATTAGTACAATCTATTTTTTTCAGCTTTTTCAGACACATCTTAGGGTGTGTTTGGGAAAGCTGGAAAAAAAAGATTATGCTGATAATCGATTTATGAATAATCGATTATTGTGATAATCGATTATAATCAAAATCTATTTTTGTTTGGGTCTGTTTGCTGAAAAGCGATTTTAAGATAATCTTTTTCGTTTGGATGGTCTAAAAAAATCGCTTTTTACATAGTAAATTACAAAAAAGGGTATAAAGTTATTTGTATAATTTAATAATATTTATTTGGAAGTTAGTTTTGTAGGGGTAAATAGGGAAGAGAGTTTTGAGAATAAGAAATAATCAAATCATAACAATCTTAAGCTATAATAAATTAGATGACATAAAACAGTTTTTTTCCTCCAAAAAAAAGCTTTTTTTTTTAAATTTAAGCTAATTGTCAAACATGATAGATTATGTATGAAACAGCTTTTTAATCAAAAAATAGCTGAAATGGGAAAAATCTATCTTTTCCAAACATGCTCTTAGCAGGATTTAAGCTTGCCTTGTTATCTGTGGATTTTTGCTTAGTTTGCCTTGGTATTCTTCAAATTTTATTCTAAGTTAAAATAACTTAAATATAAGATGCCGAAAATATCATCACCAGTTTACTAGGAAAAGTGAAACCCTTAGGCAATCGTAAAACAACTGACTACTTGATCACTTTTATATATAAATAAATGATATCTTGTTTATCCCAAACAATGTACAATATATTATTACATTTCAAGTATGTGTCTAAGTTTTGAAAGATAGGGAAGTATGCAATTGTGTTACAACGCTTCAATCTTCAAACCATATCATCATTTCCATCAAATTTGAGATAAAATAGAATGAGATTTATTGGTCAACTGTCAATGCTAGCTTGAAATGATTTGCTCTCGTTTGTTTATTTTTGCGTCAACCTGGAACAATGATCAAGAATTCAGTTTTTGGCATATAATTATAAAACTCGATTTGAATCAGCCGGTTCAACTCGAACGACTAATGAATGGATTACTAAACTGGCTTGAGGATTGGATTTGTAATCAAATCAATGCCAGCTAATAGACCGATTTGGAAGTGATTTGGTGACTCATTCAACGTCAAACAAAAACATGGAATTTAGCCATGTAGTACTACAGAGCCAAGCCAGCATGTCACGAGGGTTTTAGTTAAAACTGAATTATACACCACACGAATGGAAGCGTGTTGAAGTTTTTGTGTCTAGCGTAAAAGATAAGAATAATGCTAGAATCCGTACATATGATTATGATTAGTCAACTTGTTTTCATGACCCACATCTTTTGTGGTTGATTTCTATCCCTTCTTTTTATTTATACAACAATAAGATGTTACGTATTGAATTCACACACATATCCATGTACTAAATAAGTAAATGGCAGCGTTGAAAAGATAAAGGGTTCATTTGTCAATCAATTTAAAATAGTTGTTCCCATTAGTGAATAGTGAATGTAATTATAACTTGCTTTGACTAGATTTTTCTTTTTGATGAATGCTTCGGCTATTTATTGATTGTGCTATGTTTTTTCGTTGGCCAATGGGCTTAGTTTTTCTCTTGTAATTGTTCCTTAGAACTTGGGCCATTTTTGCCAAGTTAGTCCAAAAAATCTCTTATGTAACTTTTATAAGTATTAAATATTTATAGGGAATTACTATGTACATCACCCCACTTACACATCTATCACCACATTTATTATTTTTTATAGGTGAAAAGACAAAAAAAACCCTTTCTGAATGTGTTCCAGGTATTAGTTGCCGGAATACAAACAATTTATGTTCTGGCAACTACACAATTTTTTTGTATTTCGGAAACTAATTGTCGGTAGATCAAAAATCTTGAAAAATTTTGAAACATAATTCTTTTTGTATTCCGGCAACTAATTGCCGGAATATTTTTTTTGTATTCCAGAAACTAAATATTGGTAGGTCAAAAAACTTTAAAAAATTTCAAAAAACTAAATTTTATGTATTCCAGCAACTAATTGCCGGAACACAAATTTTTTATATTCCGAAAACTAATTGTCGGAACACAATTTCTTTGGCACAGAATGAGGTGGTGTAAATAGGGGTATCTTGAGAATAAAAAAAATAAAAATAAAAATGTGATGGTATATGTAACAATTTCTATATTTATATTTTAATACTCTACTGAGAAAAGTTGAAGCGAATGATCCATTAACCCAATATCCCAATTAACGATAGCAAAATCTCCTTGTGTTTGGGGATATCTATTAGGATTGCGGCATTCGATGACCCAAATTCAAGGAAATTTTCTTTGCAGAGACAGTGATAGAGGTCATATCCTTGCCCCTGGCGGGTCCATGTCTCCACGAAATTGCTAAGTTATCCTTAATGATTATATCACAATGTATTAATACTTTGTTCCTTTTATAAATTTCCATGTGTTATTTTGTTAAATTAAAATTCAAAAATTAAAATCACTCACTAAATAGTAATTTGGTGTTTTGATGTTGTAGACTTAAATTGAAATCTATTCCATATATATATATATCCTATCTTTTTCTAATTTTTTGGTTTTTTTAAAAATTTTGAGGAATATGAGGGGAGTAGGGAAGAAGGATAGAGGGAAATAATATCCCTAGGCGGGTACTAGGGACAAAGAAAGGTAAAGATTTGGGATGCTAAAGCGAGACACAACTAGATACTCCATATCCTATCTTATGTGTGGCATCCTTAGCTCTAATCGAGTCAACGTTCATCGCAAGGTTTATAGTTTTGAAATTATAATAATAAAGTTGATTGAGGAAATTTTCACCTAAGAGAAAAAAAGTGATGTAATTTTTAAATTATAATTTTATTTAAAAATGTTTAATTTCCATTATATTATGATAAGAATATGAGTCATTTTATGTAATTACATTTTTTTCTACACAATCAAAAACAAATCTCATTAAGCATAAAAAAAAAAAAAAAAATCTCATCGTCCTTTATATTGAATCAAAAATTAAGATCATTTTCATTTCTATTCATTGTTTTTCTATTCTTTATTGAGAAGAGATTTATTGACGACGGGTATCAAACTAACAGATCAAATCTTATCCGTTCATTTAAATTACATCTATTCATATTTTCTATGTGATCTCCCTCCCTCAGTGTTAAGTTTTACAACGGATCCCTTCTCTTATTTTTTTTTTCCATTTTTATCTTTTTATCCAAATAAATGTTAACACTTCTTCTTATGAATATTATTCCTTTATTAATATTTAATGATATGTTTTGTAAGTATAGTTAATTTATTTACTTATTTATTTATTTTTTTTGCATAATTTGCTTTTCTTCAACTTTTGTTGTATGACATATGTCAATAATTGAAAATACAAGCAAAACATCTTTCCCAATAAAAAATAAAGTAAATGGAAACCAAAAAGAAGAATGACTTGATATCTATCAATTGAAGAACAATCATACAGAATAACTGTGGTTTGCATCCAATCTAATCTCAAGATTTAGATATCTCCACACACTGGCCAAATAACATTAAAAGACATCACAACAGTAACATGGACATATAGCCATAGATATTAACCTTTATTAATAGCATAAAAAAAAAATGAAAGTTTTCTACACCTTTTTCTGTTAATTTTACATTATGCTAGGAAGAGCTTCCCTGTGAGAATACCTACAAAAGGTAGCTCCTGCAAAACTTTTACAAGTACCGAATGAGCTCCACTGCAAATTTTCCTTTCCTTGTGGAGGTTATTTCTCCTATCTGGACCAAAATGAAAATAAAACATAACTGAAAAGGCTAAAAAACATATCCAAAGTCATTCAGATGATCTTGGCCTTCTTTTAAACCTTATCAAGTTACCTGTAATCTTCCCTTTCCACTAACTGATACAATATCTCCACTCTTGAGTGTGGTTCCCTTGGTAGTAACAGGGGTCCAGTTGATACGCACTTCACCATTGCTACAAGCATGATATGTATAAAAACAGTTATGAGTAATGATATAAATCTAAGCAGCATTTTTTCCTTAACCGAAGTGTTTATATATAATAAGATTTTGTAATGAAAACATTATCACGTATAGTACTATCACAAGTTCAGTTAATTCTAAGAAAATGCACAATAACATCTCGACATCCTTGTCGCACAAGAAACTAAACTTGCATGACAGCAACGACAAACAAAGCCACCAATGTAATCAACTATCAGTTAGTAAAGAAAGTAGGGAATGGAAATAATTAAATTATATCAGTTGCTGTCAAGTATCTCAAGGACTTCTGTCTGGCATCATTTTTGGCCTGGTGTCTGATTCTAAATATCACTGATGCAAATTTATTGATGTTTCACAGTTGTCGAAAGTTGAATTGCCAACAACAGAAAATTCATAGTACTTCAGAATCAAAAATAAAATCCAAATTAAGAATTAAACAATATGGAGGCATGTTAAGAAAACCAAGTATCTTCTGACTTAATGTGCTATACATAAATTGTCAGTACTTTACAGCTTCCACAGAGAGGGGGGAAGGGGAAGAGGAAAAGGAACTTACGATTTTGATAGCTAATTCATTTTCTTCAAGTTATGCAGATCAAACAAATACATATCTAGCCAAGGTCCTGTAACCATGAGCAATCCATGCAACATGTTCATTTGTTATGATTTATTTTTTGCTAACATCCTCAAGTGATATGATTTGAGGATGAACCTCGACGCAACGGTAAGGTTGCTACCTTGTGACCTAGGAGGTCTCAAATCTTGGAAACAACCTCTCCTTTTGTGGGGGTAAGAGAGATTGTGTATATCTAAACCCCACCAGGTTAGAGCCTCGTGCACTAGGCCACCCTTTTTATCCTCAACCGATATGATTTGTTTGAAGTAGAACGTGGAACTATATTGACTTATAGTATACACACATACTAGGGTGCTGGAAGCTAAATGCTCCAATATGAAAAGCAAGCACAACAAGTATAATATATGCCTAAATAGCTAGACGAGCCTAGGCAGTTTCATGAGCAAAACTTCATTTCTAGATATTGGGAACATCGAAAGGAAGGGGAAGAAAATAAGGTAGGACCATATGAGTAAACCAAGCAACTGATATGGTTAAAAGTTTAAAGCTGATCAAATTCAGAGACATTCAATTTATACATACATTTTAGTATACTTACAATTTTCATAACTGACCATTATCTCACCCAGCAGAAACAGATTTTTAATAGGATTCAGAAAGCAAGATCTCATGGACCAGTGCACTAAAACTGTAAGCAATCAACAACTTACAAATAATTAACAGACATATCTATATAAGTTGGGGATTGCCAACCTGATCATGTCAACTAGCTTTGAACGTGAAATCTTAAACCCAGCACTGGCTACTGCATCAACTCTTAGCGATGCTTCTATGGTTTTAAACGAAGTTGTTCTGCACAACAAACAAAATTGTTAAAGCCTCCGACTGACACAATTACATATTATGTGAAGTTGAGACCGGGATCAATATTGCACCTTGGCGGTTCATAATCAAGAGAAATCAATGGTATCTTGGTGCAAGATACAGGGACATTACGAACCTGAATAAAAAGAATGTAATTAGAACATAAAAAATATCCAATAATGCAATACAGGAACTTCTTAAAAGCAGTGTGATATTAAAATTCATTTTTCCTCAGGACCGCACCAGCATGTTCAATCAGACCTTTATATATGGTGAAGAAAGCTTCTGACACAAGGGGAGGACAAATCATATTATTAGGCTATCCATACCAACATAACATAGCTAACTAAATTTCATTATTTGTTTATAAAAAGATTATTGCAGTGTTCACTTAGAGAGCCAGTTAACTGGTCTGATCGCATGAGAAGCACAGGTACTGGCATTTGGTGCCATACCTGTATGGGATAGATTTCTGAGACATCTGTGTTAAATACTCATAGCTACTATTTAAGACCTAGATGGTAAGTTTTCAATTTTTTGTTTCTGACATGTATCGGATTAGATTAGATTAGACTAGACTAGACTAGATTAGATTAGATGCTAAAACATGATAAAATGCCCCTGAAGCACACCGAAATGTGTGAATTCTTTAGTTTAGAAGTTTTTGTAATGGACATATACATATATTATTTTTATAAATTAAATTTAGCAATATTTATATCATTATAAATATATTCCATTAATAATTTTACTTTCACTAGTCCCCACTACTCCTATCCTAGATTTTTAAGTCTTTTATCCCAATAATTTGGAAATAACATCCATATCCACATTAATGATATAATTATCAGAAATTTACGTTCTAATAATTAGATTTTCATTTATAAAAGTAAACTGCAAAAAAGCAGTACAGTGAAATAACACTACCTTATCCAGGGATGATATTAGAAATTCAACAAGTTCTGGTACAACCAGTATCTGAGCGCCCTGTTCTCCCTGAGTAGCAAAGGCAACAAAGTCAAAGTTTCCTAAAATATGTGCCGGTTTGTGCATATGCACACTAGAAAAATAAATAGGATTAAAAAAACAATTAATTTGGATAAATACAACCAAAATGGTCAAATCAAACTCATAACCAGTGCAAAGAAGATAATGTAATCCAAGTCATGTCCATAAACTCAAATTACAGTAGTTGCTTCCTGAATTAGATAGAAGTCACCCTTCTTCCTAATATTGCTTTCTAGAAGCTACTAATGGTCAGACACCAACCTTAACTGTTCCTTATAACCATGCTCCTGTTCCTCAGTTGGATATAAAACATCATATCAATCTGGTTGTGATAATGATACTATAAATTTATGCTTGTAGTAGCCTTCTGTGCACAGACCATAATTTCAAACAGAACCTTCCTGTAATAAATGAAAAAAAAAAAAAAAAAAAATACCTGCAATATAATATCTCCAAGTTTCTCCCTGACAATTCCTGTACCAAGAATGGAGCTAAGGAAGTCACCATGAGAACAAGGTTCAAACTGAAAGTTCCCTGTAATACTGAAAAGAGTAAATTTATGCAAATATTAGCCAAGGGCCCAAGAGGTCTAGAAACATTGAAAATGGAAGTGTTTAGCTTGACAGTTTTGCTACCAAAAATTATAAGACTTGCCTCAATGCTGAAATAGTATCTGGGTCACTTGTCAGTTCTTCTGGATGTCCAACAGAAATCCGACAACGTTCAGCCTGGAGAGTATATATGTTATGTCTACATACAAACACAGAAAACTTATGTATCAAGGGAAAGGAAAGCACTTATCTAGATATTTACCTGTGGGTAACCTCCTTGTGCAATTGCTTTCACATCTGCCAATTTTTCCAATACTTGCATAGATTCCTTCAGCACTGGAGGGGTTAGAAAATCCGTATGGAGAATCTCTCGTCTTAATGATGCTCGTCTAGCCTACAAGAAATTGACAACAACCGAGTCAAAGATTAAATAATGTTTTAAAGGGTGAGATTTTAAGATGTACAATGGTCCAAAAGCCCATTCCTACCTCAATTTTTTTTTTGCCAAATACAATGAACAACAAACTTTCATGAGGGAGGGAAAATGGGAGGACCAAGGTTGTTCATGAAATGATTTAGGCAAATCTAGAATGACATTTATATGGACCAGGGAAAAACCAATTACCATCTCAAGAATATGCTTCACCTCTTTTGTTACACTTCTTTCTCCTACTCCCTTGAGTAACTCGTCAACTTCTCCTTTTAAAGCTTGCACTGTCTGGCTTATACCCGAAGCTGCTTTTTATAAAGCATTAAAAATGAGAAAATGGATCATGATTGAGATGCACAAATAACAGATTTAGTTTACAGGAAATACAGACTTTAATGAACTAACAGTTCAAAATTAGTGAAAGAAGTTATGAATATATTGCTTCTCCAGGACCCAGTGAGCATCTTTCTTTCCATCAGATGATCAAAGTTTTTCAAAATTGCTTAATAGTTAATAGTTTGGGAAAAAGGCATATAGATCATTGATGGGAAATCTCTCACATGTACACTGGCACTAACAAGGACTCTAGATGACACTAGAAAAGTCATTTGCCAATTTTCCCAGTGCACAGGAAACTTCTTAGGCAAAACATTAGATCCTCAATTTGTTGGTTTGTAGCTATGTATGGAAATAGCCAGACACCACTGCCAAAGCTATAGCACATTACATTCAGTGAAATGGAGTTGAAGCTCAGTTTTTAATTTATAGGTTACCTGGATGAAAACGCTGATCAAGGCTCTAGTTGATTTGATTAATTGGAGAGTCAAGCACTTTATTGTGATTCTAAGACTTAAATATCACTTACAATACACAAGCCCTCAACAACACAGCTGATAATCTGTCTTTAAGTACCTAAGCCCCTTCCACACAACTGCAATTTGTAGGTATAGTAAAGGTTAGGTTTAACTAATATGTAGATCTCCGAACTATTTGAGAATTTTCAAATAGGTCTCTATATTTTAAAAGTTTGTAATTGGATCCCCTAATATATAGAAAATTTGTAAATGGGTCTCTCATTAATTTTCCGTTAAGGTTTCCAACAAGTACAGGGACCTATTTGAATTTTCCTAAAAAGTATAGAAATCTCTTTGAATTTTTCAAAAAGCATAGGGACCTACAAATGACGAGTGAACATAACCCTAATGCATACTTAACGAAAACCTAACGAAAAATGTATGAGATGCCCAATAACAAATTTTCTATGTGTTCAGATACCCAATTACAAACTTTTAAAATGTAAAGACCTATTTGAAAATTATCATGTAGTTCACCGAGGTGCAGATTAATTTAACCTAAAGGTTATGATTGTGGAGCAATACGCCTACTCTATCGAGTTTAACACTAGTTGCCAAATCACAAACGGCAAGTTTTCAACTTGATCATAATTTATGAAACCACTTTGTCCATTATTAAGCTATATTCATTAAAAAATGGGGATATTATTATTAGCATTCTGGAGTCAGGTCAATGAACAAATATTCTCGGCTTTGTTTTCAGTACCCACAATTTCTTTTGTCCAAAAGATTACATTTTTAAATGATTCAACGAAACGGGTATGCGAAACAGCATGGAGTTACATATAGCAGTGAGAAAAACAAAGGAAAAATGGAAAGGATAAGTAAGTAGAGACCTGAAGAAGTAGAAATGGAGAGAGGAGGAGAAGAAAGGGCCCTATGGAGAGAGAGGTTGAGATTGGTGCGGAGAATATGAGAACGAGAGAGTGACAAAGCCTGAGCTGCTGCTCTTGTTGCAAAGGTATAAGTAGTGGCAGCAGCCATGGCTCAAAATGGGGGAACCTCCACTCCACTCCACCTTTCTGGACAAATGACATTTGTCCATCCAAGTTCATTCACCCAATAGAATAGAAAGAAAGCATTTCACTAAATATCCAATTTGATTTTTAAAATTATAAAATTATATTAATTTAATCTCTATATTATTAATATTTCAAAATGATTCTTGAAATTATAAAATATAGCAAATATATCATTAAAATTATTCACTTAGTTTCAAATGTATCATTAAGATTACTAACTTAATGTTATTATAGCCGATACGAATATCAATGGAGGGACGAATCTAATTAAATTTATGTAATTTCAGGAATCATTTTAAAATGTTAATAATATGGAGATTAAGTTAATATGATCCTATAATTTCATGGATCAAATTAAATATTTACTCGCAAGAAATCCTTGATTTGTTTAGATTTTAAAAAAAAATTAATTTTTCTAAAAACTAACTTTATAAAAAGTATTTTTTTTAAAACTGAAAAATATTTTTTTTATAAAAGTTAAATTTCAGCTTTATTTATTTTTTGCTTTTTATTTAGTAAAAATCCAAATAAATACATGTCGGCAGAAGTAATCACTTTTTTATATATAAAAAAAAAAATCTAAACAAATAGACCCTTAAACTTCATAATTTTGTATTTGTCACTAAACAAATAAATGCTCTTTGTGCAATCTAGGGATGGTAATAGGTACTGGATTCGTTGGGTATCCGTAAAAATTATCCGTTATAGGTAGGATAATTATCCGATAATTGGGTATGGATTCGGGATACGGATAATTGCTCGCAAAAATTAATGGAGATGGGTGTGGATACGGATACTTTAGTACCCACCTTGTCCCATACCCGCACAATATATATATTTATTTTATATATACATAATCTGAATATTTGATATATGATATAATATATTATATTATGATATTAATTTAAAAAATTTAAAAAAACTTAAGGAAAGTAAGAAACTCTCTCTGACCTAATATATTTCATTCTCACTCTCCTAATTATCTCATTGTGACCGACGCCGTTGATTCTGTATCACTACACCTTGCGGTCCTTAATTAAATTTGTGTTTGTTACTTTTAATTAGTTAGACTAATCATTTACTTTCTTATTTTGTTTTAGTTTTTATTGACATAATTGGACCAAAACAATATTTACATTTGAAATACAAATATCTGTAGTCTTTTGGGGACTTTGATTCAGATGATAAGATAAGATACCATTATTTACTTTACGATATTTTATTAATGAATATCTTTATAATTACACTTAATTAGTATAATATATCTTTTTAATAGATTTTAGAGAGTACTAACAATGCAGGAGCGGCAACTTTATAAATTATTGTTGTTACAAATTTATTTACCAAGTTCAAATTTTGAGGAAAGAAATAAAAACCCAAATGCCTCTTATTCAAAACCCAGATGAGGATCTTGAAACGAAGGATCCCAATCTCATCGCTAAAGCAGAGGAGGTCTCTGAGTTAGTGACTCAGATTTCAGAAGCATGCAGCATGAGCGAGAGCTTCTCAACCGCCACCAATGCTACCATCGTAGAGAAGAGAGAAGAAGACGAAGCAACAGAGAGCCAACAACAACTCACAAGTGGAATCGATCCCCATATGTTCATCCAATTTTTCATTCTCTTCATCCAAATGTGTTCTTCTAACTCAAAATCATATGCCGGAGACGGAGGCGACGAAGAAACGGATGTGGGTTCAGATTTGTAACACTGCAACCTCTTCATTTTCTGATTTGGTTTATTTTCGGATGTTAATTTTATGGGTTGATCATCTTCATGTTCTAGGATTTGTTGATTTTCATGTTCATGTTGGTATGGATTGTTCATGATCATTTTTTTGATTTGATCATGACTTTTTAGGTTGTGTTTCATGATGGTTGTGCATTTTTTGGATTTTTGAGTAAGAGAGGGAATGAAATGGGTGTGGACGCAGAGCTGAGAGAGGGAAGGAAATAAAAAAAGAATTCTAGAGGTTGAAGAAGGCGTGGAACGGAGCAATAGTGAGAAAACAGGTGTGGATGACATATGACAAAAAAAAAAAAATTAGTGGTGGGATTACTTGATCCAACTATAATTAAACATGTTACACCGTGAGCAATATATATTGCTCTCTCACGCTAGAACGAGCCGTGAATCCCATTTATATTTGGATGTGAAAGATATATAGCAAAATGTGTATACAAGCATTTATACCGAGCGCATTTCGGGACTTTTAACTTACGCATTCATAATCATATCTTGCAGCTACTAACTGAGTTGACTCAAGATGATCATTTACATTCATATCTTCATCCGTGAGAATTAAGAGGAGTAGTAGGCGAGTGGCACTCTCAATCAAAGAATTAAAGTTAAAATCCTAGGCCGAAAAACCATTGATTTGAGTTAAAAACCACAACTTTTCAGTAAATTTAAACTTTAACCCGTTACACGGGTTTTTCATATTTACTTATGCAACAAAATCAGAAGGTATTGATGTAAAAGATAAAATAGGCTCAATTATAGTCAAAATAGTGAGAATTATAAAAATATGGCTAAAATATCATTTTGATCCTTTAACTTATTTTTTAGTTTTAATTTGATCCCTTAACTTTTAAAAGTTTCAATTTGGTCCTTAACTTGTCTCTGTTAATACAAATTAGTCATTTCCGTCAATAACATAATCAAATGAGTTTCAAATTAGTCCTTTAAATTGTTAAAAAAATTTCAAATTGGTCCCTAAACTTTTAAATTAGTTTCAAATTGGTCCCTTAAATTTTAAATGAATTTCAAATTGATCCTTTAAGTTGTTAACACGTACAGTACTTTCGTCACTTTTGCTTATGTCATTGATGAAGAGGACTAACTTGTGTTAACAAAGACAAGTTAAGGGGTCAAATTGAAACTTTTAAAAGTTAAGAAATCAAATTAAAACTAAAAAATAAGGTAAGTGACCAAAATGATATTTTAGCCTAAAAAGATAAAGTGGTGTGAGTAAAAATGTGTATGAGTAACATTCCTCTATTTCAAATTATTAGTAATTGTGTATGGAGAGAAATTTGGTTAGGAGAGGTTAGCCTTTAAATATCGTCCAGTATCTCGTGAGATTAGTCTCTGCAGTTGCACGTGGAGGATATCCTGGGAAACCAAAAAAAAATTTTATTCTTAATTGACCTTTGATTTTTTTGTGAAATGATTTGTATCGTGTGTATGAACCATGAATTTAATATCGTTTTAAAAAAATGAATTTAATTGTTATACACTGACAGTGTAAAGTTTTTTACAATGTCAATCAATCACCAATCATGATATGAGTGACTTTTAGGGCTCGTTTGGTGGCCAAGATAGGATAATGATGGATAGGATATGAGAGCTAGATAAGGATAGGATAAGATATGAGAGCTGGATAAGCACTTATCCTATATAATGTTTGATGCGCATCAGATAATGATAGGATATGATATAAAATATCCACAAATGAAAAAATTACCCTTATATCAAAATTACATTTTTTGTTTCAAAAATAAATTTTAATATTATTTGATTTTTTTATCAATTTAAATTAAAAGTATTTGATAATATATATTTTTGACTTTTTAATTATACATTAGTCCATTTTTAAATTATAAAAAATTAACTTATGATATTTTTTTTAACTTTTTTTTATAAGAATTGCTAATTAAATCACATATTTTAATTAGTAAAAAGGTTGACTGATTAGGTTTGAAACCATAATTAAATAATAACAATATTAAGGGTAATAGATAAAAAAAGAAAACATTTTCTTATCCTATACTGTTGATTCTAATCGAGTCCCTCCCTCAGGATGGAATTATAACTAAGTAGCAGGATATGATAAGCTAACAGAATAAGTTTATCCTATCCTATTGGTTTACCAAACTATAGATTAAAGCAGGATATGATAGTTTATTCTATCATGCCGCCTTTATCCTGATCGCCAAAGGGGCCCCTAAGGTAGTTAGGATAAGAGTCAATATTTTTACTAAAATAGCAATTTATGATAAAATGTCTACGTAAAAGAGTTTTACAATCGTTGTATATAACAATTAACCTCAAAAGTATATTGATTTAGGGCCTGTTTGGCTAAACGGCTTAATTAAGCGATTATAAGATAAGCGCTTATCATATAAGCGCTTATGTATAAACGCTTATCATATAAGCGCTTATGTATAAGTTATTTCTATAATCAAAGAGAAAATATAGTCAAACTATCTTCATATAAATTAAAAGCTATTTTTATAAGCTATCCTGGAGAGCTTATCAAAATAAGCTGAAAAACAGCTTATGGACATGTCATAAGCTAGTTCCATAAGCCCTCCCAAACACTCTAACAAGCGTTCATGCCAGTAAATAAGCCCAAATAAGCTATTTATAAGTCAATCCAAATAGACCTTTAGTATTGTGGTTCCATAGTATCACCCTCAACCAAACTCTACGAATTTCGGCTTATTTACTTTTTTGAGTAAGCCTAACCATTTACACTAGAATTAGATAGAAAATTAATAAAAATGTTCCTATAGACTGACCTAAGTACTAGTTAAGAACTAAGATTAAAATGAATTATTTCTTAATACTTAATCTATGATATCTAATATAGGTTGTCCTAACTCTTAACTAACTTAGTTGATAAATTTATTTGTAAATGAATATATAAAATTTAGTGATTAAATTTCATCCTCACCCTTTAATTCCACTTTTATTGCTCTCCCTCTCCAATATATGGGTTATTTACTAATTGAAATTTATAGAAATTATCAAAATCATTATTTATAATAAAAGTCTAATATCTAATATACAAAAGAGTCGCCACCTCCAGTTTCTTTTCCTTTTTTTCAAATTATAATTTTTGTTTGGTAAATAAAAAATAAAACATTATTCTCTTTAAGTATTATTTTTTTCTCTACGTATTCTCTCACCTGATAAATGATCTCCCCTACTGTTTTTTTCATACACAAAAACTTCAAAATCAAACTCAAGACCAGATCCTTAAACGTGATCTTTTAGATGACAAAAAAATGGATCTGTCAATAAAAATGAGTAGAATTTTTAAATTACAAAACAATATTTTCAAACAAAAATGTAATGTAAAAAGTCAATATAATTCACCCTAAAAACTTATTTTAAACAAATTTACCACAAACTGATTATAATCCAATTGGCAACTTGAAGTCTTGGACCAATGAACTCAAAACTAATCCCATACAAATCCAAATAAAGACAGGTTCAAATTCTAGCATCCCACCTACCTGAGTTTAATTTCCAAACCATGTACAGACAGTGTGTTCAATGTCATAAAGACTATATAACCAACATGTAAGACTTTTCAATATAAAGTTCAGTATGTCATGGTACCATTCCTCTGAACAATTAAATTAAACTAAATAAACAAATTCAAGTTTCCGGTAAACATCCCATGAAATCTGAACAAAATTTGAAAATGCATATTCAAACTAAAATGTAATGTACGCAGCTTCTCCCCAAAACAGGAGCTAAAGGACAACAGTATGTTTTTGATCCATTCTCCTAAGAGGATGTATAGGACAGAAAAAACTTAGGCTACCCTCACAAACCTAGCCACCTCACTAGGAAAATTGGTTTTACAGCAGCACCTTCTAGATCTAAACATTTTCAGAAAAGATAGGTGTATCCAAGCACCACCAACATCAGAACTAACAAAGCAGCAGCTGCAACCCAAACCCAGTAATTGTCAGACTTTTTCCGCCTAAGAATAGCTTTCGGAATAACTTTGGGAATCGAGTCAGGGCCACTCGCTCGGCTCCTGGACCGAATAATACTCTCCTTTGGGGCCTTTTCCTTCACCGGAGCCGGGGCTTCAACGTTGTCATCGACCTTTTCTTGTTCTGTAGCGTCCACTACTGCATCTTCTGGTTCCTCAGGATTCGGTACAGTTGCAGTGCCAGAAGCTTTCTTCATTGCTTTCTTTGCTTTCTTCTCGCGATCCTAAAACAAATTTCAGGTTTAAATATATATAACTAAATTTTATATATGGAAAATTATATCAATGGAAGAATGAGAAGTATTGCATCAACAATCACCTTAAGCTTCTTCTCAGCTTCCTTTTGTGCTTTGAGAGCTGCTTTAGCTGCAGCTTTCTCTGCTAACTTCTTCTTCCTTTCCAAGGCCTGCTTTGCTTTTGCAATTTCTTCTTCTCTTTTGATCTCTTTCAACTTTGTAGCATCAATTTCAGGCTTTTTGGCAGGAATCTCCTTTTGAGGATTTTCAAATTCATATTCATCAGCTTCTGCTAAATCCTTATTATCCGGTTTGGACTTCGAATCTCTCCCTTTGTTTTTGGATTCTTTCTGAACCACCTGAGTGGGCAAAGTATCTTGTGGAGAAGGCTTAGGCTCCTCCTTTGGCTGTTTTGGGATGGCTTTTGATAATGCATTAGTTTCAGCAGGTTTTGATCCTTCCAGCAGTGGCTTTTCATCTGGGTTCCTCATCCGTCCATCCCTACTCAACTGCCGCATGTCCAATGATGGCAAAATTCTTTTCTCATAATCATTCCTAAAAGCTTTGTCACTGTTCCAGAGTGACATAAATTTCTCAACCTGGAACCAGAAAAGAAAAAAAAAAATCAAATAATAAGATCGCAACCACAACCCATCACAATCAAGAAAAGCAGGAGAAAGTGATTAGATGGTTAAAGTGCAGTGCCATTATTAAATATCCGATAGCTCCAAAGAATGAAAATTATTAAATGAAGGATAGTGATCTGAAGGGTGAATATTATGTGGACAAACCTCTGTCAGTACAAGTTCCTCAAGAGCGTTAATATCTTTCTTTGCAGCAAGCTCCCGTGCTTTGTTCAAAAGCTGACGACTTTGGTAGAAATATAAGTTCTGAATAAGATAAAATTAATTAAAAATTCAGAATTTCTGCAGTGCAACATCATATGACTGGAAAAAACAAACAAGTTTAGAAATAATGATAAAAAGATTACTAGAAATTTATATCAAGGACAAAAACAATAAACAGTACGTCAAGTATGTTTACGATGAAATTACATCAAGAACAAAATTGTACTTTCCTGGGTTGGTTGTCTGTTTGGTAAAACTAAGATTCTTGTTAGTTGTTACAATGTCAACTAGATTTCTAAAACAGCAAATTTTAGGTACAAATTTCGCAAAAAGTAAGATTAAATGGGATACCTGGTACGGATTAAGTAGGAGAATTAAAAAACAGGAATGGAAGTCATTGAATGCTTGCAGTTAAGAGAATTACGAGGATAAATGAAGATGGAAGTGACGACATCGCCACATTTTGCATTCAATCTTAAACAATCATTCATACCAAATGAGATGTCAATGCAAAAGTAAGGTTCAAAGAAAACAATTTTCAACCTCCATATTCTCCACCTTCTCTACCAAGCACAAAGTGAAAACCATAACCATTTCATCCTACTCCATTTAGCATTCCCTGTATTTCACAACCTCATTTTCCACTTATTCTACCAAGCACACCCTGAAACAATCACACTGGACACTAGATGGTGCTCATATATAAAGTGATACATACCCCCTCATCGCGCTGTTTTCTCAGCTTCTGAATGCTCTCAAAAGCTTCTTCCCTCTTCTGAGTAATAGCTGTCAGTTCTTCCTGTAGAGACTGGATATCCTTGTCTATGGTTTTTAGTTCATCATCAATTTGCTTGATTTTGGACACAATTGCTTGCCTCTCCTTCTTCGCTCCACTCAAATCCCCACCTATAAGCTGCAATGACAATTAATGTCACAATAATTTTTTGAGTAATACACATTGAAAAAAATTCAGAACACTAAACAAAACAAAGGAAGCTCAATATCACAAATAAAAACAAAAGTATATTACCTTAACCTGATCTTGGATGGCATCTTTATGCCCAATAGAATCCTGTAACTTGGCCCTCATGGTAGCATTGGCAATAACTTTCTCCCTTGTCCCCTCAAGCTGTTTGATTTCTCGAAGGAGTTGTTTCTCCTCAGCCAATGGAATGCTCTCATGCTGAATGCGGTATTGTAAGCTATATATCTGCATTTGTCAAAGCATATTGGAGTAGTGAGTGAATGGAGAAAAGAAGTTGAGATTAACTACAATACATACAAAGCAATGAACTCTGCATTAAAAAGAACTTGGGACACATAACATACGACATCATTAAGTTCCTCCTCAGACGAGCATAAACCATCCCGACCACTACGCAGCTTTCCCAGTGCCTGCTGCAGGGGTTCAATCTCTTTCTTTCTCTCATCCACAATACTCTTAAATTGCCTGTTGTCACCTCTTAGAGACTTGATCTGAGAAATCAACTCTGCTCGATCTGACTGCAATTAAGAGTTTAAAGACCAAATATACAATTACATTAGTACTTCAATTGATCCTGCTACATGACACAACAGTAAGTTCTTCTCCTAAAGACCATATTTCCCGTTTTCCAAATGCAGCTTCCAATCAATAGGCCCAATAGGTGTTTAAAGTAGGCATAGTTATACTGAAACTAACCAGATGATGGCAAGAAGGGGAAATTACGAAGAGTTAACAATTAGGTACTTCATATTTTTACCGAAAATGTATAAGTGGAAAAGTACTGTGACAATAAATATAAAAATTAAATAACTTTGCATAGAAGACATTATGCATAAGGGATGATGCCTGTTGAACACATTGCTTGAGAGCTGTAACTTGACAGTTAGAGGGGAGAACATGATAAGGAAGAGGACTGAAGGAGTACATTAATACACAGACCAAGGTAGTCAAAGGGAAAATGCACGCACGAGGGAGTTTCAATGCCTTGAGTCAAGAGGCGCCAAAATGTACATGCCACACTACAGCAAGGCGTTACATTAGAAAATAAAATATGTCTCTTTTGCATCAATTTTCCAAATAAATTAACTACTCGAGCATACCATTTATAGTAAAAATAAAAGACTAAATGTACCATTTTAAAAACCCTAAGCTGCTTGCTGCTTAGAGTCCCAAATACCGACAAACAGTTAGTAGTTACGAATAAGACACGCATATGGCGCTGACCCCTTCTGAGGCCTCGCCTTGGCACCTTCTGGCCTTGGTGCCATCTGGCGCCTCACCTTGGAGCTAACAACTCTACACTGACACATCCTACTTCCCTCCTTGGATTCTCATCCCATTTTGAACTCCCCTAATAACAGTTAAAATTTTAACAAGCAACCATAAGGAACAATTTGCAACTCACCCGCTTCGCCTTCAGTGCTTCAGTGATCTGAAACCGAGCTTGATTTCTCTTGCTAATCTCTTTATCAAGCTGATCGATTTTAGATTTGATGTTTGGATCATCATAAGGCCGGCACCTGACAAAATAAAAGGAATGAATCTGCTTAGGTGCAGGCCATTCTTCAACTGCATCTTTCGGGACATTGGAATCTGCAACATCATTTCCTTCCCCTTTAGCAGATTCATCTCCATGTGACCCAAATTTTATGGGTTCACCACCTCCCAGATCCTGCTCCAATTTGCCATTATCCTTTTCATGCAAAACAGATTTGCCTCCTTCAGCACCGTTCTCCACTGGTCCTTGAACCATTTCAAATCCCGCAACCTCAAGCGCCATGGCTCCAACTACAAGACAGCCTCACAAACCCTATGAAACCTAATTCCATAGCAAGCAAAAACGGAAAAAAAAAGCTTCATATCAATAAAGGGACGATGCAGGAGCACATATAATTCAATACTTTGATCCAAAGGCTCAATAAACAGACACACAAATGCTAAACCATGAATCAAAAAGAAAATTTTTAGGGATATTAACCGTAATTATTATTATCAAATAACATATATATAAATGATAATATGAAGAACAAAGCTATATGAATGATGAACAAAGCTATACGTGAACTCCATCAATTTGATCACAAACAACCAATTTCAGCAGGGGAAGTGAAATGGACAAAGGGATCTAAAGATTACCATCTTCATCTCAAACATGCAAAAGAAATAAAATCACAAACACCCCAGCTCGAATAGACTGATAAAAATCTGATTTTTAGGGTAAAAGTCAAACCTTATTCTATGAACAAACCCAGCATGCAAATCCAAATCCCAGAAAATGAAGAACAAAACAAATCAAAATTTCCAAAAGGGCATGATCTGATTACACTGAATGATCACATAACCATTGATTCAACCAAATCTTTGAACCTAGAAACTCAAAATTGCATAAAGATCACACAAAGCAATAAGAGAGAGAATACCTGTGTGCAGAAAAGAAGACCCCTTTTGACAAAAGGGTCTCCAAAACCAAGTTGCAGACACAAAGAGAGAGAGAGACAGAAATACTGAAATAGAGGAGAAATTATAGCTTATTGTGTTGCCACTATTTATATAAATGAAGGTGAAGATTTTTTCAGGTTCAGCAGTGGATTTCGCTACCTCGATTTCTTCTTCAAACAGTAAAAACGTTGGACTACCGTTTTTCTTGACACAGTTATTTTAAGGTTTTTATTTTTATTTTTTATTTTTTTTCTTTTCTTCCTTTTTTTGGAAAAGATATTGAGATAAAAAAACAGGTTCTAGTTTTTTGCAATTTTGGTTCTATGTTGTCTTTTATTCTTCTACTTTTCGACAAAGTAGGAAGTTTTGTTTCTTTTAGTAAAACATTTGTTCTTTATGGTTTTTATGGTATAGTGTTGATTTTTGGCAAATGGAATCCGCAAAATAAATATTACATGATTATATAAGAAAATAGGTTAATCGAATTTGAGGTGCTTTTCGAAACATTGCATGGATTTTACTTTTTGTTCTGAACTGAACTGAGGAATTGGCCATGTTGTTTGATGGAAATAACGTAGTACCAATCCAATCCAAACTAGTTTAACGCTTATTTAAGGTTCTTTTATTTTGTTATTAGTTTTCTGTTTTTATTTTTTATTTTATTAATAATTATAAAAATATTATTTTGTTTTCATTTTATTATTGTTTTTAAAGATTTGTATCGGAAAACATGAAACAGAGAAAATAAAATATTGTTTTCAGTGTTTCCGTACAAATCTTTAAAAACAAAAAAATAATAAAAATAAGATGATATTTTTATAATTATTAATAAAAACAGGAAATGAAAACAGAAAACAGTATGGACCTGTTTGGTTTGTTTCTAGTTTTCTGTTTTCATTTCCTGATTTCAAACATAATTACAACACAAATAATTATAAATCTGTCACATTGTTTTCATTCTGTTTTTTGTTTCCGAAAATTTGTATAGGAAACAATAAAAACAAACAAAAAGTTGTTTTTAGTATTTATTATACAAAACTTCGAAGATAAGAAACAGAAAGGAAAAAAAATGTGACAATTTTGTAATTATTTGTTTTTAATTATTTATAAAAACAGGAAATGAAAACAGGAAACTAGAAACAAATTAAACCGACCCTAAATAAGCAAACGGACCCTTAACATCTGCACCACCTACTCTATTCTACAACACAACATTGTGTCTGTCTTTACCTTTTGTACTTGTCCAACAATACGTTTGTCCCTCATATTGTGGTACAGCCAGAGGTAGTTATCCCTTGTTTCATCATATTGCGGTAACTATTTAGGTATACTTGTAGGTGATGGCTAGCATGAGGTAGCTCAGCAAGCGCCTCATGGATGAATCATCATATTTAACCATTGGATATATATTAAAATAATTAGTGGTTCAGATTGAGTAGTCCAAACTTTTATTTTTAAATTTTTTAATTTCTAAATTACTTTCCTACCCCAATCCAAAACCCATCCCAATCAGCCACCACCACCCTTATTCCTACCCCCAACCTGACATCAGAACCCAGAACCAGCAACCCCACCCTCACCACCGTCATTCGTTGAATATTACCAACGAGAGACTCAAAAGGGGGCAGCCCGTACGGTGGTGGAGCATTTGGACTAGATGACGGTGACAGATGATCAGGACGGCGGCGGGCTGAGTGTAACAACTGAGGCTGACGAGGGTAGGAAGTGATCGTCGGTGCATGAGGCACAGACAAGGAGCGACTTTTGGCAGACTTCTAAGCGGACGGACACATGAATGAACCGATTCACACCGGAATAAGAGGGATTCTGAGACTGTGCAGGTATGGGACTGTACAGTTGAGGAAATCTTAAAGGAATTTATTTGTACTACCTATACCAACAAGGTGCATCTTCTTTTTGGGAGCCCAGAACATAAGAACTTCATAGTTAAGCGTGCTTGACTTGGAGTAATTGTGAGATGGGTGACCTTCTGGGAAGTTTCGCAGAAAGCATGTGAGTGAGGACAAAGCACGCTGAAAAGATCCGTGTTGGTTTGTGGGGACAGTCGACAATCCTGAAAGCAGTCCGGGTCGTTACACTAAGCACGACGTGGCGGTTCGAACGAATGAACGGAGCTGAGGCTCAGATGTGATGCATGGAGCTCACTACGGAGAGACATCAGGATGGCACTGCCTCTGGTGCAGAGGTTTCAGGTAGGCCGAGGCGAGACAACGGAGGTGGGTGGTAGCGCTCCAATCTCAGACAGAGCTCGCGCGGCGGAGATGGGTCTCAACGGTGGTCCGTGACAGGACGACGGCGGGGCTGTGATGGACCAAAGCAAGATGTGGCAGGACGATGGTTCAATGGCTGCAAAGCAAAGACTGAGCAGCACGACCGGACGGTGGTCGGCGGGACGCGAAGGGTGGCAGGCACAGCGGCGGCGGCGGTCATGGGTTGTTGCTATGGGTCCTCTCCCTTCATCCCTCTTTCTTTTCTCTTTTTTTTTTTTTTTTTTTGAATGAACGAGTATGTGTTGCTTGGATTTGTATGAGAATGCTTGTATATTGTTGAAAATTGGTGGGATTATTTTCAGGTCTGGATTGGGATGGTGGTGAAGATGAAGATTAATGGAAATGGATTCTTGTTTTGTATTCTCTCATAGCTTGTACGGTGGGTTTTTATTAAGGTGGTGGTCGGTGGGGTGGTGGTGGTGGTGGTGGTCGGTCGGATGGGGAGGTGGGATGGTAGTGAAAGGGCAGGGAAAATGAGTTAATGATAAGGATAAAAATGGGTTTTCAAATGATTATTTGATGATTCATCCATGAGGCACTTGCTAAGCTACCTCATGCTAGTCATCACCATACTTGTACGCTATAAATAAGAGAGACATCCACGAAGTAGTTAAGTTCCTTTCTCTTTATATTTTTTCATAACTCCTCTTACACTTACTTACTTGAGCGTCAGTGTACTTTTGCATATATTCATCCTCTCAATTCATTGTAACATAGGAAGAATTAGGAGGAAAGAGCCACTCGACCGAAGTTTGAAGCTTGGATAAAACAACATAAATACATAATTTGGTGAGTTTTAATTAGTTCAATAATTTACAAAATGAAAATATGCCACTATACATGGAATTCGTAATTTCTTTTTATATATATTACCTAAGTAATTAATTTCCCGAGCTTCTTTTGATAAAATTTAATAAAATTACTTTTTATTTTTTAATATCTTTTTTTATATGAGGAGCAAAAAACCAAAAAACTAAGAAAAAGACAAAATAATGCAAAATCCCAAATAATCAACTAAACTAAATCACAAGGACCAACATGTGGTTAGTCTGAGTGGTAACGAATTCGGATCCCTTAAGTAAGTGATCAGATGTTCAATCTCTGGCTCTTACGTACGGAGAAAACTTGATTGAGGAGGTCAATCCCTAAATATCATCCAATATCTCGAGAGATTAGTCTCCATAATTATATACGGAGGATACCCGAAAAAACCAAAAATAAAAAACTAAATTATGAGGGGGCGAGACTAGCTCATACGACCCACTTTGTACGAACGTGTTAATGGAATGAGTTTTACTCATTCCTCTATCAATCTTTTTTCTTTTCCATCATTTCCTTTTTTATCCTCATTAAGTAATTAACAATAATTTGTTTTTGATGAAAATTAACAATAATTTGTTTGATTCGTCCCGTATTAAATAATGCTACTCTATCAGAAAATATGGTGAAAACGATATAATGAGTAGCATGTTAAGTTGTTAACAGTCATTCTTTTTTTCTCAATCTACATTTTTATAAGATAAACAAAAAAATATATAAAGTTAGTTAAAGTTTAATTAAATCAAAGAAAACTCTTTTATTACTTAGTAGTGGTATAAAAAAATATATAATAATTTTAAAACTCATTTTTATTTTGTAAATTATAATAAATTAATAGTTATAATATTATTAATAGATATTAAACTTTATAGAATTAAAATATGTGCTATAAATTGTAACTATAAATAAATAGGGTTAAATATGTTTTTGATCCTCGTAAAATGAGCGAATTTGGGTTTTGGTCCCTGTAAAAAATTTTTTTTTTTGTTTTTGTCCCTCCAAAATCTAAAATCACTATTTTTATCCCTATTGTCATATGACATCCTTTAGCTACTTATGTGTCTAATAGAAGGTCATATGGTCATCCAAGGAACACCCAATGATTTCTGTGGTGTCATGTTAGAATATGTTTCCCCTAAAATTTTCCTTGAACCTTAAAATGAATTATATTTATCTCCGCATAATTAATGCTAGAGACTAAAAACGGTGATATTAAATTTTAGAGGGATGAAAACTAACGAAAAAAATTTATAGGGATCAAAACTAATATTTGCTCATTTTATAGGGACCAAAATTAATAATTGTATATTTTAGAGGATGAAAACCAGAGAAATTTTTTTACAGGGACAAAAATCAAAATTCACTAATTTTTTAGGGACTAAAAACATATTTAACCCAAATAAATATTAGGTTAAAATACATTTTTGGTCCTCTAACTTATTTTTAAATTGGTCCTCTAACTTCCAAATGTTACATCACGTTTGTCCGACGTCAATTCTGTTATAACGGTGTTAGATTTTCACTGCTAGTGTTTAGAATTTCGTCGGAATTTCGCTACAACCCTCCCTTGTCTTCTTCCTTTCTCTCTTTTCACCCCCAACCCCGCCATCCCTCCAATTCCTACCCCACCGTTCCTTCACCATCTTTATCACAAAATCTTTCCTTCTTCACCCAATCTTCTCAACTGAAAACCCAGTCTGTGAATACATATATGGTGTAGTTTCCAAATTATGCTGAGAAAGGCAAAGTCACAATCTAATTTGACTACTGAAATTCTAATGTAGGGTAATTGATAATTTTAAAGGTAAGTAAGTCGCATGCCTAATTTACTCTTACATTCTCGAGTAACTTCAAGGATCTACATTGAGATAGTTCATTGATTTCAATGAGTTTTGGTATCTTTGACTTGCCATTGGATTCTTCATTTATTATAGGTTTAGCTTTACCCAAGCTTCGGACATCCCCATTCTGATGAGATGAAATTGACACATAGTTAACAACAATAATCATGATAAGATGCTCACTCCTAAATCCCAAATGTAACATCTTGAAATTTGTTCGAAGTAGTTTTGATAGGTAATAAATCCTTAGAATACTTACATTAGAAGTTTAGAAGAGTTTAAAGGTCCCTAAGTGACTTAAAATAAGTTTAATTAGGTAATTTTTGAGTAATTTTGGCCTAATTTCACCTATGACCCGACGCCCAACTTCAACTAGAACTTTCCTATTCCAAACAAATTCATTTGGCCGCAATATCTTTATAATAAGTGTATCTTTGTCGCTTAGCTTTTCAGAGATACTAAGTTCATCTTATTTGGATTCTTATAGCTGACTCAATACGTACAAGATATTCATGTCCCAGCGCCAGCATCACTACTTATGACTTCTAGCCTTATTTTGACCCACTAAACATTCATTTCAGCTTTTGTGATCTTCATAAAAGTTTCAGATATTTCTCTTAGATTTCCAACTATATAAAGTTCATATTTTTTGGATGTCTATAACTCAAGATATAAGCTAAATACAACGTTAAGCGCTGGGTAAATGGGCCCTAATCGCGTTGTAACGCGATTTGGGCTTTGGGAAGCCTATAAATAGTAACCTAATAAGCATTAGGAGCGTTTTCGGAACCCTAACCACCTCGAAAACTCAAAAAAGCACTAAAGAAAGGTAATTTGAGGATGTTACATTAGGGTATTAGAGCGAGACCTCTCTCAATATATACAGAGTGATTCAGGGACGAACCAAACGGAAGCTGGTGGACATGTGAAACTCAGGACTGAAAAGGGCGGGGAGTGGTTGTTAGTGTAAAAGGAAGCATGGACAAGAAGTGACTCCTGGCAGGCTTCTACGCAGAGAGACACATGAATGAACTGATTTCACACCAAAACGAGAGGGATCATGAGACTTTCCAGGTATGGGAATATACAATTGAGGGATTTAGAGGTTGTGCAGGTATGAGACTATAAAGTTGAGGAAAACTTAAAAAGTTGATTGGTACTACCTATAAAACAAGACGCATCTTCTTTTGGGGAGCCCATCACTTAGGAACTCTTAGGTTAAGCGTGGTTGACTTTGGAGAAATCCTGGGATGGGTAACCTCCCGGGGATGTTTTCCTAGGAAGCGTGTGAGTGAGGACAAAGCACGCTGAAGAAACCCGTGTTAGTTTGTGGGGACAGTTATCAATTCTGGAAAGCAATACAATCGTTACGAATGGTATCCAAGTGAGACCTCTCCCTCTACGGTGCGGTTCGGGGACAAACCAAGCACAAGTTGGTAGGCATTTGACACCCAAGGCTGAAGAGGCCAGGAAGTGGTCGCTGATGCAAAAAAGAAAGCATGGACAATGAGCGACTCTTTGCAGGCTTCTAGGCAACGGGACACATGGATGAATCGATTTCACACTGAAACGAGAAGGATCTTGAGACTGTTCAAGTATGAGACTATGCAATTGAGAGATTATGAGATTGTGTAGGTATGAGACTGTACGATTGAGGAAAGCTTAACAGAATTGATTGGTACTATTTATAACAACAAGATGCATTTTCTTTTCGGGAGTCCATCACTTAGAAAATTTAAGGTTAAGTGTGCATGGCTTGGAGTAATCCTAGGATGGGTGACCTCCTGCGAAGTTTTCCTATGAATCGTGTGAGTGAGGACAAAGAATGTTAAAGAGACTTGTGTTGGTTTGTGGGGACAGTCGTTAATTCTGGAAAACAGCTCGGTCGTTACACATTGTATCAGAGTAAGACCTCTCCCAGTACGGTATAGTTTGGGGACGAACCAAGCGAAAGCTGGTGGGCATGTTACATCTGGGTCTAACAAGGGTGAGGAGTGGTCATCAGTGCAAAAGAAAAGATGGACAAGGAGCGGCTCTTGCCAGGCTTCTTGGGGAGGGACACATAAATGAACTAATTTCATACCAAAACAAGGGGGATTGTGAGACTATGCAAGTATGAGATTATACAGTTGAGGGATTCCGAGACTCTACAGGTATGAGACTGGACAATTCAGGAAATCTTAAAAAGAATTGATTGATAACACCTATTAAAACAAGATGCATATTATTTTCGAGATCCCATCAATTAGGAACTCTTAGGTCAAGTGTGCTTGACTTGGGGAAATCCTATGATGAGTGACCTCTTGGGAAGTTTTCCTAGGAAACGTGAGTGAAGACAAAGCACACTAAAAAGATCTATGTTGGTTTGTGGGGATAGTCGTTAATTTTTTAAAAGCAATACGATCATTACGCTAGAATGGAGCAAAAGAAAGTACATTATATAACATGTACAAGTTTCATTTGTGCAAAAAACATCAAAATGAAAATGATAAAGGAAAGAAAAGAGAGGGGACAGGGTGAGAAAATGAAAATGCATAAGCATATATTTGAGAACGTGATGGAAATTAGGAAGTATGTTGGAGTAGAGGTGTTATCGTGAGGGTTTGGTGGAAGTACATCAGGCAGTGACTGATGACCTCGCGGTGGATCTGTACGCAGGGAGTGACAGTGTGCGGCGGCTTGGAAAGGGACGATGCAGTACGAGGCAGGTTGTCATCGATGATGTGTGTGATTTGGGTTGTTGGGCGATGGGTATGGGTGGAGGATGGTTAATGGTGAAAATAATGGAGGAATGGTGGGGGTGGAGTTGGATGAGTGAAGGTTGTTTGGTGGTGATGGTGTACGTGAAATAATGTGTTTTTTGTAGTAAGTGAAGAGAGAGAATAGGAAGAAAATGAGGGAGGGTTCCGGTGAAACTGCGAGAAAATTACAAGCACTAATAGTGAAAATCTAACACCGTTATAACAGATTTGACGTCTAGGACAAACATGGTGTAAGATTTTGAAGTTTGAGGACCAATACATAACTTTTATTAGTTAGAAGACCAACTTAAAACCTAGAAATAAGTTAAAGACCAAAAACGTATTTTAACCTAAACATTAATAGTAAAATTAAAAAAAAAATATATGACCAAGTAAAAAAAGAATATGTTTTGTTAAAAACTAGTACGTTAGATAAAATGATTATGCGCTGCTGAACATGTGGGATTTTTCCTTGTTTTCTAATCTCCCTCCAATGAATGTTTTGAATAAGATTAAAGCTATGGTGGCTCCTCATACAAGTAATATTCCTGATCGTATTGCATGGAAGCATGCTAACGATGGATATTTCTCTCTTTCTTTTGCATATGACTCGTTACAATCCTATGAGAGTTTTAAGCAACGTGGAGGTGGAGAGAGCCAGAAAGAATGAGGTGTTTGTTATGGAAGGTGTGTCATGAAGCTTTGTTAACTAATGATAGAAGATTTAGATGCAACATGACCTCCACTAATTTGTGTCCAGTGTGTTCATCGTTGGTGGAAGATCACTTCCATGTGGTCCGCGACTGTGTTATTGTGAAGGAGGCTTGGGTGGGTCTTCTTGGTTTGGGTAATAACAGTTTCTAATCAAGTCAAAACTGGCTTGAGTGGCTTTTTTTAATATGACTTTCGCATACACTATGCATGGTGTTGGTTGGAACGTTATCTTTGGAGTCATGATTGGTGGAGTAGTGCTTAGAGATGATATGGGTAACTTCATATTCGGGTATGCAGCTAATTTGGGGTCTTGCTCGGTTTTGATGGCCAAACTTTGGAGCATCTTTTATGGTCTTAAAACTACCTGGAGTAGGGGTTTTAGATCTATTAATGTGCTATCTGATTTCATGGCAGTAGTTATTCTCTTGAAAGATGGTTGTTATAGAACCAATATTTGCTTTTCTCTGGTTCAAGCGATTCATGATATTCATAAAGGCGAGGGGGTGCTTACTTGGAACCATACTCATAGAGAAGCTAATCAGGTAGTTAATGCACTAGCCAAGTTTGGTCTTTCTCTAGATGTCCAACTTAGGATTTTTGATATTGATCCTTCTTTTATTTTGAATGCCTTAAGGGCAGATGTTGCTTGTACTTGGTTCCCTAGATATTTTTAGTTTGTGGTTGTTTGGAGTTTAACCCCTTTTTATTCATAAAAAAAAGAAGACAAAATGATTAATTTATTTAGCATTTAGTTAAATTGTTTATAAATGGTTAGCAAATAGTAAACTCTTTTTAATACATTTTATTTTGTGGCATTAATTAAATTGTAAATATGTCATATTCTTAAATGTAAAAATAATGTTATTGCTCAACAATAAACATTACCTAAACACAACAATCAAGGGTTGGTCGAGTGATAAGAGTCTCGATTCCATAAGGAGGCGAACGCGAGTTCGAATCCTGGTGGCAGACACTCTAGTTGGGAGGTTCAAAATTGATTCTGTTCAAGTTGCATAGGTTCAAAATTCTTAAATCCAAGACATGAACCAATAATGTTGAGATTCAACGATTTAAATCCAAACCAAACCAATAGACCGATATAAACCGTCAAGAATGGTTAGGTTTGGTTTGAATCCACCTAATTTGTGGATCTGATCGAATCCGCTTATATCCCTATTTTTTTGTGAGCCCAAGGGTATCCTCCAACCGATAGTCAGAGATTAATCCCTTTTGATACGTAGAGATCATCGAAGTGAGTTTTGCTTCTCCTAACAAAACATTTTTCATACACACGGCAGGAATCGAACTCCTGACAATATGCTTAAGTAACCAATTTATCTACCAACTGTAGTGGGCCTTGTTGGTCGCTTACAACCCTAATTTTGATAGTGGTTTAAATTGTTTTGACCGACAATATTCATATTTTTGAGTTTGAACTTGACCAATGTACGAGTATTGTGTTTAGGCGTTCAAGTACACTTTGGTGCTACCCTATTGAATTTTGGTATAATCTTATCTATCTAATTATACCACATTGTTTACTTATTTTAAATAGAATTTAATTGATATGCACATGACTTTTGAGGGTTGAAAGAAAGACTAACTTCATGGTTAATTGTGAACAAGGTTATGCGAACCAATGAATGGTAAAGGTTAAAAGAAAGACTAACTTCAATGATAGTTGAAGTTTGAGGATCAATTGGAAAGAATCAGTAGTTGAAGATGCTTATTTGTAAATGGATAAAGTTTAAGCAGGGTTAATTTGTGCAGTTTTCAATACTATTGATGTAAAGTGTTTTACATTGTCAAATCAATCACATATCACCTCATAATTTATATAGTTTTCAATACTATTAATATAGATACATTTCAATAATTAATAGTTAAAATCTAAATACATCTTTTACTTAATTAAATTATAAATATAGTATTTATGTTTTAAATATAATATTTATATTTTAGTTAAATGGAATGTGTGAGCAAATATTAATTATGGTTAATATCCTTATAAAGAAAAACAGTAGCCAAGAAACTACTTATATTTAGGGGGAATTATTTAAGTTTTTTTTATTATTAAAAAAGTTATTAAAACTTATATGTTTATTTGTTTTGTTTCTTGGATATCCTGCACGTAACTGTGAAAACTAATCATTCAAGCTGTTAGATAACATTATAAGGCTAACTTCTTTCAATCAGGTTTTCTTCATATATAAGAGTCCGAGATCGAATCGAACCTTTGATCACTTGCTTAAAGAATTTGAAACCGTTATCACTCAGACCAATCACATATCGATAACTTATATGATTTTTTTTTTGTGATAAGCTTATATGTTGGCTTGATTGGGTTTTTATTCGAAAGCTAAAAAACATTTGAAAAACTCTTTTATGAGAAAATATATTTTCTAACTTCTCAAAAAAATTCTAGTTATAAAATTTATACAACAAAAATTTCTTTTTATAGCATTTTAAAATGAAAATCGGCCACCTGTGCGTTAAAATGAAAACGAGTGTGGCATGGTTGGCCGTGGGCGTTCTTATCGAGAAAGCATCCTATATAGATCTGGATGAGAAGAGAAGATCAAAGTACATACATATCCTTGCCCCTTCCCTTAATTACTATATGGTTTTTTCCACGTGAAATGCGCACGAAAGGCCATACTTCTTTCTTGCTATTCTTTTTTCATTTCTGTTTTCTGACTTTTCTACCCCCATTCAACTGGACCTGAATTACCTAAAGTCATTTTTTTTACACATTCACATCTTACTATATCTTTGGATTAACCTTCAGCTTTGTTTAAACATTTTTAGTGACAATATATTAACGCTTCCAAAATTGACAGTAGCAAATCCATTTTCCCACACCACTTCACCATCTGCCACTGGTCCCTTTCGAGGTTGAAATTGAATACTCCTATTACTATGTGGTGGATGATATTGAGAAAAAATGAGTAGGTACAGCCATGAGCCAAACTTTGTATATGTTGGACGTTGAAAGAATTAAATTGAACTATCGGCTCCGTTTAATGTTTTCATTATTATGTTTTATCTTTTTTTTGTGAGGAGTAGTTTACAATTAAGGCTCAAGTTTAATGATAAGACTCTTTTACAATGGTATATTTATAATGAGTATCATTATTGTCAGTAGTGACTAATCTCCATCAGAGAATCTGTTGGGCATATGAGATGGATCCTCCCCTCCTAATCCAGTTTTCTCTATACACAAGAGTCAAGATTCGAACCTTTAACCACTTGCATAAGATGCCGAAGCCCCTTACCACTCATACTAACCATATGTTGGTGACTAATCTTTAAGTTATTTACAATAAATGTTTTACTCTAAATTTAAATTATTTACTAAATTAATATAATAATGAACTTTAAGTTAAATTTAAAATATATTTATTTCTTGTACAAATAAGTTTATTTTATGTATAATCCAGTTTAATGTCATTCTAATTCTAATATCTTAGACATGATGTTGTGGGGATAGCCTTTGAAGGCCAGTGCTGTAGTTTTCTGTTGTTTGAAGGTTTCCACCCTTCATTTCCCCAATAAAATAAAATAATAACAATAACAATAACAACAAGAATAAGGACAACAAGAACAACAATATAATAATAATAATACAACCTCAATACCACACGAGGTCAGTGGTTCCAATGCTGCATATATTTTTCTAATTAGCTTCTTTTCATTCAATCATTCACACTTCGTCGTTGGGAATTGCTTTTCCTACTTTGTATGTTCGACTGTTAATAAAAGTTTCACTTGTAAATTGTAATCAATCACTATGATTCCTAGTTTGGACAAGCAAAAATAAAAACCTCTCCGTTAATCACTTAGATCATAATATACATAAGCATTAGGAGTCCATTGTTTTGGGGGTGGTTGCTCCTTTATATTTATATAAAAAAAGCAGGGTTTATTTTTGGATCTTCAAAATAAAATAAAAGAAGCGGCTTCTTTCTGTACATCAACTCCTTACAGTGGGGCTTGGGCCGCAAACTTTAACCACATTCCAATGAGCCTCTTTTTATTTGTCAAACAATGAAATAAAAAGCCAACCATCATTTTTAAGTCAAACCTGGTTTAGCTCTGTGTTTATTATTACTTTCGTTTTTGGGTGTAATTTTTTTCCCAGAGATAGAAGATCCAAGAAATCCTACAGATATTAACAAAGTACACTCACCAAAAACATGCACGCTACACTTCGATAAGAGGATGGACCACTTGAAGTTTGTAGTACTCAAATGATTTCAAATGAGTATAGACGGGATTTGATCATAATCATGTGCAAGTAACTACACAAGTTGAATTTGCTTGTAGTCTCTTCTAATTTTGGATATAATTTAATTTTTTAAATAGTGTTTCTTATAAAATGTTAAAGAATCTAATTAGTATTGTATTGTCAGTATAAAATTTTTACACTGTTAATCAATCATGAATAATTATATGAGTGGCTTTAAAGGTAGTTGGGATAAGAGTCAAAGGTTTTTAACGATGTTGCTATTTATAATTGGTTGATAATGTAAAAAATATTTATACTATCAGTGTATATCAATTAAATTCATTATCAAATATCTATTAATTAAATTTTTATGAAGCTTTTTGTGTGCATTTATGAAGTTTATTAATATAATAACTAGTTGTTATCGTCGTACGAAATTTAATGCTTAGCCGTTTTCTCAACTAATTAGCCGATGGATCGGCTAATCAGTCGATTTCTCAGCTAATTCATAGACTTGATTCCCCTTTGTGTTCAGACGATAAGCCGAGAAAATGGAATATGTTTTTCAGCTATGAGTTCCTAAAATGCGTCTAGTGTAGAATGTGAACTTTGATTCTAATTTTGCATAAAATAAATGAATGCGATAAAGGAAAGTAAAGATAAATGTAAAGGCTTGTGTTTGATTGAGTGTGTCCTCTTTAACAAGATTGTACAATGCCTATTTCTAATGTAAAACTTGTAAGCTATCCCTATTTGCCACATTCTCCACTATCTTAACTGTTTTTACAAGTGACTAACAATTGTAGCAACTACCTATGCATGATTCGACTAATAGGGCAGCTCCCCACTAACCATGAGCTCCTAAAAATCATGTTCATGTCTTCATTAGCTCCCATGATGCGAGATTTCTTCCCCAGCAACTCTTTTTTCCTTTTGATTTCAGTAGCAATTAACTTCTCTTAAAATCATGGTCTTAGAGATAATTCATTGAAATTTCTCTCTCTTTTTATTCAAAATTCTTTCACATCTGGACTCTTCCAAGCCCATTGGCCCAATGAACTTAGCCAAGTTCACGATCTTTAGCGTTCGGCTAATCAGCTGACGGTTACTCTTATTCGGCCGATCCAGTTCGATTAGCATTGTCGACTAACATTGCTAGTTACTATAATCAACTATCAGATGATATTTTTAGGTGATAACACTAGTAATTAATAAACATTTGATAGTTGTTTAAAATAGGGAAAAACTTAAGTGTTGTTTTCTATGTGTTTGTGGTGTTGTTTTCAATAAGAATAAACATTTGTAGTATGAATAAAACTTCTCCAAAGCGAACGCTTGAGTGTAAAATGAGAAAGTATTAGTTAAAGTGGCTGATATCTCAATGTAATTTAACTTATCAAAGATAAATACACTCTTATTTACTTTCTTTACATTTAAATTTTTTTTAAAGGAGTCTAATCCATGTAACAATAAACATGTTATATTTTCATTTTACATATATATTTTGTTGTCATTTTTTTTTCACTGATATATTTTTTTGTCATTATAAAATAGCATCCCAAGCATATACATAACATCACGTAAGTTTTATCCTTTAAAATACTCGTACAATGATGATGTTGTTTTAGGATAAATTTAGATAAAATAATTTTATGTATTTGTGGTGTTGTTTATAAATAAAATTATAGTATATGTATTTTTTTATAGCTTATTGGTAAGATGACTAAAAAAATGGAAGCTTCTAAAAACCTTTACCTAAGTTATCTTTTTCTCAAAAAAAAAAAAAAAAATACCTAAGTTTTCTTTCTAATTGTTTTAGGATAAAACTTAGGATATATATAAAAAATATAATAATAATAATAATAATTTGTCAAAAAATATATAATATATAATAACCATGACTTTCATTGGTATGTAATGTCAATGTAAAATTCTTTTATATTATCAATCAATCATAAATTATCATATCATTAACAATATTTGACTCTTATCATAATTATCTTCAAAATCACATATAAAATAATTGATGATTAATTAACATATGTTTGGTTTGAATTATTTCCAAGACAAATAACAAAAAGTAGCATCCCGGTATACTTTTATTGAAAGCTCCAAGTAATAGCTTTCTATCAAGGCGGTTTCAAATGGGGGTTTGTGATAAAATTAATTTAAAACAAACAGGTTGTGATTGTTTTGAACCACACCTCAGTTTTGTGGTTGTGTTTTTTTTTTTTTTTATCTCGCCTGATTAGTTATTATCATGTCAACGTGCTACGATCGGACGGCCAGTAAAAGACGATCAGGTCACCGCGTTGATGATTGACTTATGGATCAAGTCAATAGAATCTTCCGATCATTGCGGCACTCCCATCCCATTGAGAATGTAGTTTCGACCATTCCTTCCCACTTGTTATCGGGGCACGTTGTGGCGTAATTAATTGCATGCGATAGATGCTTTTCATCTTTCTCGTCCGCGGCAGATGTTCTTCTACCATACTATCTACCATTGTAATAATTGAAAAGAGTGCATGGCAAAATTTATGAATTGGATCCTCTAACTTTATGACGAAAATGTTATTTACCTTTTTTCTATCTTTCTCTTTATTCATTTTTTTCTCATTTTTATTTTTCATTTTTAATCATCATTTTCTCTCCTCTATAGATACAAAATCATCGTAACTTTCCCGTCCTAAAGTTAAAGAATCCGGATCCAAAATTGAGAACCATTGGATCACAAGAAAATTCATATATCAAAATTCTCTTTTGCAAGTGCAATAAATTAGTTTAGACTATTTATTGTCCAGCACTCCATATTTTTACTTTTTTGAATTCTTAAATGGATCCTGTATTTATATATCACTTATTTTTTTATTTTTTACAACTAAAATACTTTATCTCTCAAGCCGAGTATCTCTACAAGATTTATTAAATGGATCCCAGCAGTTACCCTACCTACTTACATTTCATCAATAATTTACATTTCTTTTTCTTAAAAGTTATACTTTCCAATGCAAAACTTTTAACCTATGCCCTAGTAAGACCTATAGCTTATTTGACTACCATATAAATTTGTTTGACAAAAGTAGATATGTTTGATAAACAAGTTTATCCCATTAACTTATAGTTTTCTTGTCCCATAAGTTATTTTATTTAGATTACAACTTATAACTCATTGACTTTTTTTTCATTTTCATTTTTATTATTTTAATGAAATCTCTACTTTATCTGACCCCTCATAAAATAAAGTTTCTATAAAAAATCATATAAACATATCGTTTTTATTTATATTATTTAATAAAAATATTTAAAAATAAAAATGAAAAATAATATTCGAATTGTAAAGCTTTAATTAGAATTTAAAATTAATTTATATAAAATCATATAAACATGTTCATTTATGTCATTTTATATTTATAAGCTAGTTCGATAATTAATTTTAACAAAAACTTCAAATTCAATCTGCTAGATTTTCAGCTATCAGCTATATATAAGCTTTAAGTTAAGAATTAGCTAGCTTATTAGAAAAAACTCCTCTAAAATAAATTTATCTTTATAGTAAGGATAATGCTAACCAATGCCCTTATGCCCTTAGGGCATTGGTTAAGGAATCAAAAGAAGAAAAAATTATTGGGAAGAAATATATTTAATATTTTGAGAAGTTAGATACTTAGTTTTTCAAGAAAAACTTACTATTTATGAATTCCTTAACCAATACCCTTAGGACACTGGTTAACAAGACCCTTAAAGTAATTAAGTAAGAATATAAATATCAAAATCTCAACCTACAAAATAATCTAAAAGCTAATACACTTTTATTTATTTACTTTACCCATAATTAACCTTATTTTAAAAGAGTTTTTTGTGTGCTTCATTTTAAAAGAGTTTTATTCTTTCTATTTCTGTTTAATTTATAATATGGACAGATACATCAACTGCACGTCACTTGGAGCTTAAGAAAAATTTAATGTATTCCTTTTTTTAAGTAATCCTTTTATTTTTCGTTTTTTTTGGGGTTACTTATTTCTTTTAAATTTTGGTAATTAAAAGATGGTCACTGTGCAGTTTTGCGCTAGTTAGTGACTTTGTTATGGGTAATGGTGGTTGGGATGTTAAACAGATGGAAGAGAGTTTCCAGAGGAGCTCATTAATCGTATAAGGGCATTCATGCCTCCTTTTCCTTCTGAACGGAGTAAAACCCCAATTTAGTCCCTGAAATTATAATACCGTATCAATTTAGTCCTTTAATGAAATTCCAAAACGTTCCTGAAATTGCAAAACGTTAATCAATCTAGTTTCTCCGTTAACCCCAGTGTGACACGTTAAGTACCCTGTTGGCTTCCATTTCATGTCACTGTACATGTGGATTTCACATCAGATGAGTCATTTGAGATGCTAAATCAGGGGCTAGATTGACACAGAGACTAAATTGATATTAGTGTCTCTCTCTTCTCTTTCCCCACTCTTTTTGCTACCTCTCTATGCTTCCTCTTTCTCTCTTTACAACCCTAAAATTCAATTGGCAACCAGGACCAGATATTGGAAAGCAAATTATTGAGTAAGGAGGTGTGATATACACTTTACTCAACATTACAATTCCTTATTTTAATTTGAATGCATAATATTGGTACAACTTCTTTCACACAAAATCTTGGAGTTGGAGGGGTTATGTCATCTATTGAGAAATGTATAGGTAGGTAACAGTGCAAGAGTTGGAATGCCTGGTCCCTGGTTGCCAATTGAAGGTTAGGGTTGCAGAGAGAGAAAGAGGAAGCAAAGAAAGTGGGGAAAGAGAAAAGAGTGACACCATTATCAATTTAGTCTCTGTGTCAATCTAGTCCGTGAAATTAGCGTCTCAAGTGACTCACTGATGTGAAACCCATGTGTACTGTGACATGGAAGCCAACCAGGCACTTAACATGCCATATTAGCGCCGTTAACGATGTCAGATAACTGGGGTTAACAGAGGAACTAGATTAATTAATGTTTTGTAATTTCAGGGACATTTTTGAAATTTCTTTAATTTCATGGATTAAGTTGACACGATATTACAATTTCAGTGACCAAATTGGGTTTTACTCGATGATGATGATGATATGATTGCTTCAACAAGAACTTGTGATGGAAGGTTCACCGTTAATAAAGAGGTGTTTGAGGAGGGATTTGGGCGTCCTATCAGGCCTGCAAGGTGGGTCATGGAGTATGCTAGTCAAATTGCTCTCTATATGGAGATGGGTTCCTCTCCAGTACTGGATAGTTCCAGTAGGAAAGAGATATGTGCAAAGGTTAGATTATTGTGTTAATTTTTTTATCATTTAAAGAGTTCTGTGTCTATCTCTCTCCTACTGGAACTATCCAGTACTGGAGAGGATCTTAACTCCTCTGTATGTTGCTGCATGGTAGAGGTCTAAAGCCCACACAAATGGTTAAATGGTTGTTCCCACCTCCCGATGGTTGGTACAAGTTAAATATAGATGGTGCTTCTAAAGGTAATCCGAATAAAGCAGGTTGAGGGGGATTGATCAAGGTTGATAATGGTTCTTGGGTGGCTGGGTTTGTTGCTCATATAGGTATTTGCACCGCTTACACGACTGATCTTTGGGGCATTGTGAAGGACTTAGAGCTTGCTTGGAGCAGAGGCTTGAGGAAAGTAGTGGTCGGGTCTGATTCTGCTTCTATTATCTCAGTCTTGAATGATGACTCTTTAGGAATGTGTTAGAATCGAGCTTATTGTGGATTAGTCAATGGTAGAATAAAGAGTGGGAAATAGTTTTTCCCCATACTTTTAGAGAAGGCAATGCTTGTACTAATTGGATTGCGAACGGTAATTTGTATCTACACTTGGGGTGATCATAATGTGGTGTCCCCTCCTTTTAACCTAGCCAGATTGCTTTTTAATGTTATGATTGATACTTCCATACCTCGTGTTATTGTTATTTCCTAGTTCTTTGTTTTTTGGCTATTTTTAGCTCGTTGAGCCCAAAAAAACTGTTAGAAGATTTTGACTAAACGATGTAACATTTAGCAAATATGGTAGAATGATCCATGAAAATACGTATACCTAATTTTGACATGTGAAAGAAAGAAAGAAGTTACCATTACGTATTTTGTTTGACTTATGGGCAGTGACAAATCTTGAATAAAAAATTTTAGGGAGCCATCAGGCACTAATCAAATGATGCACTTAAAATTCATAATTAATCATATAAAATTTTATCACTCAAATATATAAAGTGAGTAAACAATCAATATGTGAAATACTAGTCCATGCTTGATTATCTTGCAATGGTGCAAATGTGTGCAGGAGAGCTTAGAAAGCTTTAAACAGATGCATAGAGGAGGAGAAGCATAATTGTAGTGAGCCCTAATGATGTTGAGTTGAAAATAATGTCCGTTTTGATGGAATTCTTCCACTATTTGAATGTTTTTAAATCAATATGGTTTAATAATAATGTAAAACAAAGTAAAATATATGATAGTTTGTGTACTTTGTATGTAATATATGTTATACAAATTATTTTAAAGATATCATAAATAATTTTTTATATAAAAGAAATGGGGGATTTGGGGGAGCCGTACTTTGGAGAAGATGTGCCTCTGCTTATAGGATTAGGTTACACAAACTCATTAATCGTTCAATTTCCTTTATTTTTTAATGAACCACCGTAATTAGGGCCTTTGGCTCCCCAGTGGCATACCAGGGTATCCTCACAAGCTTCGACCCTTTAGACCGGTTATGAAATTAATCATCGATCGACTGCTTAAACCAGGGAATTAATCCTTGATTTTCGCAACCCCAACTAGAGCGTCGCCATCGATATTCGAACTTGCGTCCTCCTACTTATGGGGTCGAAATGCATACCACTTGACTAACCCTTGGTTGGTTAACCGTCCAATTTCAATGTGGTTATTTTGACTGAATACCTAATTAAGATTAAATACATAATTTGTTCTTAAAATATATATTTTGTATGCTTTTAGTCATTGATAGTGGTTGGGCACAAATAGGTTTTTTTTTTTTTTTTTTTTTTTTACAACCGGCACAAATAGTTAAATAATAGCAATTGTAAATATAAAAATGATAACTTGTGTGTATGACATATATCGTAATTAAGGTGAGTTTTTATTAGCTGTAATTTGTTCCCCAATAATTAAGGTGTGTTTATATTAGCAGTAATTATTTTCTTATAATCAACTATAATAAAATTAGACCAACATGTGGTTACAACATGTGGTTGATCTAAGTGGTAAGGGACTCGGACACCTTAAACAAGTGGTCAGGGGTTCGAATCCTGGCCCTTGTGTATAAAGAAAAACCTGGTTGAGAGGGAAGAACCCACCTTGTGCGCCCAACAGGTTCCCCGACCGAAATTAGTCACTGCTAATGGTGATGGATAATTCGTACCTATATCATGGTTACAAAAAAAAGACCAACATGTGGTTGGTCCGAGTGGTAGGAGACTCAGACGCCTTAAGCAAATAATAAGAGGTTCGAATCTTGACTCTTGTGTATGGAGAAAACCTGGTTGAGAAAGGAGAACCCACCTTATGTGCACAACAAGATTCCTCGACGGAGATTAGTCACCACTAATGGTGATGGATACTCTACCCTTATAACATGGTTTTAAAAAAAAAAACTCTAATAAAATTAGTTATTTTCGATATCTAAGTTAAAAAACAAATTTTAACTCACTGATTACAAAAATAAAAAAAAACCTATCTCTCATGCCTTGGAGGTTGGAGTTTACCACACAATGAGAGAGGAAAATAGATGTGTAAATTGACTTGCTAATATGGAAGTTTATCTACATATTATGGTTTTGAGGAAGTTGATTCTCCTTCAATAGAGCTAGCCATTTACATTCTTAGTGATGCGTCAAAGGCTACATTACTCCGTCTAGTTCATAATAGTTCATAGTTTTTCTTGGGCTTAGGCCCCTTCTTGTAAAAAAAAAAAATTAAATGATTTATTTCATTTAAATTATATAAAAATATTTTTAGTGTATTATTTTTTTATGTCCATTAAAATTGTATGAAATGATTTATTTATATTATATAATATTTATTTTTTTTATGATTACTTTAATAAGAACATCACAATACCACAATTAGCTTTTAATTATAATTATAATACTCAAAAAATATTTTTAGAAAAAAAAACTTTTTCTAGTTTGAAGAATATAATATATGATTATAGTAAATTCTAATCAAAGTATCTAAACATCCCAAATTTTTCAAAATCAAAATTAATCCAAAAATTACGAACTTTTATAAAAAATAATTAAGTTTTGCTAAACACCAACTTACTCGAGCAACAAGTCTTCTACCATAAAGAGCCATTGACAAAAGAGATTGTGAGAGTCCATGTTTGGTTAAGCATGATTATTTAATTAACACAATTTTATTTTCTCGTAGTAGTATTTTTACTTTGATAACATGTTTGGGTAGATAAATTAAGAGGGAGTGAGATCCTCTAGTTTTTTCTTTTCATGTTTTCTCTATATTATGAGAGAGAAACAATTGTTTTTGTCTGTCAAGTCTATTCAAATTTGCTTTTGTTTTTTTCTCTCATTAAAAGGAAAGGATCCAAAAATATGAATAAAAGCCGAAAACATCTATTTTTTTTTCAAACACTACAATATGAGCATTTTTTCCAAAAGTTGTTTCAATTACTTGTGATTATTTGACATATATAAAAGAAAAATATCCTTAAACTATTATGAGTATTTAGGTGAGTTGACATCAAAATATCTTAATAACTGTCTCTAATCAAGTTTTCATCTTTAATTAAGTAATTTGTATTTATTATTATTTTAATAATTTTATACATAGAAGTATTTTTTTATATAACTCAAATGAAATAGATTATTTTGGAAATTACTTTTCACATAAGGGCCTACAGAGGTTTGATTGGCTCAGGGCTTTGCCTGAGATGCAATCAAACCAACAAAGATATGCTTCATTGCTTAAGAGACTGTCGGTGGGCTTATAGGTTATGGAATCAGATGGGTCATTGGGATTCTAAGTTCTATCAACTTATGGAACTAGTTACTTGGATCATAAGTTATGCTAATAAGGAGGGTGCTAAATTCGTGGCTAGCCTTTGATGGATTTGGCATGATAGGAATGCTCATTGCATACAACAGCTACCTGAGAAGCCATGGAAATTTGTCTTGAGTGCCACCAATTCAGCATCCATTGTGAATATGCATTTTGCACACAAAAATCATATTAGGGTTCCCGTTAGAGAGATATTTTGGAATGCTCCACAGGATTTTCAGTACATTGTGAATGTCGACGGTGGTTCGTTTGGCAACCCATGTAGGGTTGGTTTTGGGGCTTTGTTACGAGAGAACAATGGTACTTGCCTGAAGGGTGTGAAGGGATCAATCAACGTCTCTGATAATCTTCAGGTAGAGCTATGTGGAGTCTTCTACGGTTCGAGGCTTGCTTGGGAGTTTGGGGTGCGCAAGATTTGTTGCTACTCCGATTCTATGGAGGCGTTGCGGTTGATACTAGGAAACCCTCCTTGTTTTCATCAGTACCCGATGCTTTTGTAGGAGATCAAGCATCTTCTCCGGGAAGGTAACCAGTGCGCGGATTTCTGGGCCAAGCTAGGGGGTTCTGGGAGTGACATGGTGGAGCGTCTAACCACGTCGCCTATGGGGATGGATCTACACCTTCGAGCTAAAGTGGAGGGGGGGACGGGACGTTGCATTCATGAGATCTAACTTTTCCTTTTCAATCCATTTTGTTTGTTTTGGTCTCTTTTGGGCTTTTTACCAGCTGTACAAAAAAAATTTACTTTTCACATATTATATTTAAGTTTAAAAGTGACATTATCTTAATTAATTATAAAAAATATTATACATAATTAATCATTAAAATATTTACAAAATGGAGATATTTTTTTGAGTAAAGGATCAAATTAATCACTGATAAAAAATATGATATTTTAATTCCTGAGAAATGAAACTACTAATTTGATCATCAAAAATATAAAATGTGAGTCAAATTAGTCATTTTTAGGATAATTTTGAAGGATATTTTAGTCTTTATCAGGAACTATTTTGATCTGCATTTTATATTTTTGAGAAACAAATGGTTAGTTTTTATTTTTCAGAGATTAAAATATCATCATATTTTTTTTATCGAGGACAAGTTTAAACCTTTACTCTATTTTTTTTTTAAATAATAATAAAGGAAAGGTTCCATTTCGTGTGACACGTAGTATGAAACGCTGACCAGCAAACATCGACCTTACACAAGTTACAAGAAAAGTAACTGATTTCTGTCTTACAATAAATCTCCATCTCATTCTAACCTTTTTGGTGTTCTACTTCTATTGGAATACCTCTCTCTGTCTCTCTCTCTCTCTCTCCTATATCATTCTTCTTTGTAATTCGTACAGACGTGGACGGTTCCTGCATCCCAATCACAGGTTCACCCTTCTTGTTTTTATCTCTAGATTGTGATGTGATGATCAACTCACTGATTTATTTATTTTTTATTATTTCTTGCACGTTTGAGCTTATCATTCAGCTCATGTTCTCTTCATCATGCACCTTTCCTTTCCCTTTTATTCTTCTCTGTTCCTGCTGTTTTAATGCTCATCAAATTTTGATTTTTTTGATCCGAGTTTTTCTCCATTTTCCAATTTTTTTTTTATTTCTGTTTATTTTTATAATCATTTTCCTTTCAACCAGTTTTGGAAGAGACCATACCTATTGTTCTTTCTAATAATATTTTTTAAAAGAACAGTTAGAATTCAGAAATCAAGTTTATAGACCATTGTTTAAGCTGATTTAACGATTTTTTCTAGATTGTTATTTTTCTAGCAAGTATTATTCAATAACCGATTTCGTTTTACCATTTTTTTTTCTATTTTTTTTTTTCAGCTCATCATGGGCAATATTATTTGGCCGCTTTATTTTTATGTTCAATTTTTGTCTTCTCCTTATAGCAGAGGCTAAGACATATACATGCTTAATACGTATCTTCAAATTTTGTTATTTAATTATCGGTTTCTTTATTGATGTTTAACCCCTTTGATCACGGAAACTGCAATTCCTTTGTTTATTAAATAATTAATGTCACATTTGATGTTGGTTCAATAGATACTATTCAAATACTGAGAGTTGAGAGTATTGAGAAGATATATGAAGAGGATTCACTAATATGTATGTTTGATGATGAATTGGCAATTCATGTTTCAGTGATTCATGGAATCTAGAATGTGAGAATTGAGTAAGAATCTATGGTAGTACTCAGTGATGGGGTCCTTGAATTTGGAGAAGAAATGGTTATTTCCTCTCATCATTACATCTGCTGTATGCATATTCTTTCTAGCCACATCCTTCAACATGGGTCTTGTCTCTACAATTCACTCCATCAATTCACTATTCTTCTTTCTCCCATCATTCCCACACACAAACCAAACTTCTCCAGTGTCTGTGGAGAGAAAGGTTACAGTTTCTCCTGCTCCTGCTCCTGCTCCGGCTAGGCCTTCAATTCCTCGATTTGCTTACTTGATCTCTGGCTCGAAAGGTGATTTGGAAAAGCTTTGGAGAACTCTCCTTGCTCTTTATCATCCACTAAACCATTATGTCATTCATTTGGACCTTGAATCACCAATGGAGGAAAGGGTTGATCTTACTACTAGAATTGAAAAGCATCATGTCTTCACTGAGGTTGGCAATGTTTTCGTAATTACAAAGTCTAATATGGTCACTTACAGAGGACCAACCATGGTGGCTAATACTCTTCATGCTTGTGCTATTCTACTCAAAAGAAGTAAAGACTGGGATTGGTTTATTAATCTTAGTGCTTCAGACTATCCTCTTGTGACTCAGGATGGTTAGTTTATTATCTTATATGGTTTCTTTTAGTGTTTTGTTATGATTCAAACTTTTTTAGGCTCAATGATTGTTAGACTAATATAGCTATATAATTGTGCAGATCTTCTATATGCCTTTTCAGATATAGATAGAGGCTCTAACTTCATTGAGCACACAAGTCGGTTAGGATGGAAGCTGTAAGTTTTTTCTTCTCTCCTTCCCCCTTTCAACATTGACATATAAATGATGAATCGTCACCTCCCCGTGACATATGAAAACCTGGATTTATACATAATGATGAATTGAACCACACTGTGCAGGGATAAACGAGCAATGCCTTTAATTATAGACCCGGGGCTTTACTTGACAACCAAGTCTGATGTATTTTGGGTCAATCCTGCGAGGGTTTTGCCAACTGCATTTAAACTATTCACTGGTTAGTTTTCCCCTTCACACCTTTATATCTTTGTCCTTGTAATAATTGATCAATCGGATCACTTTTCTAAAGGTTCACTTATGGAAATTTGGAGAAGAATAGTCTAATAGAACCAAACCAGTGATATGTTGTAGACAGTAGACACTACATTTTTTTATTTGATAAGATCACTTTTGTTCTAATATGTCAATAAGTTCGATTAGGCTCCTCTAAAGTTAGCAAAAGTGTAAAGTGAGAAAGTAAGGGTGTATCCACCCTTGATTAGTTAAAGTATATTGAGATCTCAACCCATTTTAACTAATCAATGGTGGATACGTCCTTACTTTCTCAATTTACGTTTTTGCTCACTTTAGAGGAGCTTTTTCCCAACATGTTATCCGGTTCATTTAACTGCCTCATAGGACACAGGTTCTTAAGGTACAAATACAATATATGTGTGATGCCCAAAATGACTGATTTCTGACTTTCCATCCCCCCCCCCCCCCAATTAATATGTACTTTGCTTTCCAATTTTTTTTTTTTCTTTTTTTGAATGTTTGTAGCTTCATTGCAGGTTCAGCATGGGTGGTTTTATCGCGTGAATTTGTTGAATATGTTGTCTGGGGTTGGGATAATCTACCAAGGACCCTTCTTATGTACTACACTAATTTTCTCTCCTCCCCTGAAGGCTACTTTCAGACTGTTGCATGCAATGTGCCAGAATTAGCTAAAACCGTTGTCAATAGTGACTTGCATTACATTTCCTGGGATGTCCCTCCTAGACAGCACCCTCATGTCCTTAATATCAATGACACTGACAAAATGATTGAAAGTGGTGCTGCCTTTGCTAGAAAATTTAAGCAAGATGACCCAGTCTTGGATGTGATTGATAAAAAATTGCTACATAAGAGAAGGGGGCTATTCACGATCGGCGGTTGGTGCATCGGTAAACCCAAATGTTCCGAGATTGGGGACATTTATAAACTCAAACCTGGTCCCGGAGCTCAAAGGCTTCATCGCCTTTTAGCCGAGTTGATATTGAGTGCTAAATCTGGTGAGAATCAGTGTAAATAGATCCTGTTTCTAACTGTCATGGTTGGAGATGGAAGAGTCAGACAGATTAAGGCTATTTTTATAGCCAGGTATATCATTCCAGCACCCAGTAGGAGTGAAATTGCTTTTGAGGTTGGAGTGCATTTGCACCTTATTCATAACAACATAGCATATGAATCCCAGATATGAACTTAGCTATAGTTGCTTCCTTATCAAGTACCAAAGATGGCATGAGGGTCATCTTTATTTTTGTAGGTCCTTTAACGTAGAGGTCAAACAATTATTTAAGCAGCATCATGATGCCGATTATTTTTTTTAATCATTTTTTGTTGCTTTACTTCATGTTTCATGATGAACTTTTGGCTTCCTATATAGACAACAGAAATTTGGATTATTAGATTTAAGGTTCAATAAGCCAAAAACTCTGCAAGACATTTATTTATATATCATTACCATCAATTACTAGATTAACCAAATCTGGATTTATTTAATGATTTAATTTATTAATTTTCTATAATTTAGTGGCATTGGTTGTACTAGATAACATATCTCAATTCAGGGATTCTGCGGTAGAAGCATTTTAGCTTCCTTTGATTAAAACTTATGAAAAGGCTGATAGCAATTGTTACTATCACGGATGTAAATTTTATCCGTACCCGTGAATAATATTCGCATCGGGTAAAAAATGGGTACCTTAATGGATACTCGTGGATAAAGCAAACAGATATTTTGTCTATCCGTTTGTTAATGAGATAGAGGCGGATAGTGTAGTATCTGTATCCGCAGATACCCGCTAAAGTAAAATTTACTAAAATACTATGTCCTATTTTTTCATTGCTTGGTTTTTTATTTTCTGTTAGTGAATATTAACTTATTTTGGGATGTATTGGTAGATTATGGTGTTAAAATCGTTGCTTGGTTTTTTATTACTTGTTAGTGAATATTAGCTTGAAATTCAATAATTTTGCCACAAAGGGGTGTTTGATTGATTTCAAGATAGAGTTGTTTGAATAAAAAAAAAAATAGTGTAATATTCAATAATTTTATGAGGTGTTTAAATATTCATAAATATCCACAAATATTGATAAATTTGTTTAAAACTCGCAAGATGGATACCCACACTAATATGGGACGGGAACGGGTAGGAAATTCATCCAACGGGATGAGTAGTGGGGGGCTACTATTTGTACTCATCATGTCCCATTTACATCCCTAGTTACTATGATAACAGAATTTTCAATTGGACCGAGTCCAATGTAGGCTTTGAATTGGAAGTTCAAACAATTATGTTAAATGATAATGTATTATGACTTCTTTTATCAAAAAATTTAATTTTGATACAATGTCAGTGTTGTTAGTGTAAAGTTTTTTATATTATATGTGACTTTCAAGATAATAGTGTAAAAAAAATTTATATCGATTTTTGATGAGGTTATGGCTTAAGGAACTTGTGTGGATATTGGGTAAGAAACACATTATTTAGGTTATGATGGTGTTTTGATACATATTCGAAGAAGCGCTTTTAAAATCTATAAACTTGAAAGAGGAAGATGAAAAAGTTGGTTTTGATGTAATTTCAAATTATTATGGGGATACAACCGTCCTATAAAATATGAAAACTTCTCGTGCAAGTTTCTACCCAAGATTTTTCAATAAGCTAAACAGTTTTTGGAGGTTAATAAGTTACTTATTTAAACTTATCTAAATACTCTTTCTTTACATAAAATCACTTATATCAGCAGAAAAGTTCTAATAAGCTGTAATCTATACTATTCAGGGGAATGCTGTTTGGCTGTTTGCTTCTAACGGTAGTATGGTACGTCATGGATATCAGGATACTTGGTTCACTCGGAGAAAATCATGTGTCCTTTTAGGTTACCATGCAAGGACTGTATTGGGTTCATTGGAAAGGGAGAAAATTCACTTTCACATTATACTTTATCACCATGGAAAGGGGTGAGATATAAGTTTTTTAAGTTCAATAAATGCCATTAATAATCAGTTTTTTCAAACACGGTAAGAATCGAACCTCTGACGTGCTTAAGAAACTCAGTTATCTAGCACCTGTGTTAGACCTTGTTTGTCCACTAATAATCATTTAAGTGAAGTAAATTTCCTCATAATTTAAAAATAGAGTAATGCTAGTAAAACCAAGGTTATGAAAACCAGACCAGACCGGTCAGTTGGACCAGTTGAACCGTGAATCAGCCTCTGGTCTGATTTTGATCAGGGATCAAAACTGTTTCTACGGTCAAACCGTTTTAAATAGATCAAAAATCGGTTCGATTAGGTTGGACCTGGTTAAGTCGGATTTGACCGGTTTTTAGAAAAAAAATCAAAATTTAAAAAGTGAAACAAAAAAGAGAAAACTTAATCTGCTGGCTAATCTTTATTTCAGATCCTCAATCCTCGCAAAGTTTAAAGTTTTTTTTAGTAAGTCGCAAAGTTAAAAGTTAAAACATATAAAGTTATAAACTTTTTAATAATATTATTATATTATAGAGATGATAAGTTAAGTTTTTAATTTCTTATGTTAACTTTTAATAATTATAATATTATAATATTTTGTTAGTATCACATGTTATAACTTTTGATAAAATTGATGTTATACATCACCCGGTTGATCCGATTAAACCGGTTGAACCTGAACTGAAACCTTTTTCGGTTTGTTGTCCGGTTCGACTTTAACAACATTGAGTAAAATACTCTTCAATTCACAAGGATCCATTCTCTATTTAGTGGATAAAATTCAACAAAGAATTATTGAAGAGAGTTTAAAGAGTATATTGCTAGTATTTTTTCTTTTAAAAATAAATACACTAGAACATTTAATCAATTTAGAACAGCACTATGAAACAATCCAATATCATTCTCATAATCCATTTTCTATCTATGGCTACTGAAATTATCAATTTATTATTAACTACTGCAATTATCAACTTATTATTAACAATGCTATTCATATATGCACATCACCTCACACCTATACAACTTTTATCGTCTAATTACATCTTATCCTACTTTTTTTTTATACATTACTTTTGTTATGACACATACCTTGTGTTTCTTAGAAGCATTTTTTATTTATCTACTTTTTGGTCTTTGACCGGATATTTCTACGAGTTTAGCTGTGAGATTAACCTCCGGATCAGGGTGATAGTTAAGTAAAACCATTTCTAAAATGATGACCCCAAAATTCAAACCCCCTGATATTGAAGGTAAAATTCGCCTGAGATCAAGAGAAGAGCACATATTCTCAATCATGTGATGTTAGCAAAACGAATTAACCCATCTTGATCCCGTCACTACTCACCAACTCGACCAACAGGACAAGGCAGATTGGTACATTTTTTAAAGTGGGTTGAAAAATTTAACCCACCCTGTTTTATAATAGATTAGGGAATTGACATGTCAACTTCCCTAAATAATTAAAAAAAAAATGAAAATAATAATAATTCCGTACAACTAATTTCACACAACCAATTTTAAATACCTTTGTGTTATAACTTGTTCATTTCAATTCTAATACCAACCATATAATCTCAACTCTTAAAATATCAAACTACAATTACATAAAAAGTAATTTAGTATCTTAGTTCACATATCCCAAACAACTACCATAAAATAAAAGCAAAAAATAGTAAAAGACCAAAGTTACAATTAAAGAATTAAAAATTAAGGTTGGAACTTTAGGATGTTGGGGATTTTTTTTTCCAAAAAAACAAAAACAAAAATCAAACCAACGGGCCCACTTGCCTTAGACCCGCCTAACCCACTGGTTATATGGGATAAACGAATTGGGTTGGCGGATTAATGTAACCAACCCAACCCTTCAAAAAAACGGGTGCGTGCGTGCTTTCAGGTATAAAAAAATCTACTTTTAAAATCTTAGGATTTTTTTTCAATTTATTTAAATAATATTTGAATTAAAAATTGTATTCAATAACTTCTAAGCACACAAAATAAATTAATAAATTAATAAATACATAAGCATTAGTCAATTTCCATATGGAAAAAGAACATCCAAGGAATCAAAGCTTGCAACAATGGAGCACATAAAAGCAATAGATTTCAATCTGTGGATATAATCGAATTCTAACAAAAAGAGTAGCTTCCCTGTAGGTAAATGTATCTATGAAGTTTGATCAGAACATTAATAAAACTTATATAGAAATTTCCCTTTTCCCTTTTCCATATAGAACATTATCTACAGGTCATTTTTTAATAAACTTACAAGTAATACAAAAATCTTATATAGATTTTTACCTTTCCTTTTTCCATATAGCTTCTGTTTGACTGTTCCGCTATGATCTAATGCAAAAATTTGATATGTTACAACTTACAAGTAATAACTAAGGAATATGTATACCCCTCTCTGTATAGCATTTACTGGCAATCTTGAACAAAGATTCTGTCACCCCATGCACAGCAAACTTTGCATCTTTTGTGGATTGCTGAGTAGAGGCCAACAACTCAAACCATCTCCAGAATTTTGACATTCCCTGTGGAATTTGCAGCAAGTAAGGTAGAAGATTGACCACGCCAACAAACAGAAGAGACAAACTGTGCAGCAGCATCCACTTCATGACCAGAAAGTGGGTCTGTGTTCTGAAACTTGAATGACAATGCAGGCATGGGAAAGGCCTTGTGGTATATGAACACCTAGTTCACATAGAGCATTACCTTCATTAGTACTGAAAAATCAATAAGAAAAGTGATAAAAAGGACATGCGAAATACCTCGTTTGTCTCCGAACCAGTAGCAATATAACCGTCAGATACTGACAGCCCTACAAAATTCTGCGAAAAAAAGGAAGATGTGTCAGTAAGATAATATATGATCCCTGAAAAATTGAAACATCGACTACGTAAAATTTCCTGGAAATTAAAGATCAAGAACAAGACGAGGTACTCCAAGAACAAGGATTAATGGAAAAAATCCTAGTAACTCAATAGCTATTGACCCCCTCCCAAAAAAAAAAGAAGAAGCATTGTATATCACTAGTCCATGGACACTTAACAGGCAATTGTCATGCAGTAAAAATTGCATGCTTTCTCTAATTAGGGTGGGACCTCATAGAAAGATCTTATTAATTCATTGGGTTGTTTTAAAGGATTAAGATAATGACTAACAATTCTTTTCCAACTATATAAATACTGATTTGAATGAAAGCTTCTGAATCTGTTAAAAGTAAACACAACATGAAAAATAATCAACCAATAATGAAAAGGGGGGCATAGCAATGCTTTGAGTAACCCATTGATCAGTAAAAGAAAATTTTCTGTGCTTCCTAACCATCATATTATATTTTTGACAAGTTTGTCTAAAAAGCTGCTCGGAGAAAATGGTAACTTTGAAAGAAACTCTTGTTAAGATTTATTATGGATCCAAAGCCAAAACAACATACGGCAAGCACTAGTGGAACGCGTGACCATAAAATGATTGCAGACTTACTATTAGAGTAGAGTAGAGAGCTTATAAAGACCGAATCAAAATAAATAATTTGAAATCACAAAGGTAAGAATAAACAACAAAAAGTCAAAATTGCTCGAGTCAAAATTTCTATCTAGATATATCTTAAAAAGCTTAATGCATAAACATTTTTAGATAACAGTTATGAAAAACTATCAGTCCTTCAGCAGTTTCGCCCAACAAGATAAGGAATCAGGCAGTTTATATAATCATTTTGCAGCACCTATAAACTCCATTTACTGAGAAAAACATAAATTTGAGGGTGGGAGACTTTTGCATATACACATATAAAAGTTGCCTCAAACTCAGCATAAAAGATGGCAATAGAAAATGTCTTTAGCAATAAGCCTATAAGTTATCTTCAAATGGGCAATACTCTTCTAGTCCATGGCCTTTGATTATTGGCTATTTTTTTGGGATACAATTTGCCTCAACTTTAAGGCATTGTTTACAAGATAAAACTATGAGTGACCATAATGAAACAAACCCTTGGGCAAACATATTTTAAAACATGCCAGCAAAGACTAAAGTTACTGTTAATAACAAATGTACCTTGACATTCGTGTGACCCGTGAATGATTGAATCGGTGAGTCTATAACACGAGACGCGCACTTGGATAAATCCCAAAGCTTCAAAGTGTTATCGGTGGAAGCAGAGACAAGGTTCACGGGGTCTACAAACTTGATGTAGCTCACAGTCTTACTGTGTCCAACTAATGTGCAAAGTGGTGCTCTTAGGCTGCGAAGATCGTAGTAATATATTCGGTGATCTGCTGAACCAAACGCAAGGGAATTCGCAGAATCTGGAGGGAACTGGACACAACATACATTTGCCTTTGTTTTGATGGCACCAACACTAACTCCCTGCAGTAACAGCCCAGGTGAGAGAAACAACTAATCATACATCCAGCATTAAATACATAAGTCATGCAATAGATGACTGTAGTACGTTTAGTTTCAAAGCTGACATCCACCAAATGCAAAAATGGAATTGCCTGATTGATACTCCATAGCTTAACAGAACCGTCATCGCTCCCACTTGCCAACATTGTTGGGTCTGCTGATGAGAAATCAATGGACCACACTCGTCGCTCATGCTCCCTCATTTCAGACAGTATTTGACTTCTTGTAACATCCCATAACTGAATAAGATAAGAAGTTAAAATATTGTTATAGAAACCATAGACAACTTATCAATGGCAGTTGACCTACCTGTACAACACCTTCAAAGTTACTTGAAGCAATTTGACTTTTGATGTAAGTATTCCAACATATACTGCTCAGCTTTGACCTGCTAGCCATCTCCACTACTGGATAGTGGATATCACGATCCTCATTTATGATTGTATCACATTCAAAAACTTTAATTTTCTTATTCACACCGGCAGTAGCAAAAAATTCTCCATCACGATCAAAACTGAGTGAGCATACTAGGTTGGAAGATTGCAAAAGATCTCCTTGCTTCAGGTCAGCCTTAACCTTTAGCTTACTGAAAGATAAGTACTTGCACAAACCCTCGAGGAAAGGATTTATCCAAGCATTTGTACCGTCCCTGCACTGCTCTTTTGATGCTAAGTTATTGACACAACTTCTTTCAGTCACGACAACAGACCCTCTACCATCATTTGCTATAGGTGAATGTCTAACCACCGGTTTCCCCGATGAATAGGCTGGTCTGCATCGTGTCGAAAAGTAAGCTGACTCTAGTTTCTTAAAGTTCTTCATTAGCCGTGAATTTTTTGAAAGAAAACTTTCATGACTTTTCTGATCATCACCTATTTTATCATCACATTCCTCAATGTTTTTAACATGCATCCCTAGTCTGACTCGTTTTCTGGTCCCTAGACAAGCAGAATCCTCACCATCAAGAACTGTCATGAATGGGAAACTTGATGCTGAACGATCATCACTCCCTAGTTCAGCGCCACTAATATCTTTAAATCTAGTTTGCTGCTTGGTCACTTCTTCAATATCTGAACACAAAAAAGAGATAGTATGTTGCAACTTCTCAGCAATTTCCCGTTTTCTTTGTTGAAGTAACAAAAGAAATTCTAGCAACAACTCCTGATCCTCTATCCTTTGTCTAAGCTCTATTGCTGCTTCACGTTCTTCCATATCATCTCTCTGTTCATTGAGGAAATTGCTTTGCAACAACTCCCTGCTACACAAAGAAAAAAACGGTTTAAAAAATACCTGCTATGTTTATTAGAGTTAAATATGGTTTGATAAGTCAGGTTCTCGATTCTTAGTGACAGTATTATATGGCAAAGTCTATGGAAGCTGTTCAGATACAGAAATTTAGAAATACACGATTAGGTCTCAGTATTTATGACTCATAACAAAGAATTAAGCTAAAACAGTGTGACTTTTGTTTATAAATGATTGCAAACATTAGGTACATATTTTTAGTATATGGTGCAAGAATATGCTGACCCAAACTATCATCCAAAAGGCAGTTAAAGCCTCAAAGTGCCCATAATGCATAAAGAGAAATATTTAAAACTCATATTTAGCCAAGACATTCCAAACGTATTTCAAGTAATCAGCAAATTTTCTCAAATACTATCATAGAATTTTGGTAAATGATTTATTACCAATATTCCAACTTCACCAAAAAAACACAAATATCTGATATAAAACTTCTTTACAAGACTAATATGACCCAACCTAGAAGATCAGTGTAAAACTCACTTTATGAATCTTTCAAGTTTATCGTCTATTACTTATTGAAGCTATCTAATTAGTTTCTCAAATAGGAAGTTCATAATGGGCTATGTATCCATGAGATATGTAGAACAGAGATCTTGAAGCTAAAATAATCTCAGAAACTCAATGTTGCAGCCTATTATAAGGATCTCATTTGAAATAATTTCCAAACTAGCTGGATCATAACCTCCTAACATTTCATATACCAAAGAACTGGAAAACAAAAGGGAAAAAGAAAGCAATCATGTAGCAGGCAATTTGGACATGTCACAAACAACTTGGATATTTGATATGGAAGAGCCATGTGCAGAAGATAAATTACCCCAGTGTTGGACGACTACTAGGGTCAGGATGTAGTAACCATAAGCAAAATGAAGCTTCTTTAGGCCACTTTAGAAGTAATTGTGGAGGAAGAACTCTATGTCTAAGGCTAGACATGGTTCTACTCTTTTCTTCCCTTGAGCTGAGTGGACAGAATAGCTGGTCATATGTAGGATAACCAAGTTAGAGTATATCAAAATAATAAAATAGGATCTTTCAAAACTTTATCATATTTCCATTGCAATAACAAAGTGAAGATGATAAAATATATCAAGGTACCCAATTAAAATCTGAGAACTTAAACAAAAATTGTACAATTTCTGTTATGAACCTCAAAAAGGAGAACTCCCAATCGGTAAACGTCAGAAGCACAGGAACTAGGACTGCCAGCAATCTCTTCAGGACTAGTGTACCAACTCATCTCCATTACCAGTATCTGTTTCATTGGGAATGATTGATTCTTTCCTTCTACTTCTTCAGCTTTTCTCCTATCTTTTATTTTATTTTCTTCTGTTTCTTCAATCAATGATGCACGAGCAGCATACACAGCACTTGACAGCATGCAACTCGAATCTGACAAAGCAGTTGTTGAAGTCTTGACAGGCATAAAATCTTCACTTCCTAAACTCTGCTGATGCATAGATATTGAAGTTTTAATCTCAACACCTAGGCCGTTCACTCCATCTCCTAAAGAATCTGAGCCAGAATCTGAACAAGATTCTGATTCAATAAATGAGATATGGTTGAAAGATGACATGACAAAGCAGGAAGGCCTCACATTGTGAACTTCAACTCCTTGAGAATGCGCTACATTAACAATTTCTACTATTTGCCTAAATATGTGCAAGCACTCAAACACATCTACCCATCGTTCAGGTTTATCTAACCATTGCCTCAAGCTAATATCACCCCATTCTATAGAACAAACAAAAGGGTCAACACCTACTTCATCCTCACAAAAACCAGAAAATCCACCCAGATTTTTAGGCTGATCACCTTGTTCCAATAGAACCCTATCCCTTTCCATTTTAAAGCCAGAATCCTGTGATGTCTCACCGGAGATCGGGTTTCTTTGAGGACAATGAAGCCTTTGGTTCCTATCAGAGACTCCAGAACTATTTAATGCCCTAGAACTATCAGATATCTGCCAAGCAGACCCAGAAGAACCCTCCATCTTTATCCAGTTGGAGTTGCATGTAAGCCAGGGACAACATATCCAAGAAATAAACGAGTCCTCCAACTTGTTTCACACTCTTGCACCTCCACCATACCATTCATGACTCCAAACTCATTTTAATTGTTCCAAGAAAATCACAAAGACTCAATATCAAGATCAACCTCTCAGCTTTTTTACACTTAACACGATCACAACTTCCTGTCAAGTTAGCAACATGAATTTAAAAACTTCTCAGCATGCAAATTATCCATTAAATTAAAACCAAATTAAAATTCAAAAATTCAAAAAAAGGTAAAAAATTTAGTAGGGAAAATTGAAAATTCAGAAAACCCAACAAAAAAAAAATTGTATTTCAGTAAAGGTTTAACTTCAGCTCAGATAGACAACACCAGCACTAGGAAAAACAAAATAGACCCTCAAAAGGACCAAACTTTATCCAAATTTATCTGAATTTTCAACAACCCATCACAGTAAATAAATGGGCATATAGACACATGTATAGTTATAGAGACAAAGAGGCAGACATAGATAAGGTATAGAAGAGAGAGAGAGATAGATAGAGAGGTGTACCAGTGTGACCATAGGAGGATCTCCTGTTTCAGCTAGACCAACCTCACAACAGAACCACACAACAAAACTTTCTATGTGACACAGCCACACTGAAGCTCCACAGCCTCATAAATTCCCTACATTTCTCTCTTTAAAAAAATCTAAATATATATATATATATAAAACAAAAAAAAAAAACAAACAAACAAACAAACAAAAGAATCAATCAAATCAAATAAAAGTTACAAAACCTCCCCCACATAAAATAAAATTTAAAAAAATAAAAGACCGTTTGATAATTAAAGAAAACAAAAGGTAAACTTTGCCGTAGTTTCTCTCATACCCTCTTCCGTTGATCTTTATTGGCAATTTATCTGTTACTTTATTTTGTTACTCTTTTAACCTTGAGAAGTTTTTCCTCTTCTTCTTCCTTATCTTCCCGCTTTATTCCAAAAAACGACGTGGCACTACCATGGCCTCAAAGAGGTAGAGAAGAGAATGAGGATGAAATAAATTTTAAATTTTAATAACTTGTGGACCATCTTGAAATTTTCAAAATATATTATTTTTTTATAAGTTCAAAATTAGTTTTTTCTTATGATTTAATTTTGATACATGATTGTTATAAAAGTTTGTTATGTAGTTATATCCAATTATATCTCGTTACAAAATTAATACTCTCATTATATATATCATATTTAAAAAAAAAAAAATTTATCTCAAAATATATATCATTTTTTATTTTTAATATAATATTAAATATTTTTTGTCAATTTTATCTCTAATTATGTTTTTAAAATTCTTTTATGTGATGCATTAATCGAAGTCATCACTTTTTTATTTTCAAAGTGAAACATTTGAGTGATCAATAGTTGCATTTTGTTCTATTATCAATGTCTTGGAATATTTGTTTTTTCTCGTTGAATGTAGCTTATGATTAATGATAACAAAATTTGTAAAAATAAAAAAATACTAAATAATGTTAATTTGATAAAATTATTATTCACTTTCTTTCATTTATTATTTTTTCTTAAATCGTGTGATTTAATCAAATATGACATATATAATGAGACGGAGAGAGTATGAATTAAAGGATCATGCATGTAAAAAAATTAATTCTAGAAAGTAATATCACAATATGGCATAATGATGAAATATGATTTGATATTTATGTAAAAATGTTTTACATTATCCAAATATACCTCTTTAACTCAAATTAAAAATAGTTGACTGTCACAATAACTATCTCATAAGTGATAGACATGATAATATATGATTTCTTGGTAGTGTAATTTTTTTACAATTATAGTGTATTCAAGGTGAACTTTAATTATTGCAAACGGTTTTGAGCCGGTAAATGTATTCTCAGTTTCGTTGCAAGCAAGGGAAAATTAATTGGGCAAAATTTTTAGGCAAAATAGGTATTTTGTTATGTAACTTAATTTCTGGGTTCAGTTTGGTTGTCTAAGTAACAAACGTTGCACTTTGGTTCTCCACTCAACATTATTTCTATTATAATAACAGTGTGATTTGGCGTCATTTGTGGCAATGAAAAGGTTGAAATGATATATGAGATGAATAAAATTAATGTGTTGGCATTGTGAGTTGAACAAAATTGAAGTTTTGGAATCTTTTTCCCCAATTTAAAGGCTAGGATTCTAAATAGGGTGTTGCTTCAATATTGTAACATCTCGATTTTTCAAATTTTTTAAATTCAATAAATTATGCAAATAAGTTTGTATTTTTTTGGAGGGTCATAAGAGTGAATTAAAATAAACTGAGATCATAGTCACACTCTACGCTATCATATGGGGGTTACGGTTAAATTTTGGGTCGAAAACTTAGATGGAGCCCGGTCTGTGTTTTCATTGACAGTAGTGTTTTACTACTCAAAAGACCTAATTTGGACTCGTGAACAAGACAGTAAGTCTTAGAATCGAATTCTCTACAACTTTGCTAAAATTAGTTTTGCGCACTAAAAATCGGAATAATATAAGTTATTCGGACGAAATCTCCAATTGGATGACAAACGGAGCTGGATTTGGATTTATCGGGACCCGCTAGCGGATAAACATGAAGTCACATCATCCAAGAAAGCGTGCCAGTGTCATGATGACGTTTGAAAATATCTGGACACGAAAAGATCAAAATATCCCTAATCTTTTTCATAATTACCATTTAACCTTGTGTGAAAAGTCTATTTTGCCCCTTAAGTGGATTTTTGTGGACATCTTTGCCCCTCCCTCTATGCCTCACGCTCCCACCATCATAAGTTTCTTCCTTCACATTTTCTCCTTCAACACTTTTCCTTTCTTTCTTTTTCCTTCATTTCTCTTCACTTTCTTAAGAAATTTCAAAAAATTTGAGAAGCAAAGTTGATCACTTCACTCACCTTCATCATCTAAGAGGTAAAGACTCATTCTTGAGCTCTCAATCTTCATGTCTCTTTCCATTGAAATCATGTATGTTCAAGCTTTTATTCAAGTTGAACCATAACTTCATAAATTCATAAGAAATTGTAGAAAAATCCTTTTAATGTCAAACCAATTTCTATGAGCTAGTTTTATTGCCCTCTCTCATAATCCAAAAGCTTTTAACCAATAGAGTATTCTCACCCATATGGGTATGAGTGGCCAATCTCCCCCTTTTGAATGAATGGAGTTTTGTTCAATTTTCTTGTTTAGGAAGTGTTGATTTAGTTCTATCACACTTAGAGACCTTTGAATCCAAAATCATGTGATCAAAAAACTTCCCTAGCCTTTTTGATTAGAGAATGGTCGAACCCTAGGTAGAAGAGAGTGAGGAAATTTATGTTGTTTGATGTTGATGTTTTGATTGATTGTATATGTGTAGTTGTTGTTGGGTAATCGGACTAGTAATCGGGAGAATCCGCGAATCGATCGGACAACTTTTGCTTCGAGGAGAACTTCAAGAGGTAAGGGGACAAACCTGAGGAATTCAATTTCCGACAGCTGAGTGTTGTATTTGTGTATATGGTTTGTAATGTTCTTAAATGTGCTGTGATTGCTGTGGAGTGATTTACTTTATGCTTGCTCATATTTGATTATGCATGATTTTGCCTTGTTGCACTTAATTATGGCGAATGATGCTATTTATGCTTGCCATGAATGATATTGTGCTAAGGGACCTACCATCGATTAGGGATCAAAATCGAGTAAGGTTAAAAGCTTTAAAAAGCTTGGAACGTAAAATAAGAAAATAAAAGGCTAAGGTTTCAAAGGATTTTGAAAGCAAAATGAAATGGATATCTTTTGAGAATGAGTAAAGTAAAACATACTTTATTAGAGCTTGTTTGGTAAAACTAACAGTTAGCGGATAGCTTATAGAGGATAGCTGACGAGGTCGCTGATAGCGGATAAACTAGCTTATTTTATGTGGAAGTGTTTGGTAAAACTAGCGGTTGAACTAGCTGAAAAATATAAAATGACATAAAATGATATCTTTATTAATGATTTTACATAAAAGAGAGAGAAGATGATAAAGGTAAAATTAAATAAAAATAATACGGATAAAAGTGGAAGAAATAATGATACGCTATAAGTTATAAGCTCAAACGCTACTTCAAGTAGCGTCTGGCAAAAACGCTATACGCTCGTGAAAAAAAGCTATAAGCTCATGAGAGAGACACTTGCCAAACGGAGCTATTTTTTCATCCACTATAAGCTCGCAGAAGGGACGTGCTAAACATGCTCTTAAAGAGTGAAAGGAGAAAAAAGGGGAAATAACTTTAGTTCAAGAATAGTAAGGTTTTGAAGTAAAAGCGTTTTCAAGAAATATTGATTTCGAAATAAATTGTTTTATCCAAGAAAAAAAAGGGGTTTTCAGGAACCGTATTTCAAAGTGTTGTGGTTTACCAAAGTACTTCAAAAGAAAACATGATTTTTGACCAAGAGTTGTTTTTATGGAAAATCGATCCCGAAGGTTTTGTGTAAGCTTGGGAGATATGAGTTTTGATTTTTGGTTTTCAAAAAGAAATGGTTGTTTTTTATGCGAACCTAGAAACCGAGACGTCGGGGTTCTAATGTTCTGTAGAACACGTGGATCAAGGATCCATGTTAACTAAGTGGTTCTATAAGCTTGGGGACAATCTTTGTGGTCCCGTAGGCTTGTGGATGTGTTGTGTGCTCTAGAGCCCAAACTCTAAGATCGGTGCATCGGTTGATGGTTTTTGGGTTCGAGTTGTATCGGACTGTGAGTCCTTTTTGAGTTTTGGACTGTATATCCCTTTTGATAAAAGTTAAAAGACTTGAGAGTCAAAAATTGGTGATGGTTGATAGCTTTGAGCTTCAACAAGGAAATAATGATATGACAAAAATAAACATATGAAAACAAAAGTTTTCTCATGCATATGTTTTTCTGGCAGACGTGCCATTTGAAATGAGGGGACCTTGATGGCAAGGAAACCTGGGGATGACTTATGTCAATGTGTAACATTGTGCTTTGATGGACAATGGTGTCATACGTGTTATGAGAACATATTGTGCCTTAAGTTGGACAATATAGTATGACCTGATTACAACTGTTAAGTACCTCTGATTGCGTCCCCATGTGAGAACCACGTAGTGTCATGGGATTCATGTACTTGTTTAGCAAATTGGTGCCAGTCATTGTTGCCTGAGGGCCAAAGAATTATGAGCCTGATCCGCTCTTTGAAAAAGTGATGGGATTTTCGAAAATTAAGAGTCAAATGTTAGATGATATATGTGGAAGTGCCATGCATACCTTTTGAAAATAACGGTGTCTGTTGGACACGAGACCCTTGTGATTTATCTTCATTATTATGATATCCTGTGATATGTTTATCATGTTCAAGTATGTTAGTTGATGCTTATATATGAATGGGTTGTTTGTGCTTGAAGTATGTAGTTGTCGTATTTTGAATTCATATATTGGTTTCTCACCCTTGCCTGTACATGTTGGACATCATCTTATGTTTTTGGATACATGTACAGATGTTTGTCAACAGTCCTCTGGATCGCTTAGGGACTCGGTAGCTTGAGCTGCTCGATGTTAATGACAAAGAGGTATGAATGGTTGAAGACGAGACCCAGTCTCATTGGTACGATGTATGTTAGGTACTAGTTTTGTCGGATCAGCTTAGGTTTTCTTTTGAGGTAGTGTCTTTGGGTAGTCTGTTAGTGGCTACTGATGGCTAGAGCTTTGGAGATACAGTTTCCAGACTATTGCTACCTAGTTTGTAGGCTTGCAGTGTTTACTTCTGGTGATACATATATGTGTATATGAGTAGTGTTATAATTACCTTGAGTATATATTCTTTAGTGTTGTATGAAGAAAAAATGTTATCACAATTTTCAGAGTAAATAAGAACTAAGTAAAGAAAGTCTGTTTTCCGAAAGTAAACCAGCAAATTCTTTTTACATATTTTATGCTGTTCGGGGTTACAAAAGTGACACCTGAAGGAGGGGTGTTACAACGATGGTCGTTGGGGTGGCAGAAATTAGCGACTTGAGGGTGAATGGTGGCCACAAGTGTTTGGGAGCATGGCAAAGAGGCAAAAGTGGAGGTTCATGGTGGTAACACGAGGTGGCTTGTGGTGGTGGTGGTTCCGCGATGCAGTAGTGACGGTGGTCTCTCTATCAACGCACGAGTTAGTAGTTTGAAGAATGACAACAACATGTTGGGCCTTGTGGTGGGGAGTAGCTTTTGGTAGTGTGGAATTGATGTTATGGGTGTAGAAATTAGGTAGGAGGCAAAGTTTCTCTAGTACATAGTGATTACAAGAATTGGTTTTGGTGTTTCATGATGCATAATGTGTGGTTTGGTGCTAAAATGTTAGTAAAAAGCTCTTCTAAAGTGAGATCTTCTCTAAAGTGAACAAGTAAAGAAGTTTCCACCATTGATTTGATAAAGTGTATAGAGATTTAAACCCACTAAATCATCTAATGGTGAAAACCTTTTTACTTATTCACTTTAGAGATGATCTCACTTAAGAGGAGCCTTATCCAAAATGTTAAGAGTGGAAAAATGGAAGATGAAGGTGGAGGATAATGTTTTGGTAATAGAGTTTTCTAGTTGAGATTTCATGATATTTTAATGTCGACACAATCGAGGTGGAAGCCAGCGGCGAAGGTGGTGGTGCAGACCAGGGGAAAGTTATTGGAGGGTGAAAAAGAACCGACATCGTTAATGTTACATCAAATTCACCTAAGACAAATCTATCAATAATATTAATAGAACTATGTCCTCTAACTTTGAAAAGCTAGAGACCCAAACTAGAAAAATTATTGTTTAAGGACCATATAGAAACTAAAAAGTAAGTTAGAGGATGAAATCTTTAGCTATCAATTAAGTGCCTTTGTAAAGATTGTTTATCTAGAGAGAGATGAGATTTTGAATGTTCAACATATGTAGTGCAAATAAGGTGTATTCCTTTTCTTATTGTCCTTTTGTGCAAAGGTGAGACCTTGGAATCTCTATTTGTCCTCTCCTGTGTTATCCATTCAAACATGTCTTGATTGCTGCTGAAGTGTAGCAAACATTTAATAGCTTATGGAAGCTTCTAGATTGAACCAGGACTTGAATAGCAAAGTAGAGCATTATGGAGTCTTCAACAACTAACTTATCTCCATTATGTGACCACTCATGTGGACTTCCAAACAATAGTAATTTTGATGATTTGGATAAACCAATGTTTATTCATAAGCATCTCCAATCTTCTATTCTTCCATTATCTTCATTTAAAAAAGAAATTGACGACTTAAATCTTCAACAAGCTCTTCTATATTTTCATGATAGGATTGCCTTTTGTCCTTCTATCTTTATGTAACCTTAGCTTTGCACATTAGGACAACATCTTGTATCTTTTCATTTGAAGACAAATGGGTCGAATACATATTCTTGACACCACAACCCATAACGCAATCTCTTCCAGAGTTTTCACTCTCAATTTGTTCTTTACAATAAACTTCAACTTCATATCTTGAGAACTTTCATTCTTTTATTAATTAAATGATTTAAATCACTTGAAGAAATGTAAAGTTTTAAAACTTAGATTAACAATTTAATCATAAAGAATACAACCATTTTCAACAAAACTTGATATATTAACCTTTCAAGTCTTAAGAAAATCACTACACCAATAGTGGCTCTAGTGCTCCACCTTTGTCTTTCTTTAAATTCAATGTTCTATGGCAAATTAGACATTTTGATCTTTATTTTTCTTTTAATTTGGTTCCTCATCTTTTAAGTTTTTTAATTTAGTTATATATGTTACAAATTATTTATCAATGTGGTTTTTCCTCAAATTTAGTACAACCTCTCACGAAAGTAGGGATGGCAATGGGTATCTTACCCAGTGGGTACCAGCAAAAATTAATTACCCGCACAATGGATACGGGGGTGGGGACGGGTAATTACCCGCAAGATTTAATGGGTATGGATGCGGGTACGGGTACCTTAGTATCCATCCCGCCCCATACCCGCATATCTATATATTAATATTTTTTAATTATTTATATATATATATATATATATATATATATATATATATATATATATATATATATTAAACTTGGGTTACCTCTTTGGTGATCCTGGAACTAATTCCTCAGTGTGAAGGATGTTTTTAATTCAAACCTACCATCTGTAAAATAAATACTATTGCCTTATTATTAGACCGGTGAACTTGTTTCTTATGTAATTGGACCAATTGCCTAGACAATATTGGAGTGGCTGATGGCCGAAAACTATGCTAATTCATAGGTTTGTTGTGCTGTGAAATTATGTGGGTTTCAATTACTAAAATTTACTGCGCAGATATATATATATATATATTGAATTGAAATGAAAGTTATCTTATTACTTTCCTATTATTCCTGAGTTTCTAGCGTCGTTCAATTATTCATCACCTGAGTTCTTATCCTTCCTGAGTTCCTATTCTTCCTAGTCCTATAGATCCTAACGTAGGACTTTAATAATGTTCCTTTTTGTTGTATACTATCATGATATTTTAGACTTTAATAATGTTTTTTTATTTATTTATTGATTTTTTAGTTAATTAAAGTGCGGGTAATGGGTGCGGATATGGATACTTAGGTACCCAACGGGTAAGGGTACGGATACTTCAGTTGCTACCCACGCGGGTATGGATCCAGGTACGAGTACTTTTTTAAAACACGGATATGGGAACGGATATTATAGTATCTTACCCATACCCTACCCTTTGTCATCCCTAGACGAAAGTGTTGGTGTGCAACTGAAATGGATATAACATAGTGATGATATGGGCCTGGTCTAAGTGACACCTTTGAAAATTTGGTTCATGGGTGCTCCTTTTTTGTGGACCAATGAGATTGCTACATTTGTACATATATCATCCTCAAAATTTTGACCAACCAAAGTGTATTCCACTTGTATAGTGTATAATAAATTGTCTGTATTTACATATTGACACTGTACATTGGTGTATTTACACTGTACATTGATATATTTATACTGTATATTGGTGTGTTGTATTGGAATTTTTTTTTGTATTTTATATTTAGATTTGATTTTTTGGTTTCTGTAATACATTATTATTTATTTTGTTAAATTTTTTTTACGGGTTATTATGTATTTTCTTAACATAAATGAAAATGGAAGTATATTTTCTTAACTTTATTTTTGTTAAAAAAAACAATTGTAGCAATTGCAATTACGAGAATAAAAAATATAAATATAAAATTCTTATTTATTTTGATCAAACATGACAAACACTAAAACCACTTTGACATTTTCATTGGATCAAAAGGTATTATCAAAATGATGTATAGGTGCACCATTTTTTTAAAGGTGCACGATAACCTTTACCATGATATAAATATGACATGGTGATGATGTGATGTAGTTGAGGAATGACACTTCATCACTTATATTAAAGAAATACGAAATTCTAATTGGAAGATCACATTGGTAAATAATTTGTAATATAAGAAACTAAATTGAAAAATAATATAAAAAAGTCAAATTAAAAAAAAAACAAATTGCCTTTTTTGGCTGCATATTACTTATTATGTAACATATTGCAATACCAAATCTGTGTTTGGTGCATATGTTTCTGCAGAACCATTATTATTATTATGGTGTAAAACTACTATCTCAAGCCATTAAACACTATTCGCAGCAGCCATAGACATGCTAGAATTCGAGTAATGCTAGTTTATATATATGACATTTTGTGATGAAAGTGTCGTGACTAATATTATTTATTTTTAATAATCCTTCACCATAGCTACCAATGGTCAATGTAGGTTAGGGTGGCAGTGGATAGGATATGGGTAGGGTACTATAGTATCCGTCTTTATATCCGTATAGGTTATAACTAAAATACTCGTATCCTTACCCGTTAGGTACCTAAGCACCCATTATCCGCACTTTAATTTACTAAAAAATCAATAAATAAATAAAAATATTATTAAAGTCTAAAATATCATGATAGTATACAACAAAAAGGAACATTATTAAAGTCCTATGTTAGGATCTATAGGACTAGGAAGAATAGGAACTCCGGAAGGATAAAAACTCAGGTGATGAATAATTGAACGGCACTAGAAACTCAGGAATAATAAGAAAGTAATAAGTTAACTTTTATTTCATTTCTATATATATATATATATATCTGCGCAGTAATTTTTAGTAATTGAAACTCACATAATTTCACAGCACAACAAACCTATGAATTAGCATAGTTTTCGGCCATCAGCCACTCCAATATTGTCTAGGCAATTGGTCCAATTACATAAGAAACAAGTCCACTGGTCTAATAATAAGGCAATAGTATTTATTTTACATATGGTAGGTTTGAATGAAAAACATCATTCACACTGAGGAATTAGTTCCAGGATCACCAAAGAGGTAACCCAAGTTTAATATATATATATATATATATATATATATATATAATTAAAAAATATTAATATATAGATATGCGGGTATAGGGCGGGATGGGTACTAAGATATACGTACCCGCATCCATACCCATTAAATCTTGCGGGTAATTACCCGTCCCCACCCCCGTACCCATTGTGCAAGTAATTACCCTACCCATCATGGATAATTTTTACGGATACCCACTAAATAAGATATTTATTGCCATTCCTAAGTGTCATGCATAGAACACCTTGCCACCCCAGGGTCCACAAAGAAGAAAACGAAGGGAAAGAGTTTGGCAGTAATGGAAGGAAAGGAAGATAAAAGAAATAAAGAAAAAAATGGTGAGTTTCTTCACATTTTTTTGCAGAAATAGAGATCTCTGCCGGTGGAAAACGTTGGCGTTCTTGTCTTGTGAGACAGAACAAGACCAGAAACATGTGCTGGACAATGTTCCTACCATTTATCACGATCAAGTTCAATAGTTGTGATATCACGGGCCACAGTGTTTGACTTGAAGTTTTGAACTTTGAACATTGAGTTGGTAAGCATAAATATTAGAGTATGGGTCGAAATTAATCCTTGATAAAAAAAAATATGGAGATATTTTGGTTCCTGAGAAATGAAAAATATTAATTTGGTTCTCAAGAATATAAAATACGGGTTAAATTGATTCTTTTTAAGGTAATTTTTAGGAACATTTTAGTTCCTGTTAGGGACTATTTTGATCCACATTTTATATTTTTAAGGATCAAATTGATATATTTCATTTCTCAGGGACCAAAATGTCTTCGTGATTTTTTGTGGATGACCAATTTGAATCTTTACCCTAAATATTATTACGAGCTTTAATTTAATTTACTGTGAAATGTGAATATACCATTATAAAAAATGTTATACTATCATACTAGTTACGAACATGTGGTTGGTCAGAATGATAAGAGATTCGGACACCTTAATCAAGTGATCAGGAGTTCGAATTCTTGTGTATGAAGAAAACCTGGTTGGGAGGTGAGAACTCACCTTGTGTGCCCAACAAGTTCACCGATGAAAATTAGTCATTACTAACGATGGTGGGTACATCTCCAAAAAAAAATAGTGAAGGTTTTTTTTTCATTTTTAATAATTTTTTGAAATGTGGCGCCGAATAAATCAGTAAAAAATGTAAAATCATTTGTTATTAATATATTAATACATTAAAATAAAACCTGTCACTATAATTATAGTTACGTGGGAAGTGGATTTAACTGTGATCAATAAACGATGTTATAAAATGAATCTTTTTTTTATATATGGCACCACCTATTTAAAAATAATTTCAACACTATAAAATCTAATCACCACAATAGTATGACATTTTTTTTTTGTTAATTTTGCACCTAGCATTTTCAACTCTTCCTCATTAGTTACCCAATTTTGATTTTTGAGTCGGTACCCATTTTGGTCTCTGAATTCGAGGGAAAAATATATTAAACCCTCTAAAATACATCTAAGTTCATATCAAACTAATATGTGTATTTAACTCATGCATTATCAACCATTAGGCTACATTATGTACTCCCTCCTGTCTCTATTATAAGCAAAAAAATCTCAAAATCTTTGATCAAATATATAAGCAAATTTCAACTACTTTCATCCTATTTAATGACGTTATTCCTAAAATACCCTTCATTTAATACCAATTTTGTTTTTCAATAATTCAATGTAGGATGCATTTAATAAAAATTAAAGTTTTCTATGAAGGTTATTTTAGATAATACATTTAATTTTTTAATAACATTAAATGAGATTAACCAATTTTCTTAATATGTTTGTTTCATTCAAGTTTTACTTATAATAGAGACCGAAGGAAGTATCATACAATATGAATCTTCTCATGCTAGGGCGCCACCATGCCATTCCCTCTAGTACCAGTTTCAGCTTGTACCTTGTAAGATGTCTGTTTGCATTAAGTTTACGTGGGCCTGTGCCCGCTTAACATAGGAGACAGGTATACCCGCGGTTTGGGGATTACTAAGGGCACCCCCGTGAACAGTGTAATTTTCAAAATACCCTTAACAAAAAAAGCTTTAAAAGTCAAAAAAAATTTCCCTCTATTGTTATCCTCGTAGATTATCAAATTCAGAGAGTTGTAAATTTTATCTGGAATCTCGCAAATAACATTTGCATTTTCGTAAATAGCTTCTTCACTCGCAAATTAGGTAATTTCGACTTTTTTATTATTCTTGCACTCTCAAATAAGGTACTTGTGAGTGAGGAAAATTTTCCTTCACCGCAAATACCTTATTTGCGAGTGAAGGAAATTTTTCCCACTCGCAAATAAGGTATTTGCGAGTGAAGGAAAAGCAGGATTATTTCAAAAATATTGATTTTAATTTGTTATTTGTTTCAGTGATGCCGCGCAGCAAGGGAGCGGGTTGGTTGGCCGGTAGAGAGGCTGAGGCTGAGGCCACTAGGATGGTGGTTGAGGCTGCGAGAGCAGAGGCTCAGCGACAGCGGCGAGAGCAGCGGGATGCTATGACTGCTTCGTACCGTCAGAGATTGGTTGATAGTAGAGCTGGCCCGAGCAGAGGGGGACGTCGTAGACTTCAACCTCAGCACGAGCCACCTCAGTATGAGGATGATGAGCCATCTCAGTACGAGCCACCTCTGGACGAGGGACATGAGGACGAGGGACAACAGGACGAGATGCATATTGATGCATGGGCAGAGGAGGGACCATTTCTTGGAGGACCTTCCAATACATCGCTGCTGACTTCATTCAGGGACCGTATAGCTTACAGCTTGTGGAACGGAGAGGTAATTATTGTTTACTGTTTTTAAAACATTTAAGGTTTTTTTTTTTACTTTTGTATAATTCATGACAAGACGTTTATTTTTATGTGTGCAAGACCGGGAAGAACCGCTTAGGGTTTTTGCGCACGGGAAAAAGTGGCAGAAGTGGTTTGGCGAGCGTCAGCCACTACCACCTACAGTACAGGCTCATGTCGATCGAGCTGGTCTGTCTCCTCTTATGTATTGCAACTACCCGATGGTAGATAACTCGCTGCTGACAGCGTTTTCCGAGAGGTGGCACCGGGAGACCAGCTCGTTCCACCTTCCGTTCGGAGAGATGACCATCACGCTGGATGATGTGTCATGCATTTTGGACATTCCGATCAGAGGTGCATTGTTTATACCCCCGAGATGGACATAGATATTGCTATATCAGTTCTACAGTCGTTGTTGGGGATATCTTATGAGGAGGCTCGGGCGAAGGTGACGGGCACTGGGTGGGCATCTGTCAGTTTATCTTGGCTGTAGAACCTTTATGATGCACGGAATATTGAGGGTCCGATGGACGAGGCAGCAAGGGCATTCATAATGGTGCTACTCGGGATGACTTTGCTGACGGATAAGACTAGCACTCGTATTGACTGCAAATATATCGAGCTGCTGCTTGAGTTGGAGCAGGTGGGACAGTGGTCATGGGGAGCTTTAGCCCTATGCCACTTGTTCGGTTATCTTGGCGACGCCACCAGGTTGGAATGTCGTGGGTTAGCGGGTTACATGACACTCTTTCAGGTACCAATGTGTTATTAAAGTAGAAAATTAAATTTACAATTGTTTTAACTCTGACATGTTTTCGTAACTGATTCGTTATTTGTGACAGGCCTGGATCTACGCGTATTTTCCTATTTCTATGGTAGATTGGAGGCTTGTTGAGGGTTACGAGGGTGCGCGTGTACGCGCTAACCGCCGGAGAAGCAAGAGGGGTCATGGGAGGGTGCTTCCATACAGGCAGGCACTGGATGCGCTAGCCGCTGATGACGTGTTCTGGGCACCATGAGCTGCATATAGACAGTATTGCCCATTCGATCCGGTGGCACACTTTTTGGGGTACCTTGGGTGTGGGAACATTATAGTGCCGTACCTGCCTGAGAGAGTACTGCGACAATTCGAGTTCAGGCAGGAGATTCCTCGGCAGCCACCACGACGTCCCTCGGCTGAGGCCATTAGTCTTAACTGGATGTCCCCTCACCTGTACTCTATTAGATACCTATTTCGGTTGAGGTCAGCCAGTTATCCAGCGGAGTGCGCCCCGGATTACTTGGATTGGTACTATAGGCACTCGCATCCACTGCTGATACCTCCACAGGCCCCACCTTCACAGGCTCCACATGATGCACATGTTGATTGTGTCCCTCGGGTAAGAAATAATAAGTTTTTACACTGTATATATTATGTCCAATCGTAACGTCATCTAATTTTTTTTTCTATATAATGTACTTATGTTATTATGTATTTATGTCATTTGTAGGCGGCTTATGTTCATGCGATAGGCAGGTTGGATAGAATTGTCGTCATGCTGCGTCAGGTCATTGATTACGCAGAAGAGGGAGATGACATGTGTGACTACCTTCGGGAGGTGCTTCGGATAGCGGAGGATCAGAAGCGCTGAGTTGTTTTATTTTTTTGTAATTTATTTTCATACGAACACTTAGTTTTGATTATGTAATTATTATTGTTATTGTTATTATTATTGTTATTGTAATTATTGTTGTTGTTATTACTATTATTATTGTTATTGTTATTATTTATTATTAATGAACTTAGAAATACAAAATAAAATAATAGTAAAATGTAAATATAAAGGTACAACAAACAACGACGGTGTATTAGTCAATCATCATCTAAGTTTATTGGATTGTATACATCATGATGGGAAAGATTAGGCGGTGGAAATATTGAAGATCATTCTTGCAATCAACTAATATATCATGTTGGCCATAAATAAGCCTCAGGACGGGAAAAGTCACGCCAATGTGATGCTATGGTAGGCAATGGACAACTATCCTTCAAAAATATCTGAAATAACGTAAATACAATTAAATTACCGACTAATCTTAACATAAACAATAAAAACATAAAAATATTAGATCAATTACCTGTACCCAATGATTACCGTTGACAAAACCAATGCAAATGAGTGGATGGTTTGGAGTTGGTGCACCTCTAAGGGGAAAAAAATGTCCAGCACGTCATACTGGCAGATGATAAAGAGACTAAGACCAACCTATATTTGGTTGCTATCACATGACTCATCTCTGGTAGTGTCATCTACTTGTTTTGGTGACATGCACCGTACACGTCAAGTAAAGAAGACTTCAGTTCTTGTAATTGAACACCGAAAAGAGGACCATATAAATCAACATTTTCCGTATGCTCTTTATGCAACTCCTGACGGATTAAAGGCCAACTATCCTCAGTTCTACCAAGCAATGCTGCAATGCAACGATACCCACATTTTCCATCATTGTCCACGTTAACTATGTCAGTAATGTATGGCTGAAACTGCATAAGAAATTGATTCAAGAAAGGCAAACGTCTCCTCTTTGCTTGGGCAGCTGATTTCAACGAGGAACACGCAGAACTATTCTCATGTGCAGAGTATATTGCATCGACATGCTCAAAATAAGATGGGTCACGTTTACAATCAAATCCATCCGTGTTGGTCTTTTTGGATTTGGGTGCCCTCTTAGTCTTCACCATTCCGGGTAGTGAGCACATTGAAGTTGTCTCAGGACAACATAGTTCTCGCACTTTGCGATATAGTGTCCTTTTACCAAAAATGTCAAGTGTGCGGAAATAGGTAATCAATACCTCCCACTGAAGCGCAAGTTCCTTTTCTGACACTATTTCATCTGTTTGTTGTTGATCTTCTTGTTGGCCAAAATGTAATCTCCTCCAGTGCACATGGATTACCTCCAATGGAATTGGAGTACCGTGATACTGTAATGAGCCAGCTCACAAGTACAGGATAAACCGTGTGTAGTTCTAAGAGTACAACCACATGCAAATTTATCAACACCTACATTCATCGCTCTGCTCCACTCATCAACAATATGTTGCAATGCACTCCGAGACACGAATCCAATCAATCTGATAAGCATACGAATGTTGTGTGAGTGTTCAATCACGGTTTTGCAACAAATTCTTCAGTCTCCAATGTTGAGACTCAACCCTATCAACAAACATTCAAAACAACTTCAGCTATAGCATAACATAATTCATTAACAATTTTGACACTAGTTTGATCATACCTGTTTGTGGTTGTATTCCCCAAGTGCATCACTTGGTTAGTCCATGCCGCAACAAATTTGTCTTTGTGTGGATCCAACCAAGTCTTTTGCACATAATCAATTAATATAGGTCACTCTGCACATACTTCATGAAAACTCATCAGGCATTGCTCATACTCAGTCTCGTCAGCAGAATAAACAACATTGTTCCATGCATCCTTGACTACCTCCAGTTTTTTGTTATCAGATACCAATTTTTGGCATTTTGCATAGACATTTTTTCCTATGTGAAATTAGCACAAAAGATTGCGAGTTGTTGGGAACACAACTGCAACCGCATTCATCAAAGCAAGATCTCTATCTGTTACAATAACTTAGGAAATTGAATCATCTAGCACGAACAATTCTCTTAACTTCTCTAGTGCCCAGACATAGTTTTCAGCCCCTTCAGAATCCATATAGGCAAATCCCACAGTAAATGTCAGCTCTGTTGAAGTAACACCAACAATTTCAAGTAGTGGCAACCTATATTTATTGGTCTTGTAGGTACTGTCAAGGATGAGGACCATGTTAAATGTATTCAACAAATGGACGGAATCTGCATGTGCCCAAAATATATCTTTAACAACGTCCAAACCGTCATGTCTTCTATACCAAGAAACATATCGATCTCGATGTATTAAGTTCAGTAAATGTTGCATTTCTGTTCTAGGGCCTTTCTTAGATGATTGGTACTTTTGACGTTCGTTGTGAATATGTTTAATTGTAAATAGGTTCTCCTTATCGCGACCTTTAACCGTCAACAGAACATTTTTTGGCTTGACATTGTTCTTGATCATTTCATGAACAAGTTTCTTCTCCTCTTCGCTTAAACGACCAACATAAGAATGACCCACCAATGTTTCAGCTAACCGATGGTTGTATAATCCACATCTTACTTTCAGCATCCATCCTTCAATCTTTCCTTTAGTCGTCGATAAAGGTATTCCTTTAATTCTGAACATGCACTCACACTTTCGAGTACCAGTTGCTTTAGAAGATGCATGCTTTTTAGGCTTATACTTCTCACTCCTTTCACAACTTAGAATTAATTTTGTACGTCCTCCTTTTTGTCCTGTCTCTGACCTCACAATGACAACAACAAATCCATTTTGTTTTCCAACCTCTCGAGTCCAGCACAATAAATCATCTCGTGTAGGAAATATCTCAATATTAGTGAATGCTCTTGTACAGTCCACAACTGTCGTTTGGTTAATCTTATTAGAATCAAACATATTGTTGTCTTCCATCTCCAATAACACTACAATGAAACAAACAAAATACAATAAATACCTAATATATGTAAAATGTAATAAAAAAAATAAAAAAAAAATCCATTACACTTGCAAATTAGGTATTTGCGAGTGTACAAATTTTTTGTTCACTCGCAAATCTAATTTGCGAGTGTAAATAAAAGAACAACTCGCAAATTAGATATTTGCGAGTGTGTAAAAATTTACACTCTCGCAAATAACTAATTTGCGAAAATATACATTCTTTCGTGAATATCTAATTTGCGAGCGTTACGTATAATTTGGAAGAAAACTATGAGTAGTTGGAAAAAAAATGGAACAACCTTCACACATCTATCAGAAAATGGATCCGCATATTAATAAATTATTTTGTCTTGAACTCATTGTTCTTTTTCTCTTTTTTCCTTCTAGATGTCCGAAACATATTAGCATCAAAAGGTTTTAACGAGTGCGCTAGTTTTTTTAATTGCTCGGTAGCAAATATGATATTTGCGAGTACTTACTTCACTCGCAAATATAATTAAAAAATAACACACTCACAAATATGATATTTGCGAGAGAGCAAACAATTTGCCCACTCACAAATAGCATATTTGCGAGTGAACCAAATTAAAAAAAAATTACTTTTCAGGGGGTATTTTAGTAAATACACTGTTCGGAAGGTATCCTTAGCAAATTTGAGGGATGTCCTTAGCAAAACCCCCACGATTATTAATAGCGCGCTATAGCGATGCGGAGTGGCCGATGACAGTTATGACATCGATGTAGTGGAGCGTTTTCTTGTAGCTACCGTTGCAGGGACAGAGTGATAGAAAAAGACGAAAAAAGTGATTGATAATTCCTAAAACTTATACTTGAATATTAATGTTTAGTTACTTTAAGCCTCTAAGATAACGTTTGATACAAATTATATTTTAATATTTTCGAGAATATAAGCATGAAAATAAAGGTTTTTCATATTTGATACAAGTTTTAAAAACTATTCTCAGCCATAAAAAATGCATGTGAATAAAATTAGTGAATGAAAATTAAAAATTCCATTCTTTTGTACGACCGTTTTTCTTTGTTTCCTTGACTTTTGTTGTTATGAACTTGTATGGTTTGCTTAGGACCTATGTCTATTTATTATGAATTATGAATATATGATGAATTTTGAGTATGTTTAATTGTTTAAACATGGATGTATATGTATATTAGTATAAAACTGCAAATTTTTAACTTGTATAAAAAGGCCTAAAATAGAAGTGATGCATCTTGGAAAGATGACAAAAAGAGAAGAATGAATGCACATACTTAGCCATCTTCCTAGTGATAATTACTATATCATAAGTTAACATAAGGAAGAGATGTTCCCCAGTATTCTACAGCTTAAGGCTCATAAGCTTTACAAGAATGGCCATATATGAGAAATTGCAGCTGTAAGTGGAAAGAAAATACGTGTGATGTGATAAAGTGGAAGAGAAGGCTTCTAAGCTATGGAGTTACCTAACATGGCCATCGGGGTACGTTTCGCGAGGGATACTTACTCGCTGTACATGCAAAATAGAGAAAAATGAAAAGAATCAAATATTGTTAATGATGCTTTGTTGCACCAGGCGCCACATTTCAACGACCGGAAACAAATAATGAATTGGTTATCTGGTTCCCTTCAGCTTGATGTCTTCTCATTTTTGCCTTGTCAAGGCGTGCTCGTCTAACCGCTTCCTGAATTTGGCGGTCGTGGTCTTTCAACATCTGATCCATGTTGCTTGATGGAACTAGTAATGGACCAGAATAATGAATTTTATGACCCTTGGACCCATAACCAACCTGCAGCATTGTGAAAAATATAATATAGAGCAAAACATTTAGATAAAACTAAACCAAAATCACATTTTAGACCCCACTTTGTCACAACAAGATACACAATCAAGTTGTACAGATCAACCAAGATAGGAAAAGGGAGGAGTCTAACTACTTACAAGAATAGGGTCTTTGTTGCTGCCTCTCCCTTCTTCCTTTTGAGGAGCGTGTGCATGATGCTTCTGATCCTGTTGCATCAACGATTCAGAAGCCTCCTTGAATGATCCCGGGAACCTGCTTATTAGTTTTGGAGCCTCCACTTGTGATGATCCAGACCTTTCTCTGCGATCATCAGACAACATACTCCTTCGGGCCGCAACTAAGCCTGAGATTGTTGATAAGTCACCCCCCATTGAAATCTTTGGAGCGTCGTCCTGGTTCTTCCCAGCTTTAGCCCATGCAGTGCGGTGAGTCAGTGGACCTGAATGGGAGGCTCTTTTATGTTGATGTACCTGGGGATCTACACTTACTTCTACAGCTTGTGATGGCCTAGGGGGATCAATGGGAAATCCAGAAGCAACTTCTTCAGGATGAGGGTTAAACTTCTCACTCCTGCTTTGAGAATTAGTCTGCCCTTGTCTCTTCTGTAACAAAAGGTTATTTAAGTTTTCGAAAGGTTAACAGCCATGAGTATATTGAATGCAAAGAGGACAAAGATATTCAAAAATGTAAACTGAAAGAAAATTCAACCATTCATCAGGAAAGCAATATAAATATAGAGCATAAGAGGAAATCGATAATTTTCGAAGAGATAGCTGTACTCAGAAGAGTGTATAGTAGTTCTTCATCTTGCTCAGTGTTGACTACTGCACAGATTAGCAAGTGGTAACTTAAGAATTAATTTTAAACAACCAAGAAAACTTTATCTCTCTTTTCTTTAGTTTAACTCCTAAGATGCACCTGGCAGAACTGGCCCAATAATTGACAAAGAATATGTAGAAATATAGTGATTTTATTCAGAACTGGTTCTGTATCAGAGTGATAACAGAACAGAAATACAAAGATAGCACCTGTAGGATATTCGAGAGATCCTACTCCTTTCCCACTCCAATTTCTCCTCAAAATCCAACCCTCCTCTCAATAGACCCCTCTCTCTTATTTAAGTTCAACCATACTCGGTTACAATTAACATTCAGTTAATTGTAAGTTAGAGAATTATGTATAATAGCTGCTAGACAATTATGCTAATATATGCCCAGGTATCTAACAGCACCCCACCCAGTGGGATAAGTCTTCATTGTTGTGTAACTCCTAAGATGCCATGCACATATTCACTTGGTCGTGTAGAAGCAAGAGTTTATCCAAAAGATATATTTATGCACTTGAAAGGCTAATTGATTTTGGCAAACGGAAGAATACATACATAAACAGCAACAAAAAAATCCCCTGACCTAGTTGGGTTAGTACTACAATTAATTTAAAGTATACCTGCATTGACAGGGCCAGTTCAGCATTGGCATCAGGTGCAGGAATGGCTCGGGATTCTCTTGCTCCTCTTCTCTCAAGGTCATGCCTCTGGCCCTTGATTCCTGCTGCTCCTTGTCTGCAAACACCATAACAAAACTAAAAACGAAATTCTAACACTAAACTTTGGCGAACATTACAGTAGAAGTGACACACCTAAGTCTGATTTTAAGAATCAGATGTAATTCAGCTTGATTTATTAATAACTTACATATACACATATGTCATGAGTCATATGGAATATTAAAATTAGACTATCCCCAGCTTTATATAATTATCTATCAGTGTGTTGGGGCAGCCACAGTGCCACACTATGCCATGAATGACAGTGTTTTCATAATAGTTTTTAAAAAAAAAATAACAAAATGGCTGCTTGTAAGTAAAGTATTGGATACAATTCACTGTATTCTTTGAATTTTTTCAGGGTGGGGGTGGGGAGTGTGTGGAAGGTTTATTCTAAAACAAAATCCAGAAGATTCCTATTTACCAATTTGCCAAAGTTGATCGAGGAACATGAAGCCATTGCATTTTGAAAAGAAAGAACCAAAATTTGTGACAAGGAAATGCAACAACAATAATTTCAGAGATTATTTAGTTAGATGATTTAAAAGACCTTTGAATCTAAACACACACACACACACAGGCACCCTTCAGAACAACAACTTTTATTGATACAGTCGGCACTACTGAACTTATGTAAAAACTACAATTCCATACCAAAATAGAACACACACCTTCTAGCTTCTTCATCCCGTACTTTGGCGTCAAATTCTTTGCTGGGAGAATACTTTGGCAAGCTTGAAGGATCACAAGGTAGAGGCTTTGTTGAGAAGAACTGAATTGCAAGTACAAAAAAGGAGAGTCATTAGCAATGCATACTGAAGTAGTGAAGTTTGAAAACAAACTGCAGTTGAGCAAGAGATGCTGGATAACTGCTAACCAATAAGTGATAAAGGATCACATATATAAATATTAATTTACTACAATATTAAGGTTGTGGAGACAGTACTAGTGTATACTTAGTTACTTACAGTAATACACATGATAAAGAGACAATACAGGGGAATGCATCTATTTATCACATAGCAAATATGTACAAAGATGACATTAAAACACTTGAAGGTTGCAACTTTTAGAGGAACACAACCTAAGTTTGAAAATTAAGTTGACCTGAAGCTTTTTGCAACTCCAACATCCATTCTCCTTATGTACTAATAGAGTTACATTCCATTAAAAAAAAAGGTGAACAATATAGAAGACACAAAAAAATTCACACCTCACTCTTCAAAGCAGATGATGCAGTTCCGCGATCAGCAGGATCTATGGACAAAAGGGCCTCTATCAGTTCTACTGCAGGTGCAGGAAATTCCTTGAATGTTTCAGCAACACAACGCCTATAGGGCTGTTGAGGCTTAAATATTGTTGCATGAGGTAACTTTGATTTTCTCCAATAATCCTCGGAAGGTGAACCACAAAGTTTAAAAATTTTATGTAACTGCTCCACCTTCAAGACAGAAAATTGTAGTTTCTAATCATTTTATTATTCAACCAAGGTACTTGTACAAAAGACTGTAAAAGAACATGAGCAGAATATTATACATTATACATAACATAATATTTATGTACTAGTGTATTTTCAGCTTCGACCAATATTTTCTTGTTAACATAACCTAATTGTTTGATGAATTTTAGAAATCCATCCCTTGTAATATACAAGTACAATCTAAATATCTTCGTCCAATTGTGAACAGATATTCACAGTGCATCATAGTTATTTTAACAGATCAAAGGAAATGCTCAAATGCCACATTTAAACGGAAACATTTAAGCATGCATACCTCAGTTCTTCCAGGCATTATAGGTTTGCCAGCATACAGCTCAGCAAGTATGCAACCTGTACTCCATAAATCTACAGCGGTGCCATAGTAAGTGGCTCCAAGTAAAAGCTCTGGTGGCCTATACCAAAGAGTGACAACTCGGCTTGTCAGTGGCTGAATTTGATTCGGATCGAAAAAGCTTGCCAAACCAAAGTCAGCAATCTTCAAGATTCCATTGTTGTCAATCAAAAGATTGGAACCCTTAATGTCACGGTGCAGCACACCACAGCTGTGGCAGTGATCAAGTCCACGTAAAAGTTGCTGCATGTAACATTTAACCTGCCAAGTTCCAATAAGTAATTAAATATGTCTGAATATTTTTTGTTTGTCTTGTAGCATTATGTCTTTAACTTTGTTTGTCTTTAGTGGAAATCTTATACTCTATGGTAAGTTTTTTCCTTTATATTTGAGTAGTTCTTTTTCAATGCCACAGGCAGAAAGAATTAAAACTGTGTTCTTTTTTGGGCGTGTCGTGTAGCTTTTTGTCTTTAGTCTTTAACTATGTTTGTTTTTAGTGGAAATCTTATTCTTTCATATAGATTTTTCCACTTATTTTGCATAGTTTGATTTTCAATCTCCAAAAGAAAAAAGGTATTCAACCTCAGTGAATTCATTTAGGAAGTAAATAGGAATGGCTATCATCATTTATTCGCTTAAAGTAAAACTATCAGAAAAATCATTTAGTTGAATATCACATTATAAAGCAAGTAGTGCCAACATATGCTGTAAAATGAACTAAAAGATATAGAAAACTAAGAAGCTTCTGAAGTTACCTGAGCTTCTGTAAACTTAAGTCCAGGATGTGACGCAAGCCCAGTCAAATCGTGTTCCATGTACTCGAAAACAAGGTATAAGCTGCATGACATCCTTGATGTAACCAGGCCTTCCAGTTTTATGACATTTGGATGATCAAGCCTACGCAGAATGTGAATTTCTCTTGCCATGAAGCGAACACTCTCAGGCTCAAGATTATCAAACCTTACTTTTTTCAAAGCAACAATCTTTCTTTGTTCAAGATCACGAGCCCTATAAACATTACTATAAGTTCCCTGGCCAATCTGCACATCAGAAAGAGGAAAGAAGTTATCTTTCATGGCAATAAAACATTCAGAAGGTAATATTCACATTGAAATAATCTTAAATAAAGGAGAAAAAGATAACTAATAGATGCTGATATTCTTTTTCCCCCTTCTTTGCTTTCTTATTATTTTTACAATTGGCAGTAGAATATTGATTTAAATGTTCACTTGATGAAATTCATTTACTTTAAATTTCCTAATCTTTTTGTCCCCCTCCTCTGTTAATTTTCTACATTTCCAATTGAAGGGGATAATAGAATTTCAGCATCTATCAGTTATCTTCATGAAAGTAGTAGATCTTTCATAATGTAATTATGCAGGCAGATCAAGGAAAGAAGCATACTTTATCCAGCTTCTCAAAAGAATCTGCACGTCGTGGCAACCATCCCTTGATAGCCTCTCCAGCCACTGCTGCCAGCCATGAGGGCCATCCAGCTGCAACCTGCTCCCCTTCCATGGCTTTGGGAACACTACCAATCCCTGGATGTTGAGCAACAACATATTCCATTTTCTCCCTCTTCCTTTCAAAATTATCACCTTGAACCGGAACAGAGCCATTCCCTTGTTTGTCAATCAATGCAACTCTCCCATCATTGGTATCATATCTATCCTTTACTCGATATGCTTCCTCCCTCCTTGATGAAGTCCCCCTAGATACGCGTGAGTCCAATGCAGCCTTGCTTGATAAACGCTCCCTTGGGCTCTCCTTACTATCCTCAATCGCAGAGGGCTTGCAACACATGCCACCCATGATGCACACCAAATCCCCCTCCCACAAAAACCAACCTCCAATCTCAATATTCACCCCTTCAATTGCATATCCAATATTCTTCCATCCTAGTATCCTCTTCTTCAGTACCCATAACCACCAAACTCAGCCACAAATCTTCCCAAATGTCACACCAAAAAAAAAAGTTAAAAAATGCAATATTAGTCACAACAGTAACGCAGTATTCATTTCAACCCAAATTTTGTCACAAACTAGCAAACAAAATACACAATCCATCACCCATAAGAATCCCAAGAAGCTATACAATATAACTAACAGTAAAAACCCTCAAATTCAACAAATCAAACCTCATAAATCTCAAAAATCATAACTTTAAACAACCCCACTAGAAGCAAAATCTTGATAATTTAAAAAAAATGGGAGTTCTTTACACAATATAAAAAACTTCGCAATGAAAGCCTTCTAATTTATAATCCAGGAGATATAAAAGCTTGCAAATTTACCACAAAAGCCAGATCCTCAGAACTTTGTGATTGTGAAAGTGAGATTCCAAGGCATGGTACCTTGAATATAGAGCTCCTGAAGGTTTTTCCAGCACCCAGAGAGAGAGAGTGGAAAAGGGTAGCATTGAAACTCAGGAAGAGATGCAGAGGTTGGAAAGGGAAGCCATGGATCTAGGGCAAACAAGTTTGAGAGAAATGTGGAGTGTGTTTTGGATTGGATGATGAAGAGAGGAAAATAGCATGGTAAAAAAATAATATTTGATGCTCAATAATAATAAGTAAAATTAAAAATAAAAATGTTGAGGTAAAATATTTAATGTTGTCGCGGCGCATATTTATGTTGCTAAGAGGGAGTGTCCCCTTCACTGCAGCTTTCTATGAAGAGAGAGAGAGAGAGACTCTGTCAAGAACCTGTGCATGAAGACATTCTTCTTCTTCATCATACACAGCCACGCGCCTCTACAAAACAAATTTTACTACTGCAGTACACTCAATCTAATTTTACTGCTTGCGGCATGTTTGGATTCACTTTTCACTTTTGTAAGGGATAAAAGTGATTTTAACATAAAATTGTTTGGATAAAAGTGATTTTAGAAATATAAAATTCATTTTAACATATATGAGTGTTCTCGAGTAGAATTAATTTTGGTTATTTAGTAGATTCTAACTTGAAGTTAGGATTTGGAACTTTGCCCCCAAACGTGATTTTTAGGCTCAAATTTATTGTTCAACTCACTTTTACGTGAATGCATCCAAACATAAATCACTTTATTTCAATCTCAATTTTACTGGAATCAATTCCATCCAAAATCAAGTTCGTCAAACGCTCATCCAAACACGGGTAATTAACCAAACTGACCTACTTTTAAAAACTATTTACCAATATAACCTTATTTTGAAACTATTTACCAAACTAACCTAATGTTACATACTTTATTATTTTTTTCTGACACTGAAAAACGCTACTTTGATTAGCGTTTTTATCAAATTGTGCCACGTGGCTCGCTTTAAACAAAACTTAAAATTTTCGCTTTTAGCGTGGGCCAAGGCCAAGGCCAATGCTAAAGGCCAAAATGGCCGACGCTATACACCTGTTAGTCATTAGACGGGTTCTTGCTGATAGTCATCAGACGGGTGAACATTTCCATCTAATGACTATCACAGTGAAGAAATGTTCACCCGTCTGATGACTACAAGTGTGATCATCTCCTCAAGAGGTGTCACCCATCTGAAACTGAAGATCTTCATCCGTCTGATGAGACGGGTGAAGAAATGATCACCCGTCTGATGTCTATTAGGGAAGAACGTTCACCCGTCTGACGACTATCAGACGGGTGAAGAAATGAACGTTCACTCGTTGATGACTATCAGACGGTTGATCTTTCTTCACTGATAGTCATCAGACGGGTGAACGGTCTTCCCTAATAGTCATCAGATGGGTGATCATTTCTTCACCCGTCTGATAGTCATCAGACGCATCAGACGGGTGAAGATCTTTAGCCTCAGACGGGTGACACCTCTTGTGGAGATGATCACACTTGTAGTCATCAAACGGGTGATCGTTTCTTCACCCGTCTGATAGTCATCAGATGGAAATGTTCACCCGTCTGATGACTATCAGTGAAGAACCCATCTGATGACTAAAAGGTGTATAGCGTCGGCCTTGGCCCACTCTAAACGTGAAATTTTTAAAATACCTTTACAGCGAGCCACGTGGCGCAATCTGGTAAAAACGTTACTGACAGTAGCGTTTTCTAAAATCGCTAGTCAAAGTAGCGTTTTTCAGTGTCAGAAAAAAATAATAAAATATATAAAAGTGGGTTAGTTTGATAAATAGTTTAAAAACAAGGTTATATTGATAAATAGTTTCTAAAAGTGGGTCAATTTGATCAATTACCCTCCAAACACATACTACATAATTATATTCAAATTTTAACTAAATATTAGAACAGATCAATAATTGTTTTCAATGTGCCAACATATTATACTATTCTCAATAATTGTTATTTCCTTACTATTCTCATTCTTGTATTACTCTACCATAGTTTTTAAGCTGGAAATAAATTTAATTAAACTTTACAACTTTGCATCAAGTAAAGAAATAATAAATGAGGTTAATCTACACTCTAAAGTAGCATTTGGAGCATGGATGGAACAAAATTGAATAGAACATTCTCTATTGTGTTTGGTGACTATAAAACTGAACACGACATATCCTGTTTTGTGTTTGGCATTGGCTAAGTAGGATAAGACATTGTCATCAATTACATATATCTATGTTCTGTTTGATATTTGGTTGGATATCCAAAAGCTAAATCAAAACGGATATTTTTTTGTTTTTGAAATATCCTTTTATTCGATAGTTAAGAGATTGATATCTCAAGATATTGTTAGATATCTAAGCGAAAATCACTCCTAATAGTATTTTTTCAAAACTTGATTCACAAAATATGCTTCTAATATTTAACTTTTCTTTATTTTCTTATGTTGTTACTGAAAATGTTGTAATTGTCAACCCAACAGTTACTGCAATAATACTATCATGTTTCCAAAACTAAGGAAAGTTTATTATATGGGCTTGATAAATATTCAAAATTTTCATAATTTAAGGTTTCTTAGAAAAAAAGCCCGTCAATTATAAACGAAGCAGAAGAAAATATCCAAACACTTTGTCCAATTACATAAAATAAAATAATAAAATAAATAAAAATAATAACAAAGTAAACGATATTATGAGCGGTGCGTGGGAGCCACATGCTTAAAAGGAGCGTGCAATTGATACCCAAAAATAAATTAACATAAGAAAGTGAAGTAAGGGTGGTTTGGGTCATTCAAAGTCATTGCCTTTTCCACTGCTCAAACAGTTTATTTCATGAATTTGTTATTGTTTGGTTTGGTTTGGGTTTACACCGTTAACATACAATCACTCACAACGTAAAACCCAAGCATAGTACTACTAGTACTGTGCCCCACATATTCACGGGAACGTGGCTAGTGGCTACCCATTCGATTGCCCCCTTCATCGCACGGTTTTGATCGCCCCTCCAACAAATTGTTTTTGACAAAATAAAAAATGGTAAGAATTTTTTATTTATTATTTGTATTGATGAAAGAGTTTTGTTAGCGCAGAGCACATTATGTTAAGAATTAAAAATGGTATCTATTATTCATATTAAGCATTTAAAAAAATAATGCTTTTTAAATTTTTATAATGCTAAATATTTATAGTTTTCATTTAATATTTTAATATTTTAAAAATTTTTAAACCCTTCATAAATTAAAAAATTACAATCCTTAATCATTTTTTTTATAATCATGATATAGGTACGAAGTATCCATCATCGTTAGTTGTAACTAATCTCCGTTAAGGAACCTGTTTGACGCACAAGGTGAGTTTCTCCCCTCCCAACCAAGTTTTCTCCATATATAAAGGCCACTGAGCCAGGATTCGAACCCCTGATCACTTGTTTAAAATGTTCGAATCTTTTAGCACTCAGATCAACCAGATGTCGGTCCTTGATCGTTTTAGCTTTAAGAATTCCCTTGACATGTCATTTTCAACTATGGACACTATGCTCACCCTATATAACGAGACATTTGGAAGAATTTATAAAGAGTTTATTTGGACTTACAAGAATATGAAAATAGTTTATGACATTTTTATAAGTTTTTTTAGTTTATTTCAACAATTTTATCAGAAAAACGAACAAAAATAAATTCTTTTTAACTTATTAAAAAAATTATTAAATAAATATTTGATTAAGTTGTTTACCTATTCATGTTTACTATTTCTTTTGTTTATCATGTTCTTTTTTCTTTTTCTTTTCAAATACTTTTTTCAATTGTAAATGGTATATGGTTAATCAACTTTTTTTTTTTCTAATTACAAAAACTATATAAATTTTTTGAAATAAATGAAAATTTATAATTACTTTTAGATTATAAATGGATTAGGAAATAATATCATAAGATCAATAATAATAGGAGTTTAATTGCTATACACTGTCAGTGTAAAGTTTTTTACATTGTCAATCAATCAGAAATCATGGTGTGTGTGACTTTTAAGGTAGTTAGGATAAGAGTCAAACATTTTAGCTTATATGACAATTTCTGAGTGCATAACAATTAAATCCTAATATTAACCAAAAATCATGTTGGAAAAATTATATTATGACATATTAGCTTTTTTTTTTGACAAGATGACATATTAGCTTTTAGTAAACTAAATATAAACATATTATATTATGAATTACTTCCTAAAATATCTCAACCCAAATATATTAATATTGATAATAAATAAATTATAAAAAAATTATTTATTTGTATATACTAAAAAATTGTTATAGTAATTAATTTAATAAATACATCGCACAAGTTGTCAGTCTAATTTTAAATTAAATTAATGTTTTTGATGAAAAAACTGCTACATTTTTTAAAATGGTAACTTACATCAAGCCTATGTTTGGATTTGTGGAAGGCGAACATATGGAATGGAACATGACATAATGGAATGGAGCGGAACGAAATGGAATGAAATAAAATATTCATTCCATTGTTTGGATATTTTATGATGGAATGGAACAAAGTTCCCGTTCCATCGTTTGGGAAATGGATGAAATAGAATGGATTATAACTTTTTTATTCCTATATTACCCTACTTTAAAAACACTAATATTTATTTATTATGACTTTAATAAAAGTGAGACAATTATTTACTAGCATTCTAGCAATAATAAAAGAACACATGAATCAACTTACATTTTAATATGTTACAAATTATTATTTTCGAAAATTGTCAACAAACTATTTATTAATGTAACTTCTATATTTGTATTTTCACAGTGTACTTGCTTCCAACACAGCAAGTTCAGAAAATTTACGATAGGTACAATTGTAGTAGGAAGAAGAAAGTATACTTGCCTCCATTGCTCCAAGTGATTGTGTCCTTGAGCATATGTTGCGATAAGTGTTTGCTGCAATTTTCACAGGGCAGCGGCGTTCATGGTGCAGAAGGTGTTTGTTGCGGAAGGTTTTTGCTGGGGGAGAAAGATATATGACATATGAAAGAAAAATTAGGATGAGGATAAAAAAGCAATTTTATAAAGATAAAAAATAAAAAGCAATTTTATAAAGCTAAAAAATATCAATTTCTGATTCCATCCCATTCCCCCCGAAATTGGAGGGGAAGAAAAATGAAGCTAAATGATGGAATGGGATGGTATGGATTCCATTCCTTTCCATTGCATTCTATTATCTTTTGTATTATCCAAACAATGGAATGTCATTACATTCCCTTCCATTCCATCCTCTTCCATCAATCCAAAATACTCTAAGGTGTGTGCAGAGCTCAAAATTTTGAAGATTCTGATCCTCATTGCAAGAATCATGGTATCTCATATTAAGGCAAATATTTGAAAAGTTCAAAATTTTGAAGATTCTAATCCTTATGCAAGAAGCCAAGAATCATGTTTGCACTAATAACTTTTTGGACTTGATTGCCATAGTATAAGTCTTTTATATTATTAATTAATTATCTATTATTATATTATTATAAATATTTAACTTTTATATTAAATATATAATTAATTATTAATTAATAGTATAAAAAAATCATATTAACCATGCATTCAAATTAAACTCTAACCTTTTTTTTGACATAATAACTCTAACCTTTTTTTAATGTTCTTTTTTTCAATGTTCTTGTTCATTGACCATTCGCTGGATAATGGGACGGCCCATAAGCTGATTAGCCTCTCTCCTGTAGCCTTTCTTTCATTCAAAAGGTTGAAAAAGGTATGAAATGAAGAAAGTATACTTAATCCCTTTATATATATAATCGAACAGGTCATAAGAAATTCCGACACCTTACACATTGCCGGTACGTACTTTATTAATCAATCAAATATATAAGATAAATCAATTCGGCTAAGAAATATTTTTGATACTAAACATGATCATGTAAATATGTTAGGGATTTGTTTGGTATGTTGAAATGTGCTCTTTGCCCATTTGTCGGATGTTAAAGTGGAATGAACTTGATCTTCAAACGGATTTGAGTATATCACTTACTAGACAACAAATCAGCAAGAAGTGACTGAACAAGATGATAGGCACCACATGTTTCACCCAAAATCTTAAGAATATTAGGTGTATGGGTCCTCTCATTTTTATTATATGTTGCTCAACATATTTATATCTATTCAACGTGAGACTTTTTACTCACACTTGATATTCCAACAATCTCCCCCTCAAGTGTGAGTCCATCCATTTATCTCGTACGTTCCCCCTCAAGCGGAAGCTTTTTCATACACATACTTGTTCTTGCATTGTCATTGGCTCACATAGATCAACGAGACACATCGTTTGACCTCTACATTGCCAAAAAAACTTTCAATATAACGAGTTGGTCACCTTAGTCCAGGGCCGGCCCAAGCATAAAGCGGCCCAAGCCCTTGCTTTAGGCCTCTCAAAAAAATAATTTTTTCTTTACAAAAAAAGCTCATTTTGTATTGTTTTATATTATCTTTTTTATATGTTTCATATATCAGCAAACATAAGTTAGCCCATTTGATATAAAAGCTTATCATTAACTGCAAGGTCTACGGATCAACTCCTTGTTGTGTACAAAATAATTAATACTTTAATTTTTTAGAAAGGCCTCATCATAGAGTTTGTTTTAGGCCTCAATAGGTGTTGGGCCGACCGTGCCTTAGTCACACCATCGACTCTGATACCATTGTTGGGTTAGGAGGGGAGCCTAAAACACATGGTTGATCTCCACATTGGGTTAAGAGCAAACCATACAAGTGAGTTGAACACCACATGTTTCACCCATAACCTTAAGGCTTTAAGTGTATGGGTCCCCTCACTTATATGTTGCTTAATATGTCTATTTTCAATCAATATCAGACTTTTTACTCACACTTAATATTCCAACACTTATTTCTCATGTTACTTCAATGCAAACTGTATTTCTCAAAATCTGCTGTTTTTTTTTTTTTTTTTGTAATTTTAACAATAAATTTAAATTGGTTCAAATCAATTTTTTAAGATAAACTTTTATTCTTTTTATTTTTTCATAATTGTTCAACGACCTTAATTGAAACCATTGGTTGATGTTTGGCCGCAATCAAACAACACGTCAAAACAACGAGAATAAATACCATGAAATATCAATTTTTACTTTTTTAGTAGTATTACAAAATAAATTGGCAGAAATTCGAATTCTTGACTATTTTTTAAAAAGTATTACACTAAAAACCTAATTTTTAAACATTTAATTAAAAATAAAAATTTAGTATATAAAAGCATACTTCAATTTTTTTTAAATAAGGTAATATAAAAAAAAGATTTAATTGCAATACATTGTTGACAATAAATCATGTTTTGTTGCCTCATTAAAAATATTTGATTCTTACCAACAGGGGTTGACACATCTGGTCAAACCTTCCACCCACGCTTTCTTTGGCTTGGATTCGATTCTCGGGTTTCATTGGTTGGTAGGCGATATGTAAGTTTCACTATAAATCCTCGTTGAAGTTGGTGATATTCTCTGGCCTTGCAAGGGAGCGTGTCTAATGTCTTCCTTTAATCTAAACTTTTTGTTATAAAAAAAAATTGATTCTTATCATAATTATCTTAAGGTGGCGTTTGGTTCGTGGAATGTTTTATTATCAGGATAATTGCATTCCCGAGAATCTCATTCACAAGAATGTTTCTTTCCCACCTCCACACTTGGGAATAGGCATGACAACGAAACCCGAACCCGTGGGTACCCGCCCGAACCCGCCCCGTTTGGAGTGGGGAAAATCCGATCTTTTCGAGTTTGGGTTTTCCTCGCTTTTCATAGACGGGGGCGGGGACGGGGATGGGGATACTGATACCCGCCCCGCTATTATGTAATTACTAAAATACCCTTAATTATAACTTAGGGTTTCAACTTTGAAGTTTACTTACACCATTTCATTCACTCCATCAGACCATCACTCGATTCACTCAGCAGCCGCTCCCATCTGTCTCCACTCTCCTTCCAGTAGCCGCACGACCACCAGCCACCACCGCGGCGGGAACGCGAGGCGAGGGGACCGACCACCGTGACGCGACCCACCCAACGCTGCGCCCGAGCCACCCATCGAGACCCACCCAGCGCCGCGACCGAGCCACCCATCGCAACCCACCATCGTGACCTACTCAACGCCGCACGACCCACCACCGCGACCCTGGCCCGATGAACGCGAGCCGACGACCCACCACCGCTACCTACAGATCTGCTTCTTCAATCGTGTTTTCCGACCACTGCGTGACACTGCTCCTTCCATCTGTGGCCACCACTGAATTTCCTGAAGGTAAGCATGTTTTATTAGTGCATACAACCTGCTTGATGAATACATTTATATCACTGCATAGTGCATAGTGCATACAACCTGCTTGATGAAAAACCTCAGTAACCAAATGGGTCATTACTTGGTTCTACTTCTTGAGTCTTCAATTAATTTTTTTAGCCTTGAATCTGTTTTACTTGACATCATGGCATCCTAAACTGGTGTTATAATGTGATTCGAGTAAGGTTGTTTTCCTATTGGGACTGATGTATAAATCCTAGATGTTGCTTGGAGTCTTGTCCTAGGTAGTACACTGTTGTTATTTTACTTGCTTATTTTAGTTGTCTCCTATGCTGATGTGGGTCTATTGAGATATGTTGATTTTACAATTTTACTTGCTGCTGAATCTGATTCTGCATTGATGTGGTGTGCTTGCCTCTGTTGTGTGGGACTGTTGGTTTGGTACGGTTTGCATTGGGAATCATTGGTTTGGGGTAGGATTTTTTGTCCAAAACAGATTTGTGGTTATAAACATGTCTTTGCTAGCCTCAGATCTGGGTCTCTGAAGTAGGATGATTTATTTTGGGCTATAATCTCTTATTTTTGAACATTTCCTCTCAGTTAAGTAATTAACCCGCTACTTCATTCTTACATAATCGAAACATATGCTTATTTAAGTTATAGCCTTGCATTGTCAGGTACAACTCAATAGAATATGGATATGGCAGATGGTGGTAATTCTCAACCACTCATTTCACAGGAAAGTGCACATCAACCAACTCCAGAAGGAAGTTGCAACCCTTCAACTAATGGTCCCACACCAAATGAACCTGTGCAAGCATCTCAGGGTGAGACAAGTGATAATTTGGAGGCGACAACACAAACGAGGGCAGGTAGGCTTAAAACTGTGGTACGACAACATTTTACAAAGTGTAAAGTTAATGAAGTAGAAAAGGCTCAAAGTAATTATTGTAAGAAATTTCTTGGTGGAAATTCAAGACATGGAACGAAGCACTTGCACCAACACATGGATTCATGTATTCAACGCAATATTAGCATGAGAGGGAATAAAGGGTAAACATTTCTTATGGCTAAGGTCTTGCAAGGAAAGCAAGAGTTGGGTACCGGAACCTATGATGCTGAAAATGCAAGGAAAGAGCTTGCAAATGCAATTATTATGCACGAATATCCACTCTCAATAGTGGACCATCTTGGCTTTAACAGATATTCAGCCGCTCTCCAACCATTATTTCAAGTACCTTCTACAAACACTATCGAAAAGGAGATATTCAAAGTGTATGATTTTGAGAGATCAACAACTTTGAAGTTATTAGATAGTCTTGAATGAAGAGTGGCCATTACATCAGATATGTGGACTTCAGGCAATAAAAAAAAGGGTATATGGCTGTCACTGCTCATTACATAGATGGATCTTGGACTTTACACAATCACATTTTGAGGTAATAACAATTTCTTAATTTATAATTTTATTACATATTGTTTACACTGTTTATATGATATAGTGATTGAATGTGAATCTTATTATGTTAGGTTCATTTATGTTCCTGCTCCTCACTCAAGCGATAGACTTTGTAATGCATTAGTTGAATGTTTGATGGATTGGAACATTGATACTAAATTGTCCACTATCACTTTAGATAATTGTAGCAGAAATGACGCTATGATTGACAAAATTAAAGATAAGTTGCAGTTAAGCACTTTGTTAAGGGAGGGGTCTATACTTCATATGCGTTGTTGTGCACATATATTAAATTTGATAATAAAAGATGATTTGGACGTGGTGAAAGATGGGGTAGAAAGGATTCGGGATAGTGTAGCATATTGGACTGCCACACCTAAAAGGAAGGAAAAATTTGAGGAGACAGCCAAACAATTATGAATCTCTTGCACTAGAAATTTGGCTTTAGATTGTCCTAATAGATGGAATTCCACTTACAAGATGCTTGACATTGCCATTTCATATGAGGATGTTTTTAGTCGGTTACGACAACGTGAGTCTCAATACACTTGTTTGCCAACTAGTTCACTATGGAGATTTGCAAAAGATGTTTGTGAAAGATTGAAATTGTTTAACTCTATCACTGAAATGATTTCTGGCACTAAATACCCGACTGCCAATTTGTATTTTCCAAAGATCTGTGAGATCAAATTGGAAATATCTCATTGGATTGACTCCTCCAACGAATTGATTAAAAAAATGGCTGAAAAGATGTTGGGCAGATTTGATAAGTATTGGAGTGTCGTTCATGATATAATGGGTTGCTACTGTTTTAGATCCTAGATACAAAATGGAGTTGCTTGAATATTATTAAGAAAAATTGTATGGACATGATTCCTTTGAGCAAGTGCAGATGATCCGACAGTTGTGTTATGATTTGGTTTCTGATTATCAATTGAAAATGAATAAAGACTCTAGTAGTGACTCTCCAATGTTGGATGTTAGTCATGTCGGTGATGATGCTTTAAGTGAGTATGACGCATATATCATGAGGAAAAAAAGAGCTAGAACTTCTTTTGTTAAAACTAAGTTGGATCATTATTTAGAGAAGGAGGTTTTACCAAGAAGTGCATATTTTGATATTTTATTGTGGTGGAAGTTGAATGGCATCAAGTATCCAACACTCCAAGCAATTGCGAAGGATGTATTAGCGATTCCTATTTCTACCGTAGCTTCTGAATCTGCTTTCAGTACTAGCGATCATATCTTAAGTCCTCATCGCAGTCGACTTCATTGGACTACTTTAGAGGCCTTGATGTGTGCTAGAAGTTGGTTACGGAATGCTGAGAATACTGGTAAAGTTTTAAATTATTCATTCAAATATCTTATGAAATGGCAAATAACTTTGTATATTTTGACTAATCATTCTTTATATTGTATTGTATTTGATATTTGATATTTATAGGTAGTTTGAATTCCAAAGTAGGCAACGATTATGCTACTTTACTCGATGAAATAGAGTCTGATGATGAAGGTATTCCACACTTTATTTGCTTTAAATTTTATGAAGTTTAATGTTTATATTTTAACTTTTATTTTTTCTTAATGCAAGTGAAATGTTGGTTAGTGATGCTACTTCTCATGTAGAAGATGATCAATAGATGTTTTGTACTGTGGTTGTTTTTTATAATTCTTAACGCGTGTTGGTTAATTTGGAACATTTTGAACGTTGGTTGTATGGTTGAAACATTGTTAATTGTTTGTTTTTGAATTTGTACTTTGTGATTGTTTTGATAATTTGGAATATTGGATGTATGATTAATGCATGTTGGATGTCATTACTTAGCAATAGGGAATTTTAAATTTAGCATGATGGTGCTAATTGTTATAAATTTGGCTGGAAAAAGCTTCAAAATCGAGTGATGAGAGAGAAAATGTTAGTAAATTATCATGATCATTTTTAGTAAAGGATAAAAATATGCAGCAGGGTGATTGATTTCTAAATCAGGGCGGGGTCGGGTCGGGGTGCGGCGGAGATTCGATTTTTTTGGAAATTGCGGATTTACGGCTCCTGGGGCGGGGGCAGGGAAACCCGAACCCTAACGGGGATGGGGATGAGAGTGTTTTTTTCACCCCCAACGGGGATTTGGGGCGGGTGCAGGTTTCAAGTATTTATTCGGGGGCGGGGATAGGAAAGGCAAAACCCGCCCCCGCCTCGCCCCGTTACCATGCCTGCTTGGGAATATAGTTTTCCACTTTCATTCACTAATTATATTTCGGGGCATGTTTTATGCCCGGGAATAGTTTTTTAAAGGCTAAAATATACTTTTGATCCTTTATCTCTTGGTCAAAATTCATTTTGATCCTTTATCTTTAAAAAGATTCATTTTGGTCATTTATCTCTCAAACGTTACACAAATTTGTCCTTTCCGTCACTTCCGTTACTAATGTCGTTAACATATCCCCTACATTGATGTTAACGCCTGATGTGGTTGGGTTTAGGGACGCATTCGCCTTCAATCTCTTTTAAGTTTTCACCTTTAATCTCTCGCAAAGTTGAGAATCCATCTTTGGTGTTAGATTTAGGGAAGCATTTGCCCTATACTTGTGTGAAAATGAAGACGAATCCATGGTGGTTGCTGAGGGATGAAGAACCCTATTTTGGAAATTGGGGGTGAAGGGATCCTTCTTAATTTGGTTGCTGATAATAACATCGTTTGTAAAAGGATGATAGAAAGGATGAATTTGTGTAATGTTTGGGAGATAAAAGAGCAAAATGAATCTTTTTAAAGATAAAAAACCAAAATGAATTTTGACCAAAAGACAAAGGATCAAAAGTATATTTTAGCTTTTTTAAAAACTCGTACCAAACATGAGAAACTTTTATTCCCATGCTCACATTCCCGGAAATATTAAAGTAAAACTTGTATCAAACGTTACCTAAAAGTCATACATGAAGTTATTTGTGATTAGTTGACCATATAATTTTTTTTATTAAAATTATTTAAGGGCGTTGTTTAAGGAATCTAAAGTTAGAAAAAAATTATTGGAAAATGTAACTTTAAATGTTTAATGTATTGAATATATCACTTTCAATTCAAAGTTTCTATCTTTGAATCTTTAACCAATACACTTAGCACTGATTATCATTTGTCAAAACTTTATACTCACCATTGTCAAAATTAAATTCATATAAAATAAAATAAAAAGGTATATTATCAATATAAAAAGGAACTTGTTAACAAGTGCCCTAAATGTATTATTTAAAGAATCCATAGATAGAAAAAATTTATTAGAAAATATAATTTTTGATTATTCAACGTATTGAATATACCACTTTTAATGCAAAATTTCTATATATAATTCTTTAATCAAAATCCTTAAGACACTGGTTAACATTTATCATATAATAAAAAAAAGCCTGTGAAGGCGAACTCCCCTTTACCATGACCCACCTACAACTATGGCCATTTAATAATGAACAGTTATCTAAATAATCATTGATTGGGGAAATTTATGTCTTTGCCTTGTGTCATTGAGACATGTAACGAGTTGGTGGGTTCCTATTTTTAAGTTATGGGCATGGATACTGGGGTCCAAAGTGTTGGCTTTGGGTATAGTTGTGTCTTCATGGGGTCTAACAATAGACTGAACTTTTCACAATCATAAACCCCATGGTTTGTACATTACATAACAGACAATCTCATCTGTGTTTTTAATAATAGCTATACGAAGTCAAATCTTAATTGGATAGTCACACCCAAAAGAGCAATGTGACATGCTTGCCCTCTGTTAATCTTCTTAATTTTTCTATTCCTTATTGTATGTATGTATATATCTGTTTGTCTTTATCGATGTTATGATTTTTTTCTATCCTGCTGAACTGCTTAGACGAAGTAATTGTAACATTAAGAAAAAATATTAAACACTCAATTTTGATTAATGTTATTTATAATCAACAAACAAATCATTAAAACGTCATGCTTATAACATAATCAAAATTTGGAAAAAATCTATCAAATGAAAATTTGCATATACTCTCATTGTACTAACAAATTCATCCTTCTCATTGTACTAACAAATTCATCCTTTTGTTGCACCAACTGGGGGTGGCGAGTAATTAAAATAGAATTAAATTAATTATTTTGCAAGTATAAAAAAATAATTAATTGGGATATCAAAAAAGCATTATTATTTTCCTAACCATTACCTTAAGGACATTGATTAAGGAAATCACGAAAAACAAATTTTTCTTAAAAAACTAAATATCAAACTTATCAAAATATTAAATACATTCATTATTAATAATTTTTTTTTTATTTTTTAATCAATATTCAAGGATATTGATTAGCATTATTTTTCTAAATGAAAATTATGACCATGTGGACATGTGCAGCATTTTATCGTTGGAAATTGTGAAGTTGCTGAAAAGACAGGATAACCATTAGTTAGAGTGGATAAAGCAAGCTTATGATTATCAGTTCAGCTAAGTGACCTTTGCTCTTTTCACTTGGCTCACGCTCCTCAGAGCGCTGTATTCCAATAAAACAAAGCAAGAAAGAATGAATGCTTAACCCTTTTTCCCCCTAGTCATGCTCAAATGATTTCTACCATCTTGAAGATTTTTATGAAGTGGTAGAAAGTCTTCGTTCTTAGCTACATCAAGGTGACTTGAAACTTTCTCTTTCATAATTTTTTAGAAAAGCTTCTAACTTTTCTTTTCTCACCATTAGAAAACTACTACCAGTAACTAGTTTAGTGTTATAGTTTTTATATATTTTTATAATTATATTTCAATCTATAACTTTTGACAATGCTAAACATGTTTTACCAAACTCTTTATTGTTGATGATCTCATATGGGACCACTGAAATAGAAAAAGTGAATTCATTAATTTAGTGGATGTGATATGAAATCTACTAAAACTAGGGAGTGTGTTGGAGATTGTTTATTAGAAGGATTTGATTCCTCTAAAGTGAGTGAAGTTTTAAAATGAAAAAGTAAGGGGGTTATCCACTCTTAGATTATTTAGTGAGTTAAAATCTATATGTACTTAATCAAATCAATGGTAGATAGTCCTTTACTGTCTTACTTTAGAGTTTCACTCATTTTAGAGGAGTCAAATCCATATTAAAAAGACAAATGCTAACCAGACCTTAAGGATATTGGTTAAAAAATCAAAGATAGAAATTTTACATTGAAAATTGTGTATTCAATACATTGAATATTAAAAAGTTACTTTTTCCAATAAAATTTTACTATTTTTTGATTCTTAAACAATGTCCTTAGGGCACTTGTTAGCAAGATCCTATTAAAAATTCGGGAAATGTTAATCAGTGTCCTAAGGGTATTAGTTAAGGAAACAAAGATATAAAAAATGTATTGAAAAACGGTGTATTCAATTTTTCAAAGTTTAAAAGTGACCATTCTCAATGCAAAGTTTTCACTTTTTGATACCTTAACCAATACCCTTAGGACACTGGTTAGCAAGACTCAAAAAAATTACTCCATATTACTAGCATTTCCATACAACTTTTATTTAGTTTTTTTTTTTTTTTTATAAACTACAACTTTTATTTAGTTGATGTGAATGGACATGACACAACATGAAATCACTGACTTTGAATGCAGTGTCCTATGGGTGTGTTTGGAAGAGCTTATAGAGAGCTTATGAGAATAGCTTATGAAATTAAACTTATACAAATAGTTTATAAAAATAGTTTATTGTCTTTCTATAAGCTCTTTTTAGCTTATTTTTATAAGCTTGTAAGAGAAGTTTATGAAAATAAGATGTTTTTAGCTTATTTGTAAAAGAGTTTTTTGAATAAGTGCTTAATTAAATTGTTTATCCAAACGCACCCTATGTACATGCCTACATGGTCTTAAGAGTATAGCAAACAAAAGTATAATTGTTTGTGACTATCAAGCCAAGAAGTGAATGAAACTTGTTAGGTTTAGCGTTTGGAAAGTATTATAGAACATGTTTGGTACGTCCCTTCTGCGAGCTTATAGCGAATAACTTATAGTGAATGAGAAAGTAGCTCCGTTTGGCAAACGTCTCTGTCACGAGTTTATAACGTTTTTTCACGAGCATATAGCGTTTTTTCCAAACTCTACTTGAAATAGTGTTTGAGCTTATAGTTTATAGCGTTGTTTTTTTTTCATCACTTTTATCCTTATTATTTTAATTTAATTCTACCTTTATCTTCTTCTCTCTCTTTTATGTAAAATCATTAATGAAGAAGTCTTTTTATGTCATTTTATATTTTTCAGCTAGTTCGACCGTTAATTTTATCAAACACTTCCACAGAAAATAAACTAGTTTATCCACTATCCGTTATCAGCTACCTCATCCGCTATCCGCTAGTAGCTAGTTTTACCAAATAGGCTCATAATAAACTATGGTATTAATAAAAAAATTATCTCTTAAATTTTGCTTAAATTATGGTATTAATAAAAAGTTTTCGTATAAATAAAAATATAGGAATGAACAATAATAACCCTAACTTTGGTCTCTCTCTCGTCTCTCTCACACTCTCATAGACGGCGGCAGGGATGATTTTGGGTCATTTTGATCAAAAACCACCCATTTACTTCGTTTTTTCTCCTTTTCTTTCCATAAGTGGGTTTTTCACATAGATCTGGTTCTTTTGTGTGGATTTTTCACATAGATCTGTTCTTTGTAATCTTGGTGTGGCTTTGTTTGGTTTCCCGTCTTGATGTGGTGCTGTTTGATTCCCGTCTTGGTCCGATGTTCGTTTGTTCCAGATTGACAGATCTGCTTCGATCCCATCATAGATTTGATTAAGACTTAGGTCTCAATACTACAGATCCGAAAGTATGAATATTTCGGTGACTTTGATGATGTCACTTTTGTAGGCAATTTGACTTTGCTGTATTATGCTTTTAACCTGGATGCTGTGAGTTTGTTCGCAATTTCATCCTTTTCGATTTTTAACAATTTTGGATCTGTATTATAATTTTTATATTCTATTAATTTGAATGAATGAATATTTTTCCTTATATAAAAAAAAGAAGAGGAATGAACAATAATTAACTATGTCTGCATTTTGTTAGACTTTTGTAATTGTTCATATAGAGTGATCCATCATCTTATTGGTCTAAGGGCAGATTCGTTGTTTTTCGGACAGGGAAATTTCAAGCCGTATACATGAATCTTATCTAAAAAGTTCAGACTGGAACAAATGTTTGAAAAAGATTAATTTTTTTTATTTTAGCTATTTACTTTATTGAAAAATTGTTTTGTACATAATTTATTATATTTAATAATTAGCTTAAATTTATAAAAAAAATTTTGGGGAAAAAATTATTTTATGTCATCGAAATTATTTTAACTTAAGATTGTTGCGATTTGATTACTTTTTATTCTTAAAATTCTATTTTCTATTTATCCCTACAAAATAAACTTTTAAACAAATATTATTAAATTATATAAATAACTTTATATATTTTTTCGTAATTTATTATATAAAAATAATTTTTTTTGGATCATCCAAACAAAATAAATTATTTTAAAATTATTTTTCAACAAATATACTCAAACAAAAATATATTCTGATTATAAACGATTATACATATAATCAATTATCAACCTAATATATTTTTTTCCCAGTTTATATATATTTTGCTTCTCTTCATGTTACTTTATGTGTTACGGTTGGAACACACGCTCTCAGATTATTAAAGATAAACCAACGATAAACATACACACACGAAAAAGAAAAAAAGACAAGATTTACGTGATTCAATGAATAATACCTATTTTCAAAAAAGCTGTTACAACTATATTTTACTATATCTGAATACGAACATAAATACAATATTTATATTGATCACCATTATATCCATCCAACTGTCGATATCTATATAAACCTTACTCAATAGTTACTTCAATAGATTGCGTTAGAAATGGCATGCACAAAGGGTAAATTTCAATGGGGTCTTTGTACATATTAGTCTAGTGGTAGCGAATTGATGGATTAGACGTATACCAAAAAAATTGATGGATTAGATAGATTTTGTGTAGGATACTGATGGGTTGATAAAAAGTAAGAATTTAATTAGTATATACATTGGAAAAATTGGACTCAACTACTGGAAAATTGGTAAACTGGTCATAGACATATTTATTAATTCACATAATAAGGTCCGAGAGAGAAGCAATGAAAAATTGGTCGAATCAATCAAAAAGGGAATGCCTAATCCGGTTTGACCTTTTCCAATTTTCAATATATATAAAAAACTAAACTCATATTTTTTTATGCACTGGCATAAGAAACATTTTTCATAGATTTTCTTTTCAATATCATTTTTAGGGCATTGATCCTTACATAGCTTATCCCGTTCAACAATAAATTTCTAATTTATTCACAAACAAATTTTGAACCAAATAAATGTCTTATGCCAAACTATAAAAATCCAAGCACCAAAAAAAATTCCACACATAAGGTGCAAGAAAAAATAGAGGGTTTGCCCCGTTTTTAACTTCAATATAGGTTGTATACTTAGATGTTCTATTTATTACTATTATATACGGGACTTCTAAATATAGGCTTATTTTAGCTTTTATATACGTGTATGCTTCACTCATTGTATAGTGTGAGACTTTAAAACACTAAGCAACAAAATATGTTATATTGGTACTTACTAATCTTTTTATTTTTTTGTCTAAGGAGAACGGATAAGAGAGAAGGAAAACAGGAACAAATAGAGCGCATTAGTGTGGGGTTGAACCTGTTCACTCACAATTCATATCTCGTAATTTAACCAACTAAGTTGACTCAATAGGACGATACTTACTAATCTTTTGAGACGCCATTATTTATACATTTGAATTTAATCAACGAGAATAAGGTGGTGATAAATAATGATTGGCTAAATTACTTTTTTGTTTTCTTAATTATTTTAATTTATTCATCTTGGTTCCTCTATTTTAAAAATGTTCAAGTTGATCTCTTACTTATCAAAAGTTAAGCAATTCGATCATTTTCACTGTCAAGTTTTCCACTCGTCGGAAAACTTCACAGAAATCTGGAAAACTTCATCAGAATTTTCCTCTCCCTCTCTCTCTCTCTCAATTTGGTCTGATGGAGGCTGTGTAGGTGCCGATGCAGTGGTTAGAGTGCCTCGACGCGGCGGCTCGCTGTTTTTTGTGTTTTTCTTGCTTTTCAGGCCAGTGAAGAGATGGGAAGAGGGAGAGGAAGAGAGAGGCGAAGTTTTTCGCTAATATTTATTGATTCCAATGAAGTTTTCCGATGAGAGGAAAACTTAACGATGAAAAATGATCAAATTACTTAACTTTTGACAAGTAATGGACCAACTTTAACATTTTTATAATAGAGGAACCAAGTTGCATAAATTAAAATAAAAAAGGGACCAAAAGGGTAATTTAATCATAATGATTTGTTAAAATATATCATCTACAGTGACTGCATACCAAATAAACTCAATAAAATGAACCAGCAAACCATTATTTTCAATTTTTTTCTCATCAATTTTAATTTCAAGAAAAAAAGATGATGGGCCATTGGCTAGATTCAAAAGCAGTCATCGTGATGACTCTTATTTCTGGAGCCATTCTAGTATGCGCCACAGTTATGGGCCCATTCAAAATCTTTGTGCAATACTATGCAACCTTCTTGTCTCTTTCTAGTTTCATTTCAACCCATAAAATTGCAAAAAAAAAAAAAAAAAAGAAAACAAAAAAACACACACAAAAGTAGCTTGTTGTCTCTTCCCTCCATTCACGGCACACCTCAATCTGCTTCATCTAAATCCCAAATTCACTTCGAATAATCTCCGATTCGAAACCCAACCGCGACAACGTCGACGCCGAGGTTGTCGTTCAAGGACTTCGCATCGTGTTCCACAGTCTCACGGGGACCCACCCCACATTCCCCTTCCGATCAAGGTGCCGTTTTGATGCCTCCTTTGCCCTCAGCGACACAAATGAATTGTGGGTTTCGGTTCCCAGAGCCTGAAATCGAATGTAGCCACTGAAACGAATCCTTGGTCTTCGAACGGTTCCAAAATATAAATTTGAGAATTTGGGGTGGATTTGAAGCGATTAAGGTTGGCGGGTAGTGTTAATTTCCATTTATTTATTTATTTACTTTTTCAAATTTTGGGTTTTGGGAATATTGGATTTAGATTCAGAATGTAAAGAAAATTTTGAAGGAGATGATGATGATGATGATGAGAGATGAAATTAAGGGTTTGAAGGTGCAACAATGACGGGAGTGTCATTGGGTCTACGGACAGGGAGCTATGGGTCGCTGCAGCAGCTGCAAAACGGCACCGTTTCGCAGCAGGCTGTGCCGTTGGCCGTGCTGGTGCGTAGACCTTCAAAGGCGCTCCTTTATAACCCAAGAGAGAAAGAGAGGCTATGCCCTTTGATTTGCAGGCACCTTGGAAGAGGGAAGGTGGCAATGCTGCTTATGTTTGCCCTTGGACTTTCTGTTTTCATATTTGGTTGCTTTACACTTTACAAAGGTTAGGCTTTTTGTCCCTCTTTTTTTGTATTTTTTATTTCTGTTCATGAAAGTTGGTATTCAAGTAAATTAGCAACTTAGCCCATGGAATTATTAATCTTTACTTGTATTTTAGCCCTTGGATTTAATTATGTGTATGAATTAGTCTATGAATTTTTAAATCTTGTATCAACTCAATCCTTAGTTTTTTTTTTCTTTCTCACTTTAGTCCTTTTTGCAGCATTGCCACCTTCGACGAAGGAAGGTGGGAATGCTGCTCGTGTTTGGCATTGGTCTCTTTGCTTTCATATTTTGTTGCTTTACCCTTACGCGATGTTTAGGAGTTTTGAAGGAGATGGGATGGAATGGTTAGTAATGGAATGGTATAGAGTGGAATGGAGTGGAAAGGTAAACTTATACCACTCCATTGTTTGGAAGTTTGGAGGGAGATTCCAAACCCCCCAATTTGGAGGGTATGAAAAAATGAAGAAATGAGGGGTATGGAGTGGTTTGGGTTCCTACCCTCAACCATCCCACTCCATTAATGAAGAAACTCCCAAACAATGGGTTAAGCCTTTTCTACCATTCCACTCCATTACTAACCATCCCACTTCATCCTCCCAAACCTAGCCTTACAAAGGATTATTCTTCATGACCTTTTTTTTCTTAATGAAAAAGGGGAGGGTGAGCCTTGGCGCAACTGTAAGGTTGTTGTCTTGTGACCCGGAGGTTATAGGTTCAAATCTTGGACACGGCCTCTTCGCTTGAGGGGGTAAGATTGCGTACATTTATCTTTCCCAGACCCCACTAGGTGGGAGCCTCATGCACTGGGCCTCCCTTTTAAAGTGGTTGCTTTTCATTCAGAATTGGAAGTGTTAGTGTGTGTTTGGATCAACTGCGAAAATTTGATTATTTCAATAATTGATTATATGCATAATCGATTATTGTTATAATCGATTATAATAGAATCAGTTTTATGTTTGGATGTGTTTGTTGAAAAACAATTATAAGATAATCTATTTTGTTTGGGTTGTGTAAAATAATCACTTATATATAGCTATGTTGTCAATCCAAAATAGCGGCGCGGAGCGGCCGAACCCAAAAACGTTGTAGCGGGATAGCGGTAGCGGGATGGCCGCTATTGCGAAGACTAGAAAACCGCTTACATATTTTATATTATATACATACATACTCAAAAACAGAAAAATACACAAAATTAAAGGGGTAGTCATAACATTCAAAATACTCCATAGTCAGTAACATTCAAAAAGTACGTCTCCACTTCAAAAAGTATAACATAAGTACTTAACTACTAATTTAACTTAAGTTCTAAAAGTATTCAAAAATCAAAAGAAGTACAAGTGATTCCTTAATTAGAATCAGAATCATTTCCAACAACTTCAACCACATCAACTTCAACATTCTCTTGAGGTGTTACTCTAGTATGTTGGTGGCTGAGAAGGTGGTTGAGATGGTGGGTGAGATGATGCCATGGTGATGCAGTGAGTAACTGAGCCAAAAACTGAACAGAGAGGCAAGAAACTGATGCAGTGAATATTGGCTTCGCAGAGGCAAGAAACTGGACAGAGAACTCGCAGCCGTCTTTGTCGCCAGAAAACCCACCACCGTCTCCGGAAAGGAAGGACGCAGAAGGGTGAGCAAATCACAATAGAGGAGAGTGGCACTTGGGTTCGCAAATCACAGAGGAGAGTGAGTGAGGGTGGCTTCGTACCCTGACCTAAATACTGAGGGTAGGGTAAAATGATCGAAAACTCTTTAAAATATAGACCCAACGGAAAAAAAGGGGGCAAAGGGGGGATTTCACGCCCATACCCTATAGCGGCCGCGAATGGCCGCGATTTCCACTCCTGAGAAACGCACCGCTACTACAAAACACGTCGCAGCAAGCCCCAGATCCGCTCTGCTATTCCGCGATAGCGCGCTATAGCGCCGCTATTGACAACATAGATATATAGTAATTTACTAAAAAAAGTATGAAGTTATTTGTATAATTTAATAATATTTGTTTGGTATTTAGTTTTGCAGGGGTGAAATGAGAAGAATGTTAGTAGTTTCAAAATAATCTAACAACTTTTTAAATAAGTTTCAAACTTCTAGTTTCTCTAAAAACAACTTTTTTGTCATAAAAACAGTTGTTTTGCAATTTAATCTATTTATCCAAACATACCAGCTTTTACTGAAAAACAGCTTTTACCATGCATCACATACTTCTTGATTTTTGAGTTTGTTTGAGTGTAGTATTAGCAGATAGTATCCATTGTTGAATTGTGGAAACTATAGGTCTAGGAGATGTTTTATTTTGTATCAGTCTCTCTTAAGATATTAATTAATATATGCAGTTTGTTTGTTTCACTTTCATTTCAATGATCTCATGCACCTTAGGGTATGATTGGATGGAGGGCTTTGGAGGGAAAAGGAAGGGGGTGTTAATTTTTCATTTCTAAGTTTAGAGAATTATAAAGTGCTTAAAAAATGAATAAGGGATGATTGGAAAGTTACATGACAATCTCTCATTTAAAAAAATTCGCAGATAAGGATAATGTTTGCTTAAAATGAAAATTTTGTCCCCCCATTCCCCTACAAACTACTCCATCCAAAGATACCCTTGCAAGTTGTTGCCTTAAGATAAACCATAATAATGGTTTAAGACATACTTTTTGGACCATCTGCCACTATCATTTTACGTCCCTTTTATTAAACTGTTTTTTCTAAAGTTGAGTTATATTGGTTGAGATATACTTTGAAATATCTTTTTTCCATTTAGGACTTTTGCTTATTCTTATGCATGTATTTAGCTTCATACACTTTTGATTATCTGAAGCTTAAAATCTGTTTGTTTTATGGTGTGATTTGTTATTGTGATGAACTAGGTGCGAACATCACTGGTGAAATTGAAGATACACGGTCTTATGCCATTACTAGGTATGAAATTTTAGAACCTCAAGGAGTAGAAGATAAGTCACAGGATAGTAGTTATTCTATAGGGATCTCATTTACAAGTAGGGGTGAAAGGACAGCAAGGCCTCCTCCTGCTCCTAGTCCACCAACTTCATCTAAGTCTAAAGGTAGAAAAGGATATTTTTCTACTTTGAGCCACCAATGTGACCATTTTGCATTTCCTCCTCCACCACCAGCTGATAGAAGACGACCTGGACCACGCCGTAAGTTTTTTATTCATTTGGGCCTTGGTTTCAATTCTTAACTTACAAACATCATATCTATCTTTGATTCTGCAATATCATTTGATATAAATATACCAACACTGCATATTTAGTGATTGTCATTTTAAAATTCTGTTGATCAAGTTCTTACTCACTTCTTTTCAGCATGCCCTGTGTGTTATATTCCCGTGGAGCAAGCTATAGCTAGTATGCCAAGCTCCCCATCAGAGTCTCCTTTGCTTCGCACTTTGACATATGTGCATGATGAAAATCCAATTAAAAATGAACCACATAGTGGTTCTGATTTTGGTGGGTACCCCTCTTTAGAAGAAAGGGATGCTGCTTTTGATATAAAAGAGAGCATGACAGTGCATTGTGGGTTAGTTCATTTTTGTTATTTGTTTTAAAATGTTTTTAATTTTCTCACAATTTGAAGTTTAATTTTCCTGGGAGAATTCAAAAAGTTTTAATTGCCCACATTAGTGTCTCACAAGTACTAGATTTTTCTTCTTGACTGCATTTTTTGTATTGCTTTTCTTGCATTTTCATGCTTGGCATAAACTCTTATCAGATTTGTCAAGGGAAGCAGGCCTGGTCGCCAGACAGGGTTTGATTTTGACGAGGAAGATCTCTTAGAGTTGGATCAGTACCATGATGTCATTGTTGCATCTGCCATATTTGGTATGACTGATGGCTGATGGCTGATGTATTCTATATATACTATTTTTTCGTTTTCTGTTTCTCATAGTTCCATTCCATCTATATGCTAGGAAACTATGATGTTATACAGCAACCCAGGAACATCAGTTCAGAAGCAAAGAAAAACATTCCTTTCTATATGTTCATTGATGAAGAAACAGAAATGTATATGAAGAATGCCAGTATTCTAGGTAGCAGCAGGAGAGTTGGATTGTGGAGAATCTTTGTCGTCCATAATGCTCCTTATTCTGATGCTCGGCGTAATGGAAAGGTTGATTGCTTACCTTTTGCTTCTTAATTATTTTAATCGTAAAACCTCCATTCACATTTCATGAATTTTTTTTTTACTATTTCAGGATATATAATGTAATTTCTAGACATTGTCCTCTTTTTTAATTTATTTTTAAATTGAAGCTTCTAATTTTCTGACCTAACCTCAAAACTTCTTTGTTTGTTGTTAAGTGTTGAAGTCTACATTTGTTGAGTATATGAGTAAAGAAAGATTTATAGTGACGTGGGCAGTCGTCCCCATATGAGCTAGCTTTTGTGGTGGAGTTAGATTTAGTTATTCTAATATGGTATCAAAGCCTATCCTGATGTTGTACCACCCGCAAATGTCTAGTCTTGCAAACTTCACACTCCATATGTCCAGTCTTGGGCGTTGGTTGAGTATATGAGTAAAGAAACATATATAATGACTTGGATGATCCTCCCGCATGAGGTAGCTTTTGGGATGGAGATAGATCCAACTATTATGATAGTTTTCATTCTCCCTTCTTCACATCATGGTTTATGTTTCAGGAAATGATTTTACTTGTAGATGCGGTCAAAAGAACACATTAATAATTGAAGTAAATAAAATTGTAGTTGTGCACTTGAGCTTATTACTGTTCTTCTCCAAAGTCCAAACTAGTTGCTGAGTCTGGTTTTCTTTGCTAACTACCTCAGTGTATGTGTAGGATCCAAAGAAGGGCTTTTGTTCAAGGGATGCTTGCCTTTTTATATTGAAGGAAGTTGAATTATGCAGTTCTTCCTTAAACCGGCGCATGATCCAAGGCTTCCATGCCCAAAGCTTAAGAAATTGATTTATTGATATATAAATTTTTTAGTGTTTGATTATAGGGGTAACTGTTTTCTAGTGAAGCAGATTGTGTGATAAAAACTGACTAACTTATTGGGGAAGCTGAAAAGGAATGGGAATATTAGAAAGAATTAAAAAATAATGAATTTGTATCTCTATAGTCAATAGCAGCCAAAAGCGCGCGGAGCGAAGTGGACCTAGGGTGTGACAGGATAGCGGGTTGCAGTGCGTTTTTGCGTAGCGGCTGTCGCAGCCGCGAATCGCAGCCAAAACACAGCTGCTTGGTGAAAACACAGTCATTCCCTGCCCCTAACTTCACGCAAATGCAGAGAAGCTTCTTCTAGTGGCTGCTAATTAAGAATTAGGGTATTTTTTAGGTTACTGTTTTTCTGGCGGCTGCTAACTTAGAGTTAGGTTTTTTTAGGTTTCTATTTCCTTCTCTTTTTCGTAACCATTTTACCCTCTCTTTGACTCATCAAATATCTATTTTACCCTCTTTTATCTTTTCAAATGTCTTATTTACCTTCACTTAAACACAATAAATTTCCATTTTACCCTTATTTTTACTGCCGTCTTCCAACCAGACCTTCTACTTCCTCACCTTCCTCTTGGTCCTTCCTTCTTCTTCTTTCTCTCACGTTCTTCTGGTTGTTCATCTTCTTCTTCCTGGCACCAACCCCCTTCTCCCCCTCTTTTCCTTCTTCCCCTCTCTTTTCTTTCTTCCCCCCTCTTTTCAATAGCGGCTATCGTGCTATCCACTATCCTGCTATAGCGTTTTTGGGGTCAGCCGCTCCGCTCCGCTATCCCGGATTGACTACATAGATTTGTATGAACTATGGACATTTTGCTTTTTAGATAAATGAATAATCTGATTTGTATACTATTGAAGTTGAATTAATATTTTTTGATATACATGCCCCCTATTTCTGATATCAGTCCACCTACAATTTAATGAACATGGAACTTATATGTATGATTTTGTATGATGCTTCTAAACTTGTTGCAGATTCCAAAGCTTCTTTTGCACAGGATCTTCCCCAATGTCAGATATTCAATATGGATTGATGGGAAGCTTGAGCTTGTTGTGGATCCATATCAAGTTCTTGAAAGGTGAAATGTCATCTCTTTTTTATTAAAAAAAATTATTCAGATTCTTATGCTTTTTGTCCGTGGAGTGGGATAAGTTTCTATTTACTGTCATTTAAACTTGATAAACAAGAACAATATTGTTTGGTTTCCTTAGTAGGGTTTTATCTGACAAGTTTTAGGTATTGCAATATCAACGATATCATTCGGAGGATTTATTTGTTGTTAAATGATTTTCTGCATAGATTCACATGATTGTTAATTTTATTCCATTTTGATTTTCACTATTTTCAACTTTGATGGAACTTGTGCATATCCTTCACAATTTGATGTACTGCATAAGAAGTTGACGAGCCATAGATATCATCTATAATATGGTTAAGGGAAATTTCAAGTTGGTCTCTCTCCTTGGTATTTTCTGTGAAAGATTTGATTACTCTATTCAATCTTACAACTGTTATCAATCCACATGTCCAACATTCTAAACTGAATCTTCTTATCATGGTTATCAAATCGAGATACGTATCGCGTATCGAAAGACCTATTTTCCGAATCATGAATCGTAAGATACATGATAAAAAAAAATATGACATAAACAAGTAACATAATAAAAAAACGTGAGCTGATGTCATATATGAGCTCCGAAATAATTCAAGTTCAAGTCATAAACAAAAAACATAAGCAAAAAGTGTTAAGTTCAACACCTCAAAAATCAAAATTCAAAAAAACATAATCTAACTACACTCTAGTCTCATTCATCATCATCCCCAAGATCAATATCACTCAATTCATCCTCATCAAGGGGTATTTCATGCTCTTCCTCTTCCTCTTCCTCTACATCTCCAACTATCTCTTCAATTTCACTCTCATGAGTCTCATCATCCCCTATCATGATAGCTTTTTTTCCCTTCTTGACATTCAAATTTCTTGGACCTACAAGAAAAAGAACTTGCTGAGTATGAAATTATAGTTAGGTGTTACTTATAAATTCTAACTTTTAAGTTTTAAAGTTTAAACAAATACCTCTCTTCCTTTTCTTGGATGGAGCTTCTTCTTCAAGAGCAAAGGACTCATGTATATCCATCCATGAAACATCAACTGGTAAGCAAGGATCCTCTTTGGCTTTATCTTTTTCTTCTAACAGCTTCACAAAAATTTGTCTCACTTCATCAGGAACCGAGGTACAGGCAGCGACATTCTCCTTTGTTCCTACAAGATGATGTTTCATTCTTGCAACCCCACCCCAATTAGAGTGTGAACAGTAGTTGCACTTTACCATCAGCCTATGTGGTGGAACACTCACAATGCGTCCATGTGATTCCCTCTTTTTCTTTGTCTGACCCATTACCAATTAAAAAAAGAAAACTCATGTGGAAGAGAGGAGGAGACAGAGGAGAATAAAGAAAGGTTCGAATGGGGACAGAGGGGAATGGCTGACTGGGTGCTTCGAGAAAGGGACAAGAGTGGGGACCAAGATTTAGGCAGAAAGGTGCGACTGTTTGAGTAGAAGAGAATAGGTATCACTTTTCCTTCTCACTTTTATAAAAAAAAAAAAATTGAAAAAAAACCCAAAATCCATTTAAACGTATCGGGTTGCGTGACCCAACCCAGGTTTTTTTTCCATTTCAGCCGCACACACAAGAATCGTGCGATACGCTGCCGATTCGCGATTTGACCGATACAGAAACGATGCATGCTATTCAGGGACGAAACAATGGTCCTTTCAATTCACCTATGCGATCTGTATCGAATTACCCAGAGAATGGATCGATTCGTGATTCGAATCGTATGTATCGTACGATACTTACTACACTGCTTCTTATTACATAATACTAACTTAGGTCTCTATCTATACTAAAGGTATGATGATAAAAAGTACGCTTACATGCTTTACTTTTGGTGCCCTACATGTAACCGCTGCTTACTTAACCAAGAAGATTTTCTTATCACTATATTTATTGTTAAAGAGTTCCATTAGGGTACTGGTTAAGGAATTAAAATGGAAAATATTAAATGAAAAGTAGAAACATTTAATATCTTCGGAACCCAAAAAGCATTTAATGCTTTCCTTTGAGTCAGTAGAAGGATTTAGTCGACAAATAATATTGTTTATGGAGAGTATTAAAAACTTCTTAAGGAGTGCCCCCAAGATACTTATCAACAAATGTGTAATAGTTTATTTCTCATCAGTTTATAATGTTTACTGAAACTGTTCTTGAATAACTTGTGCCTTTTTCAAATTCAGTAGCTTGTGAAGTTGTTAACTTTTGGTGGGAAGTAGTAAACCCTCTCTCTGTCCTTGCAACACATCTTTACTTATTGTGGTAGTTTGGCTTACTTTGACATATTTCTTATTTCACTCTTCATATTGCTGTTTGTTTTAAGATTATTTGATCATGTGTGCTGCTTGCTTGACAAATTTAAATATACTTTTGAATCTTTATTTCATGAGCTAGGGTTTTTCATTGTTTTTAAACGAAGGTCATGTGTATGGCATTTTAATCATTTGGCTTTATTTTACAAAGAAACGTATGAAGAAGAGGATATATGTCAACAATCATTTGTGATTTTATATCTGCAATATCTTCATTATCACTGCCTTTTATATCATCCAGGTTCTTGTGGCGCACAAATGCTACTTTTGCAATTTCAAGACACTATAGACGCTTTGATGTCTTTGTTGAGGCCGAGGCTAACAAAGCTGCTGGGAAATATGAAAATTCTTCCATTGATCACCAAATTCAATTTTATCAGTTCCACGATGGTTTAACTCATTATTCCAAGGATAAGCTTCCTATAACTAGTGGTAGGAACAATTTTGATGTATACATGCCTGCATGTGGCATATAATTGCTGCCTCCATCTTAAAATCTGAAGTATTTCTTATGACTGAGTTTCTGCAGATGTTCCTGAAGGCTGTGTTATTATAAGAGAACACATTCCAATAACAAATCTATTTACCTGCTTATGGTTCAATGAAGTTGATCGCTTTACTTCCAGGGATCAGTTAAGCTTTTCCACAGTAAGAGACAAAATAATGGCAAAAGTTGATTGGAGTATTAATATGTTTATGGATTGTGAAAGGCGTAACTTTGTGATACAGGTTCGTATTTGCTAGTTGCCATGTTCTTGTGTTTAGATTTTAGAAAAGTTCAACATTCGCTTTCACATGTTTGTAGTTTAAACCAGTAATAGATCTAGAGATGCTTGGGGGATTCTGCATTTGAGCTCTCAAAATTGTTTTAAAACTTTTTTGCGTTAGACCATCCCCCAATTATATTGGGTATAAAGTCAATGTTGTAATGGTCCACATTAAAAATAATAATTATTGTAGATTGTACTTTGGATTTAGAGGTCAATGGTTTGTCGATAGACATGATTTACGATAGAACATTATGGCGTCGTTTGATCCATGTAGCCGACCCCGCCTAGTGGGAAAAGGCTTGGTTGTTGTTGTTTTAGATTGTACATTTATTTAGGACAGTTTATTTTTACCTTATATTTTAGCTCTAGTTTAGGCAAGTAATTATTTCCTTAGTCTATTGTGTAAAACCCTGTACAATGTTAATTCATTCAGAAATAACATTATTCACCTTTTTTTCATTCAAGTTGGTATTGAAGCTCCCAACCTGGGAGACTCTGCTTTTTCATTGCAGCCGCTACCTTCATTGTAGCATGTCCCCTCCTTGTTTTTATGTTTTTTAATCGCGCTCATCGCTACTTACCGTCGCTATCCATCGTGGCCTACCAACATCCACTGTCGCTTTTCCCACTGGCGACCTCTCCAGACGGACCATAATCCATTTTCCGGCCGACCACTAAAGACTAAGCTTCGACAACAGCCCACACGCCCTCTCACCTCCTCATCCTCTGTGTGTCAGATCCACGTGCCTCCCTTCAGATGGAGTGTGATGGCGCATCCGGCAACTCGTTAGGCCCCTGATTGTCCCGTTTGACTTGCCTCCTCATCCTCCACCTAGATCTGTGAATGGTAAGAATTTATTTTATCAATTTTTTAATGCATCTTGTATTGCTTCTGGCAATTCATGGGTTCCTGACTTTGGTGCTATAGACCATATATCCTTTCAATCTTCTCATTTTTTGTCTTATCAACCTTCTCTTGGTGATCACACTATAATCGTGACTGATTGATCTCATACCTCTTGCCGGTTCGGGTGACATTCAACTCTCACCATCCTTATACTTAAAAAATGTACTCCATGTTCCACACTTTTTCACTAATCTTTTTTCCATTGGTAAGCATACCAAGGATGTAAATTGTGATTTAACCTTTCATGCTCATTGTGTCTTTCGAGACATTGCAATAGGGAAGATGATTGGAGTTGCTAAGGATTATGAAAGGTTGTACTATCTCATAAATATGTGTAACGATGGTGGTCCAAGTAGAAGTTGTTAATTTCATGTTATAAGTCAAGCACTGAATCTCTGGCCTTTAACATTTGGCTACACCACAAGCGTCTTGGACATCCTCCTTTTACTCTGTTTAAGTCAATGTTTCCAACATTCCGTACTTATTTTTGAAAGAGTCGATTGAGTCTATCCATTGTGATGCTTGTGAGTTTGCTAAACATCACCATATAACCTTTTCTTATAGTTCTAATAAATGTGTTGAACCGTTTACACTTGTTTATTTTGATGTTTAGGATCTTGCTTCGATTTCTAGTGTTTTTGGTGTTTAATGGTTTGTTTCATTCATCCTTGATTGTACAAGGGTCACTTGGCTTTTCTTAATGAAAGACAAATTGGAAGTGTCCCAATTGTTTGTTCAGTTTTATCGCATGGTTCCAGCACAATTTGAAAAATCCATTAAACGTTTGCACTATGATAATGTTAGGGAGTATGTCAACCAAAATCTCTCTAAATTTCTTAAAGAGCATAATATTGTTCATGAACTCACATGTGTGGATACTCCTCAGCAAAATGGTGTTGGCATAATAAAAAATCGTCATTTACTTGAAATCACCAGAGCTTTAGTTTTTCAAATGTCTGTTCCACATTCATATTGGGGGGAAGCTGTTTTAACAGCTGCTTATATGATAGTTCGGTTTCCCTTTCGTGTCCTTGGCAATGCAAGTCATGTTCAAGTCATGACTTTTTTTTTTTTTTTCCTTTTGTTCCTATTATGCAGAGTCTACAGTCACATGTTTTTGGCTGTGCCGCCTTTGTCTATGTCCATCGATATCATGGCTGTAAAATTGATGTCCGTGTTGTTAAATGTGTTTGTCTGGGTTATGCTCCTGACAGGAAGGGTAACAAATATTATCACCCTTGGAGTCATTTTTCTTTGTTTCCATGGATGTCACTTTTCATGAAAATGAGTCTTTCTTTTCTCGTCGTGAGCTTCAGTGGAGAGCATCCTGGAAGCCAAGTCCTTCTTTCTAGAGTATTTCATCCCTTTGTTGCCCAAGTCAGATCTTGAATCTGTTTCTTCTTGTAGTGCACATAAATTAGCATCTTCTTTTACTACCTCACCTGAATCAGCTAAGGTTAAGGCTAGCACACCAAAATGGATGCATAAGAGGAGAAAACAACCTGAATTGGCCCCACAACTTCAAGCGTCCGAGCCTATGGTAAGTATTGAAGATATTAATTCCCATGACGTTGAACTTGATATTTTAAATATTCCTTTCGATATCTATGACCCCGATCTCGATGAATATTTTAAATAACCCTAGCACAAGACCTTCATTTCATCCCTTTGATTCTATCAGAATTCCAAAGTCAGTACAAGAAGCATTAAAGGATAAGAACTGGATTAAAGCCATGAATGAGATGTGTGCATTGGAAAAAAATGGAACATGAAAATTCGTTGAAAGATCAAGAGACAAAAAAGCCAGTGGGGATGGTTGCGGATCTATGCCTTAAAATATTGTTCTGATTGTACACTGGATCGATATAAAGCAAGGTTAGTTGCAAAAAGGGTACACTCATACTTATGGAATTGACTACCAAGAGACATTTGCTGCATTAGCAAAGATGAGCATTGTGAGAATCTTACTCTCTCTTGTTGGCCACTTTGGTTGGGAATTGCACTAGTCCGATGTGAAAAATGTCTTCATTAATGGAGACTTGGAGGAGGAAGTCTATATGGAGATTCCACCTGGATATGAATTCACTAGTGAAGGAAATAATGTAAGTTGAAAAAGGCCTTATATGGATTGAAGCAGTCTCCTCATGCATGGTTTGGAAAATTCACAAAGGCAATGGTGTCCTTGAGGTACAAACAAAGTCAGAATGATCATACTCTCTTCCTTAAACATTCACAAGGAGGTGTGTATATTGATGATATCATTATATCTGAGAGGATTTGGTTGAAAAACAACTGCTTAAGTAAAAATTAGTAGCAGTTTGAAATAAAGGTTCTTGGATGGCTAAAGTACTTCCTTCGAATTGAAGTTGCAGGGCTTCTTTATTTCTCGAAGGAAATATATTTTGGAACTATTCAAAGAAACTAGAAAGGTAGGTTGTAAAGCTACTGGTGTACCCATTGAGCAGAGTCACAACATGGGAAATGATGAAGAGAGTCTTGAGGTTGACGAAGCTCAGTATCAAAGTTAGTAGGGAAATTGATATACCTGACACATACTAGACCAAATTTAGCATATGCTGTTCGTATTGTTAGCCAGCCAGTCCATGCATGACCCAAGGGTGAGGCACTTGCAGGCCATGGAAAGAATTCTACAATATCTTAAAACTACATTCGGAAGATAATTACTATTCAAAAAAGGTAGAAATCTATTCATGAAAGTGTATACATATGTTGATTATGCAGAGCCAGTCATTGATATAAGGTCAACCTCTGGTTATTGCATGTTTTTGGGTGGAAATTTAGTAACATGGAGGTGTAAAAAACAAAATGTGGTTGCTTAGTCAAGTGCTGAGGTTGAGTTTCGAGCTATGGCACAAGGAGTTTGTGTGTTACTGTGGATGAAGATTATACCTAATGGTCTTTAAATAAAGTATGAAGCTCCGATGTAGTTGTTTTGTGACAAGAAATTTGCCATTAGCATTGCTCATAATTTGGTTTAGCATAAGAGAACAAAACACATTGAGATAGATCAACATTTCATCAAGAGGAATTGCATAGTGGGTTGATCACTAAAGGATATGTTCCTTCAGGATTTTAGTTGGCAGATGTGTTAAGTAAGGGACTACCCACAGAGAGGTTCCAAGATTTTACTAGGAAGCTGTGAATGATAGATATCCATTCCCTAGCTTAGGGTGGAGTGTTGTATGGCCGACATTAAAAATAATAATTATTGTAGATTGTAAATTTATTTAAGACAGATTATTTTTACCTTATTTTTTAGCTCTAGATTAGGCAAGTAATTATTTCTTTAATCTATATTATGTAAAACCCTATACAGTGTTAATTCATTCAGAAACATTATTCACCTTTTTTCCATTCAAGTGTCAACAAGTTATTTTATGTGCTATTACTGTGTTATGTAGTACTATGCACGTCAGAGCTGCATTGGCGGTTATATTTTTATTAAGAAAAAAAAGGGGGAAAGCAAAACTTTAAACTGAGCACAATGATTCTTCCCCTTAGTTTTTAATCCAAGTTAGAAATACAAGATGATGGAAAAGGTCAGGCCATCATAGTCACTGCACCTTTGGAAGGAGTTCAGTTACTCACATGAATATCCTAAGATTTTTGTTTTGGATTTGATAGAGCCAAGTGCAATAATGCAAACCATATTCCATTTTGAGATTGGCTAATGCCTCAAATTTAGTGTAGCCTGACATTTTGAACGTTCTCTCTGCATTTATTTTCTTGTGAAGAGTAATTTAACTTGTTTTAGAATATCTATTTCCTCTTCAATACTTCGAAATTAAGGATTTTTATGTTGTTGGTTTGTGATAAATATTATCAGGCTTACCATAGAGACATATTGGAGCACATGCCTCCTCCGGTTGTTGCAATCAGTCGTCCTAGTCCACCTGCTCTTCCCCTTACTAATAGGCCTCAGATGAAGAAGAATCCGAGGCGCGGGAGAGGAGATAGAAGATCAGGTTCGAAGCGCCGTCATAAAGTAGGCAGTGTTGTTATGAACATCAATTCATTTTAGTGATATCTTCCTTGAGATTTTGGTTTCTTTTTAACCCATTTTATAAACTGTAAATGTATTCTTTGTTGCAAATTATACATCAAGAGCTCTGAGCAACTGATACGATTTTGAATATGTTGCTTCCCTTTCTGTTCTATTTGTAAATACCATTGTCTTTGGTAAGTTCCTTACCACCTTTTACAAAAGGGAAGGAAAAAGGAGACAGAAATGGTTTCTCAGTTGTGCACTTTTGCATATAACATAATTTGTCCACACCAGTTAGTTCAATTTTCTCCTCCAGCCAAGTGTTGCCATATTTATAACGCATGTTTAGCTACTGTTAAAGATTGATGCCTCTGATAGTTAATCGTATTTGAAAAATAACAAACAACATTAACAATTGTTGTCTGAAAATGCTTTACAATTCATAGATAAACAATTTACACATGCACCTCAAACTTTTAAAAGATGAATGATGCATGGAGATTTCTATTAAAAATTTATTACAGCAGGGACATCTTACATTAATCAAGTATAACAAACATAACAGTCGAATCTCATTTGGTCACATACTTAAAAAGAATATTGTTTATTTGAAAATATGCTCTCGTTGTCTCGCTTCTTCATATTGTTACTTCATTTTTTATATGTTATAAAAATTCTTGTCAAAATCAAAAGCAACGTAGAAATATGAAATCCATATCGAAATTTGAGGAGGGTCGGCTACACTTTCCCTTACCTTTGATTCTTTCTACAGCAACTTCCTTACCGATGACAAGTATGTTATTTTGAGAAAAAGTTTACGTAATGAATAGAAATTATCATCACATTAACATGGTGAATGGAGCGCCATTGTGGAAGTAAAGGAATCAGAGGATGGGATTGCTTGTTGGGTTCACCCATTCATGTGTACAGATTTCAATGTATTTTCTTCTCTGTATTGCATCCATAGTATTTGTGCAAATGTGTTTATTAATTTGCCAATGACTAAACACTTCAACAATGTAATTTTTTATCTATATGTATTATTATACATTTAACCATACACACTTTGTCACAAAAAAAATAACCATACACACATTATTATTAGGCCAAAACTTAGGGAAATCCATTTTAACTATGCTTTAGGTACAAAAAGTCTCTTGCGCTTTATTTTTATACCCGATATGTACCGGGTACCGATATCCATACGCGTTGGGTACATGTTGGATGCGGTTCGTTCCAAAAATATGTTGTTTTGGGTTTGGAGCTTAGGATTTTTTTTGTTTTTCTATCTTCCCTCACAAATGTTTAATATGTGAATTACATAATCCATTACATAATAAGATTGACACTCTTAAAAGTGTAGTTTTCATATTCATGCTTAAATCTTTTATGTTCAATAATTACAATATTGTAGTTTTTTATGGAGATATTTTTTTGTCATGTGAACAATTTAAACTCTTTTTATGTTATATGTTATGCATAAATTTGTGTCTTTTAATTTTTTATGCAATTTTTTATTTATTACCATATAACATTCTAATATATATATATATATATATATATATAATTTTTTTAAAAATTTATATTGATATACCTGTATCTGTATCGGGTACCGGTATCGTACCCATATTCGTGCAACCTAGAGTGAAACACTTGCACTATAACAATATTATTAGTACCCTTATGGCCTGGCACAAAGCTGCGTTGATTGGAAGACATAAGGAAGTCGATGTATCTCTTTCATTCTAGTAGCTATAATCTTAGTAACAATCTTATAGAGTATATTGCAGAGACTAATTGGTTTAAATTGTTTTATTTTAACTAGGTTGCTCACCTTAGGAATAAGAACCAGAAGCATATAATTAATGTAAGGTCAGAATGATCATGTAAACTCTTTTGTGTTTTTCGACGTGGTTTGATGATTACAAACATCTCATTGTGTCTGTGCGCACCATTGTAAAAAACTTTGTGAGTTGTTTTAATGGTTTGCTCCAGTGTGCAGAGACAAATTATATAGTCTGAAGAACTTGAAGACTAATCACATCTTATGAAGGACTTGATCAAGAAGAAAGTCGGATTATAAAGTCTAAAGATCAAGAAGACAGAATACAACATATGAAGGACTTATCAAAAAGAAAAAATAAAGACAAAGAAATCAAGTTAATGAATTCAAAGTGTTTCTCAAGAATGATCAGATGATGATCACACATCTTCCACAAGAAGGAATTAAGCTCAAAAGAAGTGCATCACAGTTCAGAAGGAGACTGCCATGGGTCAGACGATGATTTGCTGAAGCTTAGAAGATATTCATCTAGTCTCACTGAAGAGAGTAAAATGAAACATTGAATGCTAAAGTATATTTTATAATTAACAAATATATTAAAAGAGTAGAAGTGGATGTCCGCATAAACTTATAAAACTTCAGTTTTATTTCCCTTCAACAAAGTACATTATTTGCTACATTTGACATCAACCTTACTCTCACAGGAAAACCAGAACTGAAAAAAAATACACTAAGGTGAGAAGTGGGATGATAGAATAAGTAAAAGGGTATTTTGGTAGTTTTCATATGTTGATCTCTATTGTGAGAATGATAGATTCCCACAAGAGAATTGCCAAAACATGGGGCAGCTTCTATCATGAGCGACCCTAGAAAGTCGCTCACGGTGCACCACAAGTTATAGTCGTTAGATTATGTGGGAAAAAATTGGACGATCGAGATGCATTCAAGGCTAAGGGCCTTTTTGCAATTACAGCAGAACCACAATGACCACTCCCAAACCCTAGTCTCCCTTAGATCCGATCTTCATTCCTTTCCCTGGTCGATTCCCTCCATGGCGACACTAGAATCGTCGCCGCCGGCGGAGTGCAGATATTTAGGGTTCCCGTCATCGAGAACGGTTGTGTTCTTTTTGGGTGAGGGATTTAGCGAATCTCGTTGCTGCATTCTTCGTGTTTCTCCTTAAATCTGAAATTTTTTACACCAAGAAAACCCCATAAATTCAAAATGTCACTCTCTCAGTCCGAAAAAAAACTCAATCTTCATCTCTCATTTAAATTATGACTCGAGTTTGTGTTTATAGAGCCATGGTGGTATGGTCTTCTCACATCAATAAATCTCTTCTTTTTCGACGGTGATATGCCTTCTGCTCTCTGGTGGTGCAATATTGACTTGTGAGGGGGTGTAGGGTGGTAGAGGGTAAGGGGTTGGTGGTGCGATTATAGACGGAGATTGGAACCCTTGCTCTAGCGCCTCGGCGGTGGTAGATTTACCACAGTGAATTTGGAGAGAGTAACAGATTCAAGAATAGAATCAATTCAAATTTAGTAATTGATTACAAATTGAATTTGTAATCATATACTCATTCAATTTGTAATTGATTACAAATTCTTTCTCTTTCACCTGCTCCCTCAAGTCCCGCTGCCCAACCAACCGCCCTCTCCATTGGCGGCAGCCTCCCCGCTCCCTATTCTGGGCATACTGCTTCTTTCCCTCATGTTGGGGTTTGCTTCACATAAATTTTTCTCCAGAGGCGGCATAGGTAGATAGTGATGATGTCACCGGTGTCGATGCGACAGAGAAGGTGGAAGTCACAAAAGATGTGATCGGACTTGCGCAGGGGGTCTCATTGGCGAGTTCTTGCCTGGAGAAGCGGCCTACGATGGAGGGGGTGGTTGGGGCTGAGAAGAGAAAGGTGGACAGAGAAGATTTCAGGATCTTGGAAAGGAAGAGGATGGAGGTGGCGGAGGAGGAGGAGAGGGGGAGGGGCGAGTAAGACAAAAGAGATTAAGAAAGGGACTGAAAAGTAATTTTTTTTTAAAATAGAGCTCTCTCACGGTGAGAGGCATGATATGATCTTTCACCCCTAAAATTTTCCCAAAACACGGTTCCTAGAATTATGAATACCTAGTAATATTCTTTTACAACTTGTAGCAAACATGAATATGGTTAAGTCTTATTTTTAGGTATAAATTTTCATGCTATGAAATAAACATGCGATTTTTTACACGATTCGAGAAAACAAATTATCTTAAAATCGTTTTTTAATAAACATATTCAAATTGTCTAAAAAATAAATAAATAAACATATTCAAATATAAAATTAATTTTTATTATATTAAAAGCTAATTGTATATATTAATCAATAATCAATTATTGATTATTTTTGACACTAATCTTAAAATTTTAATTAATTAAGGTTATAGCCTATTTTAGAATGAGAAATGCACTCAGACTTTTTTATATCACACTCCCAGAATCTTTAACACTCTTTAAAATATTCTTTATTATGGATGAGTTTTATATGAATTGTGTCGGGATAAGTTTGGGTAAACAGTTTAATTAAATATTTATATAATAAGTTTTTTTTAAATAAATTAAAAATAATTTATTTTCAAAAATTTTCTAACAAACTTATGAAAATAAGCTGAAAATAACATATAAAAAAGACTATAAACTATTTTCGTAAATTATTACGATAAATTTACTGCAATAAACTATTCTGATATGCTAAGGTATTTCAAACACATCATAAATCACATATTACTATATCTACTTAGCTCTTTTAGAATTAGCGGCGGAAAAGGGAAGAGCTTGCTCAACACGCAAGTCTTAAATATACACTCCCTTGCATCAAAGACCGAAGGAAAAGGTTTCCACTTTCAGCTACGCCTGAGGTATTCACTCAATTCAATTTTCTGGGTTTATTTTTGTTTTAGCTCTTCTTAGAAGGAACTGATTTTGTGGGTTTATCATCCTTTTTATAAAAAAAATGTTTATTTTTTTGTTTGCTAATTACTTTCTTAGTCTCTTGTATCATGTTATATTTTAAGAGTATTCCGCAAAAAAGTTGAGATTTGATCTAAATTTTATTAATATAATTTATTTAAATCTATAGTTATGCTGATCTAAATTAAATTCTATGATTATATAATATTTTTAATTTATAGTGGTGAATTATGCTTTTGTTACAACCCTGTATGTAACTTGGACAAATTTTTTTTTTTTTTTTTATTGTGCAGAAAATTTGAGTCAATGGGTGGCATTCAACTGCAAAGTGCTACTGATTCTAGTGCTTTGCCCTTACAAGGCTCTCAGCAAAACCAATGCTCAGTAACTGCGACAACTGGTGATGTGTCAAAGCCAAAGAAGAAAATTTGTTGTGCTTGCCCTGACACAAAGAGGCTGCGTGATGAATGCATAGTAGAGCATGGTGAAACTGCTTGTACAAAATGGATTGAGGCTCACCGTCTATGCCTTCGTGCTGAGGGATTCAATGTTTGAGATTGGTAATGGATAGAAAAGGAAGACATAGGTGGGATAACTTACTTGATTTTGTGATGTAGTTGATACAGGTTTTGGATCACACTCAATTTTGTTTTATAGAATTACATACATGGTGATGGTGGTATTTTGATATTTTGAATAAACATGAAGAAATTGATTGGTGGGCATGCCATTCATCAATTCATAATTTAATAATCTTGTTGAGAATCAAAAGGTTAAAGAAAAATTACTAGTTGTTATGTGCCATTTGCCAGCTGTGTTATAGCTCTTGCTGTGGTGGTTATGTTTTGGTACCTAAATCAATTGGTAAACAGATAGCTGATGTTAATTAATAAATCCCCATCGCACTTTTGACTCCTATTTTCCCTGCTGTCGGTCCCTCTAACTCAGGAACATATTTTGGAAATTTAAGGTGCAGAGGTTGTTTATGGTTCTCACTATTTTTTTGTTCTTCACTTGATTAGTGATCCTATGTGTTGCATTAGATTAAGGATCAAGTTTTGCACTATTTTGTTTTGAATCTTGAAACAGATCTTATACGGGAACAATAGGGTAAGGTAAATCTTTTCAATCAAAATGCATAAAGGTCATTCTTTTATAATTATTTGTTGGACCTTATATACCTAATTATAAATTTGAAAGAATCAGGAGATTTTGGACTCCTTTCTTTGTTTGATGCATGTATGGCAGAAATCTGGTATTCATCCATAGCCATGTTGCAAATGGAAGCCCCGAAACGAAGAATTTAGTGTAGCAAAATTCCTCACTCTGTTCTAATAGACACCCTGGAAGACACTGACGCCATGTAGCTTTAGACAGCTTTCTTAGAAGTTTGTTGGATAAGCAATATAGGTTGAATGTTCTAAAAACTGTGCTTTAGCAACGTGTTTCTTAAACTTTCAGTGCTGTGTAACTGTTAAGATGTATGTACTTAAAGGAGTATGCTTAAACTTCTTTCTTATGACTTATTACATGTATTTGATTGAGTTATACTTATGTTGTACAAAGATTCAGTTGTTCTTTTTTTTTTTTCAATTAAGTCATGCACAAAGTAGCGATGACATTTTTAAGTGAGCATCACCATATGTCTGTAGAGCTAGTGTGAGCGACATTGAGCCTAATGTTTCACTGCCTATGCAGATGGTAAACAAACACCATCTAGTTGTTTCTACTATATTGATTATCTGTACATTTGCACTCGATACTTATTTCATCACGTTTATTTAAGTAATTAAGTGTTTCCTTCATGAGTGTGTCATTCACCTTGAGTTCAAATACATTCTGAATCCTGTGTATCGTCGTACTGGTGTAGATGCCATTGTCTATAGCAGCACAACTTCTGCTTCATATATGAAATGGGAAAAAGTAATCATTTTCATATTGTTAGCCTGTATTCATGAAATAGGCCCACATAGACCTTACTGTTTTGTGATATTTCGGAAGTATGATGGGGTTTGGCTCTGGCTGAGTTAATTCATATGTATAGTGCAAAAGAGATGATGAGATGGAAAGAAAAAGCAATGTATACTTAATTTAAACCATTTAACTACAGAATGCCGCGGCCATGGCTGATAATATATGACTATGACAGGAACTAGACGTGATTTACCACTGCCTCATTTATGGAGACATGAAGTTCTTTAGAACCTGAGCTAATTTTATAATCTTTAGATACTTTACAAATAAACTCCAGCGTGATTAGTTGTCTCTTGACTCTTGACTAATTTGATGGAAGAATCTGTTGCTCTGGACCTCACAAGGCACGTGTGGACCTCTAGAGAATTATTATAGTTATATGAAGGGATCCAAATAATGAGGACTTGGCCTCCTCTGCTCCTCACATGTCAATTGAGTTCACTTTTTGAGAGATACAATTTTAAAAATTCTATTACTTCTTTTTGCTTCAGTTTTTACTTTTTCTTTTTTAAAATGTGATGATAATACAGTAGTATTAGTAGATGATAAACTACTTTATTATGCTTTGTAAGTCATTGGGTAGGATGTCTCCAGGAAATGTTCCCCTAGCTTTCTTATCAAAAGCCAAGCTAGCCTAGAAACATTAGCTCTACCATATTGGTGCTTTTGAGCTTTTCCATTCTTTTTGTTCGGTTAAAAGTTTAGATAATTTAGTGTTACTATTAATATATATGGATTAAGTGGAAAGAAAGAATGTCATAGAAAATTTGTGGGAGTAAAAGGGTTCGTTTTTGTTGGGTGAGTGATGGGTGTTTTGATGATCATTGATTCCTTTATTGTGATTCTAGTAATACATTAATTCTCTGTGCACATTCTCAATATGAATACAGATAAGTGGTGTTGTCTTTATATTATATAAATTTTGTCAACATTTTCATGTAAATTTTGCAAAATAATTTTCGTTGCTTGTACTCAGCATGACTCATGAATCTCAAGCATGATTTGGTTCAAGAACTTCATTACTTGTACAATCTCAAAACCTATGAATTACCTGCCAAATTTTAATTGACTGCTAAAATGTTTCCCATAATATGTCATTGAACTAGTCTAATTTGTCATCCTGGTCATTTAATTTACGAGAACCATATATTGGGAAATTTGTTGAGACAAGCTTGATTCTTTTGTATCATATGCGATATTCTTTCTTCTTGATGCATTTTTTAAATAAATTTTCAAGTGGATTCATTAATACTGTATTGTTACAAACTTTAAGGCATATGTTTATCCCTTTTGAGTTGTGTTCTCATTCATCTGAATTTCAAGCCTCTGTCTATAATCTCCTGCACGCTCTTTATATTGATTTATCCTTTTCTCATATGCTAGCCAAAGTACTAGTATCTAGAAACTAATTTTTCTATTTTGAGTGAGATATGAGCATTGATCACTGTAATACTGTAATAGTAAACTTTTTCTGCTTCAAATATGGTTGCTGTTAGAATAGTCCTTCAGTGCTTAATAATGAAATTAACAGCTCATTGTGGAGTGGAATTTTAACTGCACAGCATAATAGGGATTTGACAGATTAAGTTCATCTTTACTCGATGATCTTAGCAAAAGATTTGATAATACAGGGTTAGAAGAAAGATGAAGCGTGGATGAGACAGTGAAAAAGAGTATATAGTAACTTCTAGTCCATTCAATCACACAAGGCCAAAGAGATGGCCACTACATTATTGTGGACTGAGAGATGACCACAAAGGAAAACATAACTCACACACAAATTTATTGACCATAGCCACAGATTCTGACATGGTATGATGGTATGGTCTTAATGACCACAGGTGCAGTTGACACAAGCACAGCTGGTACCACACTTGCACCTCCCCTCATTCTCAGCTGCATGAATGCACATGACAACAGTCTCCACATAGCTGCTGCAAAAACAAGCCAAGAAGCCAATTAAATTGTTACTATCTCAATGCCTCTTAGCCTGGACATACAAGACAATGACCATCAAACTTAAGTGCATGTTTGGATTTACGTTGGAATGAGTTCAAATGTACGTTTGAGTGAAAGCAACAAATTCTTGCTTTCATGTTTTGTGTCTCGTAAAGTGTGTTTTCCCGTTGAATGTTGTTTCAAACGTAAATCCAAACACATCCTAACACATTACTTTTTCTCAGTCTATGCTTTTCCCTTCCTGGATTACAAGTCACATAAGGATTCAGTACGTATATACCAAACAAATAATTCAAATAATTGATAAGAAAAAACTTCACCAATTATCTTTCGACATTACAGAATTGAAAAGACATATCCTTATTAAACCTTCATTGACAAAGACTTGATATGCTTAGATAAGTAGTATTAGTAAACAAATTTTCGTAGTGTTAACAATATATAGGAACACTCATGGCCAATTGGACATATAGCTGAACTAGTTAGTTATCCTAGAAGTTTAAATATGTGAAGAAGGTTTAATGGCGGAGAAGGTTTGAATATGAAACCTTCGTGACTTCATCTCAAAAGCTTAAGCCAGTAGCTTCAAGTTCAAGAATATGATTTTCATGACTAATGGGTAATGGCACAGAAGGAAACAGAACACTTACACGCATGGGCTCTTGCTAGAGCAGTCGAAGTGTCCACATGTGTCCGACATGGTGATTTTTGAGAGCAAAGAAACACCGGCGATGAAATGAGAATTTGTAAGTTCCAAAGCTTTGTATGAGCTGCTATGTCTCCCAAGGTCTGCCTTAGAGCATCTTCAATGTTATTCATATAAGCAACCCACTTTATTTTTTTAAGTAGATTACCTCAATTTTAAGCAACTTAATCAATTTTCACTCCAATGGGAGTTCTTATTCACAAGTTGCTTAACTCACAAACATTCTCCCTCTCTTTTTAACATCTCATATTCTCTTTCCTACATGTACACACACAAATGATCAAATGCTAAGCAACCCATAAGGAATGGTTGCTTATATAAGCAACTCAAAATCATATGTGACCCACCAAAATAATATTTTAATATTAAGCGACCCATAAGTAACTCTCATTGGAGTTGCTCTTAAACCAATATTTATAAAGTAGAGATAGCTATGCTAAGATTGTGGCATCATGAGGTTCCCTTTTTTGGGCCACACAAGGCATGAAAGAGAACCATGCATCACTTGAGAACCATTAGAAAAAAAATTAGAGATTGAGTGACAATGATCAAACTCTAAACCATTTGGTCATATAGATTTGCTAAAAGTACGTTGATGACTTTATATTTGATTTAACTAGGATAACATATGAGCACAATTCAAAAATCAAAACTTGGGTGAGAAAAGTACCAACAAAACATCAAAAATTTGTGCCTAGGAGAAGAAGGGACCAAAAAAGGTATGAAATATGGCAATAAGCTCCGAAGCCTTCTTGTTGGTGACCAAAATTTCATCTCTGAGCAGTTATTGTCATTTCAATGAACCACAACCGATTGAATCTCGGCGTGAACTTCTTCATCGAATCAGAACTCGCTGTCGAAGGAGAACCCACATGACCTCTCTGAGACACACCGTTTTGCAAAACCCAACTCAAATCTCCATGGTTTGAAACGGAATCTCAATGAAAAATATGAAATTTTCAGAAGAAGCAAAATACCTGAAGAGAAATATGCATGGATGATAAAATGGAGACGGCGATTACCGATGATGACAACGAAGGCTACGAAGAGGCCATATATCTTCATTTTGGGATTGTTTGGCAGTCTAGAAATAGGTTTTATGAATTTTCAGAGGAAAGAATGTCCACGATGGAAGAGGAAGGAGAATCGATGGTGGGGTTTAAAGGAAATGAAGAGAAAGAAGAGATTATTGAGGCTTTTTGACCAAACCGACCCTGTTTGAGAAACTATTTATCAATATAACTTCATTTTTGAACTATTTACCAAACTAACCCACTTTTTGCCAACATGACATTTTTTATTATTTTTTTCTGACACCAAAAACGTTACTTTGACTAGCATTTTTGGAAAATGCTACTGTCAGCAACGTTTTTAACAGTAAGCAGACAGCCACTGCCCGAGGTGCCACGTGGCGCGCTCTGGGCAAAGGCACTACTGCAAATAGCGCCTTTAGTGGCTGATCAGACGGATGAACATTTCTTCAGTGATAGTCATCAGACGGGTGAAAAAACCCGTCTGATGACTATCAGTGAAGAACCTTTTAAATGTTCTTCATTGATAATTATCAGACGGGTGATCATTTCTTCACCCGTCTGATCACCCGTTTGATGACTATCAGTGGAGAAATGTTCACCCGTTTGATGACTATCAGTGGAGAAATGTTCACTCGTCTGATGACTATCAGTGAAGAACCTTTTAAATGTTCTTCACTGATAGTCATCGGACGGGTGATCATTTCTTCACCCGTCTGATGACTATCAGTGAAAAAATGATTACCCATCTGACTATCACAGTGAAGAAATGTTCTTCACTGATAGTCATCAGACGGTTAAACATTTCTTCACTGATAGTCATCAGACGGGTGAAGAAATGATCACCCGTCTTATGACTATCACTGAAGAAATGTTCACCTGTCTGATCAGTCACTAAAGGCGCTACTTTGCCCAGAGCGCGCCACGTGGCGTCTCGGGCAGTGGCTGTCTGCTTACTGCTAAAAACGCTACTGACAGTAGCGATTTCCAAAAATGCTAGTCAAAGTAACATTTTTCAGTGTCAGAAAAAAATAATAAAAAATGTCACGTGGCTAAAAGTGGGTTAGTTTGATAAATAGTTTCAAAATAAAGTTATATTGATAAATAGTTTCTAAAAGTGAGTCAATTTGGTCCAAAAGTCGATTATTGAAGCATTCTTGTGAGAGACAATTGAGAGAGGGATAATTTGAAATTTTTCGGTAGTGGAGAAGAAGAGAGAGAAGATGAAATTGGTATATTGAATATCTACTTTTGCTCATTATTGACAATAGCACATGTTTTCAAAATTGAAATAAGAAAATGGGTTCCGTAAAACTTTTCGCTAGCTGGCATCCACTATCTTACGGAAAGTTAAAGACTTACCAAAAATTGTAAGGATTTTAGAAGGGTATAGAAGAAACCATTTCATGAGAAGCTATTATCTAGCAAAAATTTTCAAAACACTGGCTTGTAAATAGATTATATATAGATTATATATAGATATAGATTATATATATATATATATATATATATAGATACGTCATTTCTTATTACAAAAGAATCAAGGGTTAAATATGTTTTTGATTCCCATAAAATAGCGAGAATTCGTTTTTATTCCCTCATTTTTAAAAAGTCATTTTTGGTCTCTCAATTTTTAAAATAGCTCACTTTTGGTCCCTAACATTATATCAATTTTCAAAATAGGGATTAAATGTGAGCTATTTTGAAACTTGAAGGGACGAAAAAATGACATTTCGAAAATTAGTGACTAAAAAAGGACTTTTTAAAAATGAAGGACTAAAAACGAATTTTTACTATTTTACCGGGACCAAAAACATATTTAAATAGGTGAGAACTATTTGATAGATAAGTAAAATTTATTTATAATATTATCTTTTACAAGTTCATCGGTAAATTTTTCATTCTTAATAAAATATATTTATAATTATATTTTTTATATTACTTTAACCTATTAAATGAATAATTGATAATGATAATTTAAAAATAAAAATAAGACAGTAAGATGAGAAATCATTTTTATAATAGTATAGATGGATAATATCAATTCACTCCATTGTGTTAAGTTTTATTGTTTGGATTTATGGCATAATGAATTTAAAGAAATCTACTATTACAATTAGGATGTGATTTTTATATTAAAAGATAATTATTATAATTCTTTATAAACTGAGATAGATAGGAGTGATATATAGTAGATAATTAATTTAAATAAATTATTTAATAAATGACATTTCTAAAAAATAAGAAAAAAGTTATTGTATTATATGATTATTTAATAAGTTTATGATATGATTATTTAACTTAAAATCCAAACTATATAATAATTACATTATATGATTATTTGTTTTTCTTATAGAACAATTATGAGTTGTATATCCTTTTGATCAAATTTCACAAGCAAAAGTATTGAAGAAAAATATTATAAGAATTAAATTTGTTTTTTGTCATTGTAAACAGTGAAAATTCGTTTTTAGTTCCTCATTTTCAAAATGTCCTTTTTTGGTTCCTCAATTTTGAAAATAGCTCACTTTTAATCCCTATTTTGAAAATTGAGTTAACATTAGAGATCAAAAGTGAACTATTTTAAAAATTAAGAGACCAAAAACATATTTTTTAAAAATGAGAGATTAAAAACGAATTTCCAAACATATTTAACTCAAGAATTAATTTCAAGAAAAGGCGCCAAAAATGGGTGAGATCTGAAAAATGAAAACAAAAGCCGCCAAAGGAGCTTTGGTTAAAAAAAAGCACAAACCCTAATTTCCCACCAAAATCCGTTCATTCATTCATGTGCTAGCCCAACCTGATTTTTGCCGGCACCAGAAGAAGGTGTCTTGGGATGCTTGCAGCCTGAGAGAACCCAATTTTTAGAAGAGGACAATGAGTGCTGGATTTGTCAGCGATGATGAGGTGTTTTGATCTCATCTCAGAGAGGTAATAATCTTGAAGGTTTTTTCTAATCTTCTTGGCCATGGTTGTGCCTGCTTTTGTTAATGGGGATCAGTGAAAATGTTCTTGCTTCAGAATCATGCTTCTTACCAATTACCATTTTTTTTTTTTTTTTGTATTTTTTACTATTTTTTGAATTAAAAAAAAGGTAATCTGATTATCTGATCTGAACCAACTCGATTTTAATCCGATCGGTTTGATTCGGATCCGTGAAATCTAATTTAATCCATTCGGATGCTGAAATACATCAAAACCGATCCTAACCGACCCGATTACACCCCTACATATATCGATGCTTACTTTTGTCTCAGGTATTCTTCTATTAAATTTGGCGAATATTTTAATTTCCTTCGTTTTTTTTTATTTTGGTTCAGTTTAAGGGCTTGGCGAGGATATGATCTATGGCAATTGTATCACAGCTTCTAAGTCACTGTAAGAATTCTTTGCTCCTTTTGGAATTTCAAATCAGATTTGTTCAAAAAAATCATTTTTTTGCTGATACAGTGGTTGTAATTTGAAATTTTGATTCTGGGTTGGGACCTGGATTAGCTGCAGTCACCCATTCCATCACCATTAGATTGGTTTTTCTTACACTCACCACCTTTGATTTATTTTATCCACAAAAAAAAAACAATGCAAGTAGAGAGAGATAGATACATACAGGTGACTGCACCTAATCCAAATCTTACCATGTTTGAATTTTACTCAACCCAGAATAGTGCACCAGTGGCTTAAAAATTTTTCTTTTTTTTTTCTGGAAGATAATGCAAAGATTTACAGTTTTAATTTCAATATTTGTGCTAAGATCTCCCAGCTAAGGAACAAAGCATATAGAGTAGTTGGAATTGTTTTGGATTTAATTGGTATATATTGTCAGTGTAAAAAACCAATCATAAATTTTCACGTCATTAAAAATGTTTGATTTTTATCCTAACTACCTTAAAAGTCACCCATTGATTCGTGATTGTTTGAGTGTAAAAAACCTTGTACTGACTCTGCATACCAATTAAACTCTTTTCTTTTTAAGTTATTTTTGCTTCTATATGGACTGCTGTTTCTTTTGCAGGAGTTTCAAAGCATTACTGTTGCGGAAGTCATTGAATTTTCAAGTAAAATTCTCCTCCAAGTGTTTTCCTAGGCAGATAAGAATGGAAGGTGATCTTAATTGTAGCATAGAGAGCAACAGAAAGGAGTCTAGAGGTGCCTTGGTTGTCTTAGAAGGCTTGGATCGTTCCGGAAAGTCTTCTCAATGTAGCAGATTAGTGTCCTACTTGGAGGAACAAGGGATCTCTGCTGAATTATGGAGATTTCCTGACAGAACCACAAACGTTGGGCAAATGATATCCGCCTATCTTACTAACGCATCACAATTGGATGATCACACTATTCATCTCCTATTCAGTGCTAATCGTTGGGAAAAGAGGTCAGTACACTTTTGTTTTTTTTTTCTTCAAATAATTAAAATTAGTCGGATTATTATCTGTCACGTGCAGCATTCTGGATTTTCGTTAATGAAATTTATGGTCTGTGATTATGGCTGAATTCTATTGATAGTTTTCTGAAAACTTGTGGCTTATGGGAGGAGGGTTGGTGGCTTAGAAGGTTTGAATGTGGTAGCGATTTGTAAAAAATAGCATGAGAAGAATAGAGCAAATTCTTGATTCATGATATTGAAAGTCTGATATATTCTGTGAAGATGATAGGAACTGGTAGTAATAAGGAAAAATAGTGGACAAATGATAAGGAGCAAGTGCCAATTACAAAGACTAGAAGCTGAAAAATGCAGAAAACAGTATGGAAAAGATAGAAAATATGAGAGAAGCAATTGCTATCTCTGCCCTATGGCATAGCCACCCCAAAACTACCCAAATGATGACCCCCCACACCACTCACCATTCCACTCATACACATCCTCTTCCCTTATTCCTGCACCATCTTCTCCAATCTCCTGCTGCCAAGTGTCCATACGGTTAGAGTCTTGCATAACAGACTCCCCCTTCTACTTCCCAACTCATTTCTTAATCTGTCTTTATTCTCCCTCTCCCTTCTACTGTATACTTGAATTGGAGGCCTGTGATTTTGAGGTCCACAAGAAGACTAGGGGTATAAATCAGGAAATGGAAACCATACTTAGGCATTTAAATGAATCCTTTAATGAATTGGAAAACTCAAGTTTCAAGAACAATTTTAGAAGCTAGATGAGTAACATTTTGTGATATGGTATGAACATATGCTTTTGATAATTAGACGCGAGCTGTGTTGCTTAACTTGTGGTGTTGTAATACACAATGTTGCACCTGATGTGCATATATGTAAGAAGGCTGGGCATGAGCTCTGAGGGAAGCATAAAGAGATTCTTATGTTCTCTCAAGAGCAAGATATTTCTCTGCTCTGTACCATTGAATGCGTACAACATCAGCTTTAGCATTAAAAATGTAATTGAAGTGGGAGACAGGGATGATCCACATAGCCAAGGTGGTACAAATTAAATTACACAAAGCAAGAGATTTCTCTCTCTCCAAGAGCTGCTAAGCATTTCTCAGAAGCATAATGCAACAAGCTGGTGACATGGCTTTAGTGACCACTAAGATGTCTGTTATGACTTTTGGTGATATCATGACCAGATGTATATCCTGGGTTGTTGGGCTTATTAGCTCTTATTAGCTAGTGTTTCTGGAGGTTTCATAGCATTCAAATCATTTGGATATTTTTGCTAGTATTTGTTGATGATAAGTAAAAGCCGAAGATTACAGTTCACATCTTAAATCAAGTTTATGTAGTATGTACATATGATGGAGAATATGCAACACTGCTGTATAAGTATGCAGTTTATCACCGTCAAGTTTTTTTTATATGTATGTGCTATATTGCTCGCTTGGAAACATATTTTGAAGTTGTAGACCTTGCATTCAAATGCATGTGTTGTTTTTTCAGGTCATTGATGGAAACTAAACTGAAAACTGGAACAACCCTCATTGTTGACCGTTATTCTTATTCTGGGGTGGCTTTCTCAGCTGCCAAGGGACTCGATATTGAATGGTGTAAGGTAATGGATTTAGCGGTTCCCAAAAAAGGTGTTGCAACATGACGACTCCTTGGAGTTCTTCCATTCTAGTATCCACATAATTTATTATCTCTCTCTACTAATAAAGGGTGATTTTTACTTTTTTTTCCAGACCCCAGAGATTGGGTTGCTGGCTCCAGATCTGGTAGCATACCTTGACATATCACCAGAGGTAAGCAATATTTCTTGCTGTGCGGACAATTAATAGTCCTTTGTTGGGTTAGGTTTTAAGGCACCATCTGAAAACTGTTTTGTTTTTCAGAACTGCAGTTTTAGAAACAAATTTTCTTCTCGATTAGTTTTATTTTCTTTCATACAGGGAAAAAATCTTTCTGTAAAGCTGTACTTATTTTCGGAGAAGTATTTTCTGCTTGCTTCCTTTTTGTATGTTCCATGCTGTTGGAATCTAAGATTTTGAAGTAAGGAGGGAGTGGGGCTGATAATACACAAGTTATATGTATTACTTTTTCCACAAGGGTGGTTTAGGTCCTACTATATAGATGAGTTTTGCTATATTATTTATAAAATTCATACTTGGTATTACCTGCGCCTTTGGCACTACAAGCACGGTTTTTCTGATATATTTTTTGCTGTTAACTGGCTAGCATGTTGGGGGCCTGGTTCATGCATGTATGTAACTTAGGGGTGGCAAATGGATGGATTGGATAAATTTTTATTCGGATTGTAATGGATGGATTAAAAACAATCCATTATGATCCATTAAAATTTCATTAAAAAAATGCAATCCATCCATGATCCATTTAAAAAATCCATCCAATCCATCCATTAACAATTTTTTTTACGGATGGATATCCAATCCATCCATGAAATATATTTTAAAAAATTAAATAATTTTTATGACTATTTTCAAATAATATCTCTTATCCATCCACAAAAAAAAATTCTAAAATAAATTTTGTCTATTTTTTTTGCAATTAACAATTCATCATAAATTCACCCCACAAGAAATGCAAATCGTGATAGCAAAACACCAAAAAATATATTGTTCTGCTTATAATAGTAGCAAATTGATTTAATTTTTGAAGTTATGGTTTTTTTATCATTTATTTATTTTTTTCATTTTTATCCAATGGATTATTTTTTTTGTTTTATGAAATGGTTCAATGGATTTTAGAATATTTTAGAATAATGGTGGATGGATCACAACCATCCATAAAATAAAATAATCCAGTTCATCCAGTCCATTGTTACTTTTTTTTTTTGCAATGGATGGATTGGATGGATTTTCCTTTGAATGGACCGGATGGATGGTGGACAATTGAATTTTTTTGCCATCCCATTGTAACTCATTTTTTGCTTAATTTTATTCCCTACATATCCAATATATATCAGAAAGCTGCAGAAAGGGGAGGTTATGGAGGTGAGAGATATGAAAAGCTGGAGTTTCAGAAAAAAGTATCTGAAAGTTACAAAGTTCTTCATGATGTCTCCTGGAAGGTAATTGACTGTTTATATGGCCTTTCCTCCTGATATTAACAGTTCTGATACTAAGGCTTTGTTGTAGTTGTCAGTCTGGCAAAATGGTATTGCCTTTTCTTTTCTTTTCCCCCTATTAGCTCTATATGTCTTGCATGTTGCCATTTTACTGTTTTAGTGCATTGGGCTCTCCAAGGCAAGGGATTGAACTGCATGCTAAACCTTTTCTTTCATTCTTATTTCTCTTCCTTTTCTTTTTCACCGATTTGATGCAGGTTGTAGATGCTTGCCAACCCATAGAAGATGTGGAGAAACAGTTGCAAGAGATAGTACTTGATTGCGTCACAGAATGCCAGAGGGGGAAGCCCCTTTCCCCCTTGTTGTGGGCTAAATAGAACTCTTGACTGGGATGTCTTATATGGACATGTATGCCAGATAATTTATGAACACTAAAACCCATTTATGCACAATTCTGGTTGCTTCATTCCTACAAATCATAATTTAAATTTTCTTTGCTAAATAATTTTCAGACCTTTGGTCCTGGAGAATTTAGAATATGCTCAAGTTGGAAGGAATCAAGAATTGCTTATTCAACAAATGTTTCTTTTATGCAGCAGCTTTCTGTAACTCCGATGGAGGTCCAGGTTCTATATGCCTAAATTTCACTGAAGTTGGCATACATTGGGACAGAATCAATAGTGTTTCATGCCTGTGATGTAAATTAATATGTATAAAAAATGTTACCTCTGTTTTATAAGCCTTGAGCCACATTTTAGGTTTTTTTTTTTATTTTTTTTATTTTGAATCTCGTTAATGTCAACATTGTTTGGATTTGTCAACATTGTTTGAATCTCGTTAATGGAACAACTGTTATTTCTGACTGACAAACACATTGGTGCTAGTACTTAGTCGTTACTACTGGGCATTGGCTGCAACTTTGACAAGTGCAATTACATTATCCTTACCAACATCAATAACATCACTTATGCCTTGGGTAGGGATGGAAGAGTTTGGCCAGGAATGGATTTAGTAATTGATTTTTACTTTCTAATTTTAAAATATTATAAATTGTTTATAAAAATTTGTAAAGGGCTAGTTACATGATAAATTCTCATTTTATTTCTCTCATTAAAAAATAGGTTTAACTAAATTATAGATTCCTGAATTATTTGAGAATTTTTAAATAGGTTTTTATATTTTAAAAGTTTGTATTATTAGAATTCCGTTAAGGTTTCAAAAAATATAAAGACCTATTTGAATTTCTTAAAAAATATAGGAATCTATTTAAATTTTTTCAAAAATTTCAAGGATCCAAAAATGATGATTGAATGATCACCTAATGGATACTTAACGAAATCCTGATCAAAAAGTATATGAGGGATCTAATTATAAATTTTCTATGAGTTCAAGATTTCAAGGATCTGAGTACACACTTTTAAAGTATAGAGATCTATTTGAAAATTTTTAAATAATTTAGAGATCTATAGATTAATTTAACTTACAAAAATAATAAAAGAAAGAAGTACTTGAAGGAAATGCCACACGGTTAGAATTTCTGTGTTATAGTTTTTGGTAGAATGATTTTGCATTGCTTTTTAGCCTTTAGATAGATAAGTCGTTCTCACAATTAAGTTACCTGACCATTTTTGGATCTTGACAAATCCTGACAAAAAATCTGATAAATAATTTTGGTTGTGTAGCACTACTTTTTTTTTAAAAAAAAAAAAATTCATTCCTTCCCTTTCCTTCAAACTCCTCCTTTCAAGCATAAGGGATGTAAAGAAAGATGAGTAAACACTTATTTTGATCCTTCAAAAGATAACATGATATCACATTTGTCTTCCATTATTGAATTGGTTCCATTTTTTATTCTTACTTTTGCATCCAATACAATACAATCCAAATCCAACAGCTCAATCTAATATTATATATGTTTTTACGATGAATTTATGATAATAATAGTAATAGTCTTGATCTTCTGATGAGTTTCTTATTCTACCTCAATCCCATTTATTTTGAAATTATAATAATATGACTATTATTATTCATGTTTTGACTTATAACATAATGTATTTAACAAGTTAAATTAATATTTTAAATAGTAAAATAATAATTAATAAAAAAATCAACAAACCAACAAATCCAATCTAAAATGCTTTTACTCTAATTAGATTGGATCCAATTTAATATTGTAATCAATATAATCCAATATGCACCTCAAGTTATTTTTATATTCCAACAGAATGACTTTTTAATTAAAATCCATCCAAACTGAATTGCTTCTGTAACACCCCCTCGGTTCTACGTCTCAAACTCGATGAAGAAAAACATAAACAAATAAAAACGCGGGTCTAAAATTTTTCTTCACAATAAGATAATTAAAACATAAGGACAATAAAACATACCACCTAGTATACATCAAGACATAATATCCATAGCAACAACATAAGGTATCATACCGAAACGTACAAGTTCCTGAAAATAAAGGTTTCAAGTGATAGAAAAGATCCTAGTCTACTATCAAAAGGTACAGACTCTAAAAGCCAGATATACATAACCACAACAGATGAGGTACAACTACCTCAAAAAGAAAAACACTTTACTGTTGGTCGGGCTAGTGATAGCCATTCGGGAGACCCCCAAAGTCATCCCTACTATCGGAGGGTTCAGAGGGATCCTCCTCCTCCTCCTCCTCCTCCTCCTCCTCGAGGGAAGCTGAGGAGCTCTCTCTCGTTTCAGCAAGGTATCTGCGTAGAAGTCTAGCCGGTGGCAGTGGGACCTCCATTGTCATGTTGTGGTCCGTACGAGATGAAGGTTAAGCACTAGTACCCTTAGTAGAGCTGACAAGACCAGCGTGCGTGGCGCGGCGAGCCTCGAGTGGATGACCCACACGTGCTCGTTATCGCCTTCATGGAAATCCATGGATAGCGTCCCCAAGTGGCGAATGGGACCTATGGGTAGCATCTATACAGATAACAAAAATAACAACATAAGATCCAACAAATACATAACAAGGGTGAGATACTCGTTAACAAGTTTATCGCAATAGGCGCATAAGCGACACCACAAAAGAAACATAATTACATATAAACACGGTTATCTCATAAAATATTTGTGCAACATAAATATATCAACAAGATAAACTCACACAAAAGTTTTATCCTCAACTATCACCGTGAGTTATAATAATGCATGAGACTCCAATATCAATTCTCTATTTTATATTCTCCGGAGATTCCTAACTTCTCTTCATCGAGCGATAGGTCGTAACACTCCCATAACACAATTGTTCTCATGAGTTGACCTCTCAATTTAGGTCCGAGCTCCAATTGTTCAAGGGTATCACGTCATAACCGTATAATGAAATAGTCCAGTATCTGATCGAGTTCATCCGTGTTTGGCAGCCGCTTTCCACGGCACGGGCTACTACGCCTCGACCTTTTATGGAGTTCGAACACAAGATCCCCTATAGACCTAGTGGTCTTAAGTGGCTCATATTCTCAACCACATTGGATTGTTGCTCGTTTCCATGGCACGTCTACCGATTCATGTATGTATACAAATGGTTTTTTGTTTTCTTTTTCGTTCATTCGTTTCTTATTAAGGCACACAACCCATGACTCATTTTAAAGGACATTTAGCCCGTTTATTTGAAAACACAGGACACGTAGTACGAGTGCCAGTGCTCAATTCACAAAATACTAGTCCGACGTCTCGGTCACTAGATTTTGGCAGACTTCACAAGTGAAAGGCTTATCCCAATTTTACATTTTGGGTTTCATTTTGGCTTGCCAACTAGAGCTTCTCACAAGAGTTGGGATTCCATCTTTTAGATACCCCTCATGAAGGCATAGTTAATCTATTTTTTAGTGATGTTAGTGGGGATTCCATATCCCATGTTTTTGTTGTTGGTTTGTTTTTCTTGGGCGTTTAGCCCCTTGTTGCACCAAAAAGATAACTTCATATTTTTATTTATAATTTACTATAGGAAAATATTCTTTAAAGAACTAAACAAATAATTTTAAAAATATTTTTAATAAATATATAAATATAAAACTAATTCTATAATCGTAATCAATTTTATATATATAAAGATAAAGATATTTATAAGATAGAATGGAAGAGTCCTGGAAACTAAACGCAACCGAAGCCGAGCTCATAAAAGCTACAGTGGCAAAATAGTAAATAAACAAAACATGGAGTCCGTTCCAGAAAGTTAGTCGCAATCTATGTTGAGTTTATGTTATCCCCTTCCACAGGGCGCGAACCAAAACCTTCTTCCATACACACATTCATAAATCACTCTCACTCTCTCTCTCAAAACACAATCAAAATTTTCACACCTAAAAAATAAAATAAAATAAAATCACAAAAATTTGACCCTTTTAAATTTTGATAGAGTCATCGAAATATTTGTTGGTGACATTTAGGGGTTCACGGATTGGATTGAATCGGTTTTGAGCCAAAAAATCATCTGATCCAAAGATGAAAACAACTTGTGGTTTGGATTGGATCAGTTTGCTTCCTTAAAAAAATTCGATCCAATCAAATCCAATCAAATGCGGTTTGGATTGGATTGGATAATTCGGTTTTTACCGATGCATCGTTACATAGTTATATTAAGTCGAAAACAAACATTAAACCTATGTACACTAGAATTAATGTAGTTCTCGTTCCTAAGTACATGCATGAAATCTTCTAGTACATGAATATGTATTGATTCGTAGGTACATGAATAACTATATAAATTCCAATACATCTAGTATTTGACAATTCTAACAAAAATATTAACGAGAATGAGAGTGTTCATTCATAAAAGTATGAAAAATAATGCTTAAGTATGAGTAGTACTATAATTTAAAAAATAATATTATATATCTAGTAGGTCGGTTTGGATTGGATTGGATCGGTTTTCACTAGGGGATCCAAAATCCGATCCAATCCAATGAAAAAAAACCGTTTTTGCGGTTTGCGATTTTTTCAATTTTTAGTTTTTTGATTCGATTTTTACGATTTGAATTGGTTGGCATCGGATGATGAACATCCCTAGTGAGACTCTCTCGCTCAATGAGCCGACCAATCAAAGCCGCCACCCAAATATTCAGTTATCAATTCATCAAAGTACCCTTTCTCTGTTTTTTCTCTATCTTTCTTTTTTTGCTTACATAACAAACACACCCTTGTGATGTGAACACACACACACACACACACTCTCTCTCTCTTTGTTTCTTTGTTTTTTTTTGGAGGATCACTTCTTCTCCCTTCATGGAGTACCCCGACGTCATCGAAATTCCTCCCCCAATTTCTCAACCTTCCAAATTGGTGAAAAAGAAACAAGTACGCTTCTGCCACAGATTCAAAGTTTCATTTTTTTAAATTTTTTCGCTCAAATTCGTGGGTTTCTTTATTTGGTCTCGTGGGGTGTTGTGATTTTGTTAAAGTTTTGATTTTTAATTTAATTTTAGTATTGGGGTTTTCACTCTTCAGCTATGATCACTGTTTTTTTCTTTTTCTTTATCGATTCGTTCTTGGTTTTCAGTTGACCTGGTTTTCCCGTTTCTGCTTTAAAGTCGTAGCTTTTGCTGTTTTTATTGCTATTGAACTTCAAGGTGCTTCGTATTTGGTGCTGCCTGTGAGCTTTGTTGTTACAACCGGTTAGAATTGTTTGTGTTTGTATGCAACATTGTAAATTTAGGGTATTTTATGTAAGTTTTCAGCTTAGCTTGTCTTGTGTTATGGTTTTTGAATGGATTATGGTTTTCTTTAATCTTTTTTCGGACTTTTGGGTCTTGAATGATGATCACACTATTGTTACCCAAATGAAGGTTAGGGAGTAGGGACTTTTGCAGTTTTGCTATATTCTTAGGAAAAGGGGCTATGCTATGCATTACCTCTATTCAAGTTGGTTAAGATTTTTGTTTACACTTTTTTTTTTTTTTTTTTGATAAACCAAAAGATTTTTGTTTACACTTGATATAGCTGTGTTGATGATCATATTGATTTTCTCCCTCGATTTTTTTGTGGTACCTGGTAGGGTTAAGACTGATGATTTGTTAGGGTTGTCGATTGTTGAGCTCATGGAAGGCTTTATACAAGAATAGATGTTTCATGCAATTGAATCTCCCTAATCATGTAGTTGTTTCTTTTTGGTTGTTCAATTGCGGGAATATGTGCTCTCCATGTTGAATTGCTGATAAATATTATGTTGATATGATTTAGAGGGAGAATAAGGTTTTGTAAGCTGTTCTGTGTTGGCAACTTTGCAGTTAAATGGTGTTTATGGCCAGCACTATTTCTTAGGATCTTCAAGGATAACTTACATGTCACTGCATATTGGTTTGTTCTAAAGCATTTCCCCATATATTTTCTCAAACAAAGAAAGAGTACCCTTCTTCTCGCACATCATATTCTACGGAAGTAAAAGTTTCCTAGGAAATTTTGAACTTCCTGAAAAATGCAAACAACTTTTTTTTTTTTTGTAGACTCACTAAGTGTGTGTTTGGATTAGCTGCAAAAAATTGATTATTTCAATAATCGATTATATCTGTAGTCGATTATTGCTATAATCAATTATTAGAATCAATTTTATGTTTGGATGTGTTTGTTGAAAAGCGATTTTAAGATAATCTATTTCGTTTGAATTGTGTAAAAAAAATCACTTTTATATAGTAAATTACAAAAAAAGGGTATGAAGTTATTTGTATAATTTAATAATATTTGTTTGGTAATTAGTTTTACAGGAGTGAAATAGAAAATGTTATTAATTTCAAAATAATCTAACAGTTTTTTAAATAAGCTTCAAACTTGTAGCTTCTCTAAAAATCACTTTTTTCCCTCATAAAAACAGTTTAATCAAGTTTGCCTAACACATCAGATTAATTCCAAAACACACCCTCATCTGGAAATACCTCCGGAAACTCTCTCACTGCAGGCAACGAACTAGTATCTGGAACCTCTTTTACTTCCATGGAAAACAACATTACGTGTTTTTGAGGCTCACTATGGGCAGGCGTCAAAATAGGTTGCTCGGGGAATACTAAATTTTTTCTAGCACAGTTTAGCAGTATATGGTTGGCTGAGAGCCAATCTATACCTAGAATAACATCTAGTTGTGGCATGGGCAAACAAACCAAATCAACAAGGAAAGACCTATTTTCCACAACAATTGGGCATTTTAAACAAACAGACATGGTAGTCAAAGGACTACTAGTAGGAGTGGAAATAGTCAAGTTATATGATAACAAAGAAACAGGCAATTTCAAGTGATCCACACATTCCAAAGAAATAAAGGAATGAGTCGCCCCTGAGTCAAACAAGACAGATAAGAGCTTCCCCGAAACTAGATACATACCTTGTATCAGATCAGGAGATTAAGAGGATTCGGTTCCCCTCACAGTAAACACTCTGCAGCTGGCATAACAGGTGGCCCTGAACCAAGCACATTAAGTGGTGGACGGTTTGAAGAGGAAAGAGCTTGGGTGGACTGGTTAGTTTCCTTGTGGTTGCAATAGAGGAGCAATCATTACCCTACCCCATTTCTGGTAAAATTTAACCCCATAAATGAGGGAAAACATTCCTACCTGTAAAATTTGCTCTTTCCTTTCCTGTTTTACCAAACAGTCATTTTTTAGAAAATTTTATTCCCTTTAACTTTCTCTTTTTTACTGCCTAACCAAACATAGCCTTAATGGTAAATTTGATATTTCTATACTATTTTCGCATCATAAATAGTGTTTCTTATCTTCTGAGTGTGATAGGCCATTGGGTTTCTGTTATCATTTGAAATGATGAACTAGTCAAGGCTTTTATGTCATTATGTTTATGTGTAAGTCTGGTGCAGGTGAAATGTACCTATTCTGGACTTAGGAAAACGTAAAATCAAACAATTTGTGAGTTGGGTAGCAGTATTCTGTTTCTTTTGTTTTTTTCCTCTTAAGATTAGTTGATTTAGTTTTTCTGTTATCCCGCCTATTTCCTCTGTGTAGATATGTGTTACAATTGTTCCAAGTAGGAGTGTCTGTAAGTGTTGGGCCTTTGTGGTTTTGTAATTACCATTTTTGTCCTCATATTCTAGTTATAGCAAAAACGAAAACTACACATTGTGTTCTTAGGAAAGTAAAATGACACCACGTGAGGAATCCCTTTCTATAATATTATAGATTTCATTTTTCTTTCTTCTACTGTATGTGATGTTTCTGATTTGAGCCATTTCTTTTGGTATCCTCTCCGGCATAGTTAATTTTTTTAGTAAATCACTCTCACCTCCCTTTAATTTTTTCTTTACTACATAAACTTCCTCTCTATTTTGGAAACCTACAGAAACCTTTTGCTGGCAGGGGAAGTTTATGAAAAAAATAAAGAAAAATCAGGGCAGTTTTCTGCAGGTTTATCAAAGTATGGTTTTACAGTTTAGGGATGTTTGTGTTGGTTTTCAAAATAGAGGGGAGATTTGTATAAGGAGATTCCTTTGGTACTCATTGTTTTTATGAGGTTACCAGTACCTTTAGTAATTAGTGGCCTATATTTAATCACGCATCCCAATTAATTGAAATATAAATACAAAAATAACTTGTATTTATATTTCGAGTCAGTGGGACACATGGACAAATATTAACCACTAAATACTGGAGAAACCTCTGTTTTAATATTAGAGTAAAAATGGTATAATGCAAGGGAGAAAACATTATTTTACTCCCTTTTTTTAATTTTTAATTTTTATGTTTATTTTGAAATTTGCAAAAGCAGCGCTTTTATCTTTGATATAATTTTCTGCTCTTTATCTGTCTATGTTTTATGAATGCTTCTATGAGTCTATCTCTTTTCCTTACTCAGATGTAATAATTGTATTATTACTTTTGTAGGCCATTTTGCATGATGTGATTGACATTGACAATGATGATGACTCTGCGGATGTAGTGATAATTGGCGAAAAAGTTTGTAAAAGTAACAAGGGAAAGACAATTGAAGCCGTTCATGATGGTTATGGTGATCATCAAGTCATGGTTTGTATAAGATTTTCTGTTTGTTATTTTTTGCAGCAGATATCTATATTTTCCATCAATGAAACATGACTTTAATTTTTTGCTTGGAATCCTTTTCAGGAAGTGTCTGGTTATACTTTTTATAAGCCTGAGGCGAAAAAATTTGGACCTGCTAGTGGGATCGAGTTTTCCAATGGTTTTGATGGTCATCTTTCTGATCTATCATATGATGATGATAACTTTGATCTTTTTTCGAAAGATTACATGGATGTAGATGAGTATGCTTTCTTACAGGCACACTTTGACAATGTGGATATACCTTCTGGAATTGAGGCACCTGTACCTTGGTTTCCAGAATATGACCTAGGTTTGAAGAAGACTGGGAATAGTTCGTTGTATCCTTGGTCTCATGCGCAATCAGATGCTAAAAATTCTCATCTGACAGGCTCATCTCAGCCTTCTCGGTCATTAGAGCCTACTAACCCTCAAATCCAAGGATCTTCAGTTGGTAGCTCTAATTTGCAAATCAAAATGGATAATGTTGATCACCTTTCTGGTGCAACTTCTCCTCAGCTATTTTCTCAGGCTGCCCACAGTAAGAAGAAATCAGCTACTTCACAACGCAGAAGGCGTGGTTTGAATCTGTCATCAGGAGTAGAGTCATCTAAGTGTCAGTGGTTCTTGGGACCTTTCCAGAGTAAAACAAAGCCTGCCATTTTTGGTTCTTCAACTAACCATGGTTTCGTTGATAATTCAGAGGCCATGAAGCTGCCACCTGCAGGTGAGCCGCCATATTGGGGGAAATTCAAAAGTGCTAAGAAGGCTACTGGCAGTATCAGTTCACACCATTCAAATTTCATTGGACATGATGGATCATTCCATCCTCCGGGAATAGAATCAGAAAACCCTTGGTTGAAGAATTCTCATAATATTAAGCCATTATTTACTAATTATACAGCAAATCCAAGTAATTATCCATATGATCCTCTTCATGCCCCTCCTGCGCACATGTTTGATAACACCTGGGTTCACAATTCTGCCGGAGATAGAAATATTGGAACAGCTGTGGATAGCCCCGTTGTGACAATCTCTAATGAAGCAAGAAGTGAAATTCTAAGGAAATTCCAAAATTTTAAACAATTTGATACCGTCGAAGATACTTCAGACCATCACTTCATTCGTAACAATTCTTCTATGAAGCAGGTAACTTTTTTTTTGGGGAAGATTCTCTTGGTTTCAGTTCTAATCTTAATTATTTGGGTTAACCATGAACTTATTTCCTGAACAGCATCCAAAGAATTGGGCTAAAAAAATCCAGGAAGAGTGGAAGATTTTGGAGAAGGATTTGCCAGGTGAGCTTGTTTCGCATTCCTCTTACATAATAGCTGTACTATTTTCCTTGTCATATTGCATTTAGTATCTAATTTTTTTTTCAAGCTGATGGGCTTGTATTACATGGTTCATAGCCAAAGGCCATTGTCATGGCGGATTTTCTTTATGATGTATCCTTATAGAAATTGCTTATTAATTTTTTCCTCGGGGGAGTCCAGAATCTTGTTCGGAAATTGGAAGTTAGAACTTCCAAAAAACTGTAAAGTTGTGTCTGAATACCATAACGTGCAACCTGCCACTGGAGTTTTGTGCAGTCTCTTGATGTTTCGTTGACTCTCTTTTATTGCCATCAGATTCAATATTTGTCAGAGTTTATGAATCAAGGATGGATCTTTTGAGGGCTGTGATCATTGGAGCAGAAGGGACTCCTTATCATGATGGTCTTTTCTTTTTTGATGTTTTCTTTCCCAGTGGCTATCCCAATGTACCGCCGGTATGTGGTTGAGGATACTATATCGGACTGACATTACTTTCTTGTTCTCTCTTTTTAATTCAAGTCTGACACAAGTGACATTTTTCATGGCAGCAAGTCCACTACCACTCTGGAGGTCTTCGGCTCAACCCAAATTTGTATCATTGTGGCAAAGTATGCCTTAGTCTACTTAACACCTGGTCTGGCAACAAGAATGAGAAGTGGCTTCCAGGCGTTTCAACTATTCTACAGGTTTTAGTCTCAATACAAGGTCTAATCTTGAATACAAAGCCTTACTTTAATGAACCTGGATATGCAAATTTGAGTGGTTCAGCAAATGGTGAAATGAAGTCCCTGAAGTATAATGAGAATACATTCATTCTATCATTGAAGACAATGATGTATATGATAAGAAGGCCTCCAAAGGTTTGATTCTAGTCTTGGTTCAGTTTTTTGTTTCGCTAGCAAGTTTGCTTTTCCATGCTCTCGTGTGGAATTTCTTACTCATAAACTAAGTCCACTTGCTGGAAAGTTTTATCATGTAGTGGTTAAGATAAGTTAGTATTACATAGATCTTGGGAAAATGGAATTATGTGAATGAAAAATATGGCAAGTGCTAGAATGTGTAAGTTTTTTATTTTTATTTTTGTTTCTTATAAATATATAATTGTTTTTTTCTTCCCAAAAAGAAATTGCCTTAAACTTGTTTCAGAATTTTGAGGACTTTGTTGTGGGGCATTTCTGCAACCGAGCTCGCGATATTCTGGTGGCATGTAAAGCATACATGGAAGGTGCTCAAGTTGGCTGTTTGGTCAAAGGTGGGGTTCAGGATGTTGATGAGGGTGACAGAAGCTGCTCAAAGCAGTTTAAGGAGTCATTAACTGGATATGTGAATATGCTTGTCAAAGAGTTTGCACAAATTGGAGCTAAGGACTGTGAGAAATTCCTGTCTCCAGCAACAACACTGAACAAGCCGTTGGGTTGATTGCCTGAGGCTGCTACCTGAACATTTTCTTGGAAAACCCAATTTTGAGACTTGATACAAAAGGCTTATTACATCTATTATTCCTAATAGCAGGTTTTTGTTTTATATTAAGTAGTTAAACACTTTTTATGTACTATCATATTTTCATGAACAATGCCTGCACATTATTGTAGATGGTGTATATAGTTTCATATGAATATTTAATACATTGTTAGAATGAGATTAGATCCCTGATCATTTTATATTTTTATTCTGGCTTATATCTGTTTGCTTATAAAGTTTTGTTTTGTCTCCTATTGTACAAAGATAATCAAATTTATTATGTGTTCTATATTTATAAAATGGGCTTGCTGATATTATTTTTTTGGATTCGCATATGATATTAAGGAATATCCCGATCATTCAGTTGCTGATATTTATTTGATCAAATACACCTCCATTCCCTTAAAAAACGAATTTTGCTTGTAATTCTGATTTTGGTCATTATCGTTATAAGATTGAATAATAAAATTATATTTATTTTTTTGAAATTTCGTAATAATTACACTTAATATCTTTTTTAATTGAGCATAGAATTGGGGCTTGGAATTGGAATTGGGGCTGGGATTCCTTTCCTTCCATGAAGTGTAAGGCAAAGCCTCACGGCTCCAATATGGATATGGGTGTAGCCTTGACGTCTCCAGTGAGTGATGAGTTCAGGCGGAAACTCTAGGGTTACATATTGTTCTTGACTAGTAGCACGAAGACCACATTGATCCATCCTGATGCTCTGGATATATTCTTTGATTGGAGGTGTCTTTGTAGAGACTAACGATTTGAGACTCCTAGTAATAGATTTGTTTCTGGCATAAAGACTATATGGGTTCAAGAGTGGGAGGTTAGTTTCTTCAAGTTTCGTATCTTCAGGGAGAACAGAGACTTCTACTAAGTTGTCTATGCGATTTGAAAGAGTTCGGAGACAAAAGTTAGGTATAGATAACGAAGAAGAAAGTCTAACAGGCTCAAGGGGTTGAGATGAGGTGGAGGATTCCATGTTTGCAAGTTTTCTCTTCTCTACTATCTTTCATACTACTCCTTCATAGGCTCGTGCTATGAATATGGCTCTGATACCAAGGCAAGGACGAGGGAGTAGAAGATGGCTGCCTTCTAACATCCAAGGCAAGGATGAGGGAGTAGAAGATGGCTGCCTTCTAGCATCGTTTCTAAAGGCTAGGTATGCCCGAGACCAAAAAAAGAGGCCCTTCTGCTTCCTTGGGCAAAGCATGGTCTCTGTGCCTCTTAGGCTATTAGAAACGAGACTAGATTCTTCCATCTCCCCACCCATTTCTTACTTTGGATCGTTAACTAGGGCTTTCTGATGCACAGGATCCTCAGAAGAGGCAAGTGCAGAGCATACTTACACCTTTTGGTTGAGCCATGAAGTAGTAGTATAGAAAGAGTTCAAGAAGGAGGAAAAGAGAGTTTTAGAAGCTAGACATTGTAGAGAACACTCAAGGTTTATTTCTTGCTTCTACTTCTTGCCAACTACAACACAAGGGACCTCTATTTATAGGAGATGTCTATGGGATACAAACAAAACATTACAACCCACATCATGTGGCTTACAACGAAAGATAAATTACAACCACAACTTTAGCATCTCTAAAGTAGATATTTATGACACACTTATGACATAAAGTGGAATACATAACATGACAACCTAACTTTATTAAAGTGGGACACATCATCACTCATCATTATGCTTCCATAGTGGATTTTGTAGCGATATTCCACTATCCCTTGATGATAGGTTCATGAGAAGGGGACAAATTTGGATCAGCTGAGTCATCATCTGAGCTATCTCCACGGTTTTTCTGGAAACAATTATTGATCCATTCATCAATGTCCACTGGTTCATTTGGGTCTTGTGAGTCTTGCATATTATCAATCTGGGCATGAGAGCTTGCTCCTGCATCTGACTGAGAGTATGAGCTTAAAGGATCATCTGGAATATCAAACTCCGGCATTCTTGGTTCTCCTGGGATAAATTCTCCTGGATAGGGTCCGAGTGATGAGCAGATAATGTTCTTATTGGAAACATAATTATTTGTTTCAGATAAAAACATTCTTAATGAAGATAAAATGCTGGGACTTTGTGATGTGAAGTCCAGAAAGGTATGGTATTCCCAAGCATGATTCTTAGAAAGAAGTTGTCCTGACTGGCTCATGCAGTAAGGTTTATGGATGATGAAAATGGTTGACACCTCATGAGATTTTGAGGCTGGGATGTTCCAGATATTATATTTATGAATTATTTTGTGCAATTCTTGTCTCCACCACAGCAATGGTGCATACCACTGAAAGAAAGTCCATAGATTGGAATCTTGGTTGGCTTCATTGCATAGGTAGTAGTACACAGTGAGAGGATGGATTTCGATAGCTGTATTATACAGGACTGAAAGGCTCCATAGAAACCACATGGTCTCCTCTCGAAGGTGAGGGTAAATACGGATGAAATTCAGAAAAGGTGTTTGGAAGTTGAAAAGGCTGGGGATCAATGAGGGTTTTGCTTGTTGGAGGAAACAGTGAATATTAGTTTGGGCAAGGTCTTGTATCTCTGCTGGAGTTGTAGGCTTCTTGGAACAGGGTGGCAATTCTTTTGGGTTTTTGGCAATTGTGGTGATGGGGACAGGGATTCGGTGAGCCATGAAGAAGGGAATAAGCTTCAGTTTTGTGATGAGGTGGATAGGCTTTGGTCTGGAGAGAAGGTCTGCAATGGTATTCTTTGATCCATTGATGTGCTGGACTGTGAATTTATAGCGAGAGAACCACGTCTTCCAACGAAGTAATTGAGGATCTGGGAGAATTTTGTTCTTGGATTCAAGTACTTTTGGAAAAGATGAATTGTCCATCTGCACCAGGAACTCATAAGCACTGAGGTGGAATTCAAACTTCTGGATTCCGTATTTGACTGCTAATATCTCCTTGTAGGCAGTGTGATAATTCTTTTCGGACTCTTTGAACTGTCCACTAGCATGACCATAGTAAAATTTCTTGTCTTATATTTCCTTGATCAGCACGGCTCCCAAGAAATAGTCACTGGCATCTGTCTGAAGGATTCTCTTGCCTTTGTCAGGAATCTTCAGTGGTGGTGGATTCTGAGCGACCTTTTTTAAATGTCGCACTGCTTTTGTCTGTTCATGGCCCCAAGGGGTATTTGCTTCCTTTTTTCTTAGTAGCTTAGATAGCTGGCTAGTATAGTCTGAAACCTTAGGGATAAAATTCCTCAAGAAGTTAATAATTCCCAAAAATTGTTGGATCTCTTTTTTCGTGAGATTTTCATCTGGGAATTTTAATAACTCTTGGGCCAATTGACTCTTTTGGGCTGAAAGCATTACTCCATATTGCCTCGTCAGATCTGAGAACTGTTGAAGATGGGCCATGTGCTCTTCTTCAGTTTTTGAAAAAATAAGGACATCATCAATGTAGATCAAGGCATGAGAAAGGATGGGCTGGTAAACCTTTGTCATGGCTCTCTGGAATAGAGAGGGTGCTACTTTTAAACCATAAGGCATCACTGTCCATTGATAGTGCCCATTTGGTATGCAGAATGCCGTTTTGTATCTGTCTTCTGGTTTGATGCCTAGTTGCCAGAATGCTGATTTGAGATCAAATTTGGAGTATATTTTGGCTCCTTTGAGCTGTGCAAATTCTACAACCGTATTTGGGACTGGAAACTTGATGTCTTGGAGGAATTCATTTAGAGGCTTATAGTCAATGACTAACCTCTTCTTTCCTCTTCTTTGTTCTGATCTCTTTTCCACATAAAAGGCTTGACATGCCCATTCTGAAGTGGTTGGCTCGATAAGACCTTGTTTCAACAATGATTCACATTCCTTTTTTGCTAGTTGAAGGTCGTCAGGGTTCATACTCGGATGGGCGGCCTTTGTGGGATTGATGTCTTCATTCTTTTTAAAAGGAAAATGGATGAAGAACTCTTCATTCTTCCATAGTGGAGAAGGATGTTGAAACTGACCATGATCTTCTGTGCAACAACTCATGAGGTCGTCCCTGATCTTTTCATATCTTCCTGGGACTTGTTGGAGTGCAAACATCTTTGGAATATCAGTATAGGGACTGAAATAGTATTTATACCGAATTCCTTGAGGAAGAATTTGTAACTTTTTTGCCTGGCAATAGATATCAACCCCAATGAGAACGTCCTTGTCAGGAAGTTTACTGCCTAACACTTTAGTCCACACAATGCATTCAGGGAAGAATTTGATCCCAACTTTTGTCTTAGAGATCAAGTCAGTTGAAAAGATTTTACCATCTGCAGCATAGAAGTATTCCTTATGAGGTTTCCACGTATCTGCAGGTAGGATTTCTGGATTCATTAGGCTCCTGCTGGCTCCGGTGTCCATGTAAGCAATGACAAGAATAGGCCTATCATATTTTGACGGTAGAACTTGTATTTTGACGAATGGCAATGGGGGACTTGTGGAGGCCTGTTGCATCCTGAGGCAGGGTTGTATAGCACAGCAATGCTGGACATCTTCATCCGATTGGCTGTCAGAGTTTGATTCTGAGGATTCATCTTCTTCGAGGGCAAAAATTGTATCTGCATCAGCTTCCTCTTGTTCAGAAAACAAGGACTCAATATCATCATGATCAATTGGATAAGCCTGTTGAAGATGTGGGATCATTTTTATTGCCTTCTTGGTCTTGTTGGGACAATTTTTTGCAAAATGACCTTTCTGTTTGCATAAATAACACCTGTCTGTGTTCTTTTTCTTGAAAGGTTTTCTTTTGAAGAATCTTACATGCTTCTTCTTTCCTCTACCCCTTCTTTTCGCCATGCTATATTTATGGAAATGAGACTTTTTCCTGGTAGGACAGGAACAATCTTTATCTTTGCATTTGATCTGAAGGTAGGGCTTTCTACATATCTTCTGGAGTTTCGTCTTCCCTTCTACAATGGAATGAAAGAGCTTTTACTGTTCACAGAGCTTGTCTAATGTAGACAGAGCCATTTGATAGATTTCTCCTAGGGAGATCTCTGAGATGTCTCTTCGTAAAGAGAGGATTGTTCTTTGGAGTTCTGGCTGAATGTCAGCTGGGAGAGAAGCGATGAAGGTGTATTTGAGATCTGGATTGTTGGAACCATTGAGCATATGATATCTCTGAGCCATTCTTTGGTAATGACGATCCAAATCCTTCCTTTTTAGAGAACAGCATCGCATTTCGAAGAATTCTTGCCTTCTTTGTCTTTCTATGAGTTGATAGTCGCCTAAAAATTCTTTGTGAATGAGTCTCGGTAATTGGCCTGCATCTGATAATTGGGTAAGTTGGAGCTGCCTGTATGGTCCAAGGCTTTGGAACCATTCCCTTAATGTGCCTGTCATCCTGGCTACAAATTCTTTGATTACTGATGAAAGGGTGACACCTGGTTTAGTCATTTGGACATCGATCCATGCACCCATGTCGTTAAGCTTTGACCGCCATTTCTCAGGAGCGGCATAATCGAAAGTGAACCATGGACCCGAAGTGGGTCGATGACTGGTTTCGACCGGTTCTTCTACATATGCCATCGGGGAGCTTTCGTCACCATCATTATCAACTCTTGATTCTTCTTCTTCATGAGGATCATCTTGTGGGATTGCCATGTAAAGGGCAGAGACATCCATATAACGTTGCTCAGAATCATCAAAACTCTGTAGAGAATCATCGGAAGTCTGGGATTCAGAATCAAAATGTGATTCAAGGACAGAGTGAGCATTCTGAGAGCTTTGGATATCATCAGATTGAGAGTCAGAGTGGTCTGACTGAGAAAGGTGAAGCGGCCTTATGGGAAGCATAGGGTGTTTGTTTTTGGCTATGGACGGAGATCCTTCTTTTGGTGGAGATGGAGATGGAGTTCTAAGGCGTATGGGTTCTGTTATTCGTCGGGGATCCTTTTTGGTTTGCGATGAGAATTGTGTAGGGTTTTTGGGCTTGGATGGTTTTTGAGGGCTAGTTTCTGACTGCCTAAATACTTCATAAGTCATCTTGAAGCATTTAGAGTAGTTTTCTTCAGAAGGATAATTTGAATATGTAGGTTGTGGAGTATTGAGGGATGGTATGTTAGTGGGGTAAGCATCATAAACAATCTGATGTTGCTTGGCCATATCTTTCTCAATCTGATTGACTTGGTCTTGGAGTACCCGGATTTCTCTATCCTTTTTCACCATTTCGGGACCAATGTAGCCGGTCTTGATGAGATGCCTCAGATCTGCATCTAAGAGCATTATTTTTCTCTTGAGATCTTCATACAAAGCCTGTATCTGCATAGAAAATCCTTCCACTTGTTTTACAGTGGAATCTTGCTTGGAGGCAAGATTGTCTATTTTAGAGTCTATTCTTTTAAGGACTTTGTTCTGGGCCCTCGCATTGTGCGTTTGCCAGTTCAACACTTCTTCTGCCGGGGTGACTGGCTTTAAACCTGACGGAGAGACTTCGGAGGGAGTCACATAAGGCTTCATTGAAGTTCTGGTAGATTCATCTGTCCTTCTGTCCAAAGGTGGGAAATCCTCGTCATATTTAGAAGGTGTAAGCATCATACAAGGATTTGTGAGACAGCTATGAGAAGGTTCCTTCTTTAAGATGGATTTTGCCTTTTGATTTTGCCTTCGCTGATTCTCTTCTCTTCGTTTCTGATCTTCTTGAAGGATTTCAGCTGTTCTAAGATGGAGGTATTCTTCTCGAGAAGGACCGGCATGTGGGTTTCGAATTCCTACCCACGACCGTCGTCTTCGGGACCCATCATCTCTGTCACCATCATCTTTGTGGCGCCTGGTATCTTTGTCCTGGGAGCATTGAGATTTTGCTTTTCTTCGCAATATCCTTCGGCGTGCCTTTTCCATTCTTCTTTCCAGATCAGAATCGATATCTTCTTCTCCATATTCCCCGCAAGAACAATCGGAGTCACACATCTCTGGTGCCACATCCCAAATGAAATGTCCCTCAATGTGAGACACATAGGAATATTCACCGTCAGGGTAAATATAGTGGATGGGAGGAGTTAGCTTGTTCTGCTTTTACTTTACAACTGGAGTGATTGTTAAAGCATGATGTACAGATGTACTTGGTTTGCTAAACTCCTTTCCGAGATCGCTGAAAATTTCGGCAAGCTTTGCTTCTTCGGGGTGTTGGAAAGACTCTTGTTCTTCTACAGGTGGTTTGAAGACAGTTTTCACCGTTCCATCTTCCAACGAGAAAATATCTGGGGGAAGAAATGTATGACTAGGTCTGCTCAATGTATGCTCCTTTTCATAGTTGGTGATCCACTCCAGTGGCATCAGTTTCATCAAATCCGCCCGTGGGATCTGTTTTGGGATCTGAATGATGGCTGGGACATCTTCCCTGGAGGCCACAATCATGAGCGCATCCCTTGTAGAATTGGGGAAATGAAGATCTAGAGCATGATCTTGTAGTCTATAGATCATCTGATGATGGAGTGTTGCCGTCATGGCTATTGCGACTTGTTTAGCTCCGCTGATCTGGACTTGGACCTTCAGAAAAGTAGAGACATTGGGGTCGTCCAGTCGGACATTAAAATCAGGGGCTATTGTTAGGATCACGGTTCCCGCAGCTAAGGAAGTGAGTACTGTTCCGATCAATGCATCCTGATACCTCACGTATGTTGAGTTAAGGAGTGCAACACGAGCTGTGGCTGGGATTCCTTTCCTTCCATGAAATGTGAGGCTTTGGAGTGAGATGATTTAGGATGGTAATCTAAACCACTCCATCCCATCCAAAACCCCCAATTTTTATACACTCCAAATTGGGGGACTTGAGATTCCCTCATTAAACTTCCAAACAATGGAGTGATATATTTTTATCACTTCACTTCATTTTACCACTAACCACTTTATTACTAACCACTTCATTCCATCTCCTTCAAAACTCTTAAACATAGCGTTAGAAGTTAGAATTCTAATTTTCATGATGGGAAGGCTTTTAGAGTTAGAATCATAATTTTTTTTTGGGTGCTAGAAGAATCATAATTTTAAAGACCAATTCATTAGAATTAAAATATAACTAACTTAAATTAATCTCAAATATGAAACTCCATCGTAAGAATTGTCAACTCATCATTGTAATTAAAATTAGAATTGATTCTTCGTTTCATTCTTCTCTTTTCTCTTAGTTGACCTAAGCAAAACTCCAGTTTATTTCTCTAATTGTTCGGGTCCCAATCACATTCTATTTAAAAAAGGATTTGGCTCCTCTAAAGTGAGTAGAACTCTAAAGTGAGAAAATAAAGGACTATCCACCATTGATTTGATTAAGTACATAGAGATCTCAACCCACTAAATGATTTAAGGATGAATAACTCCTATTTTCTCACTTTAAAACTCCACTCACTTTAGAGGAGCTAAATCCTTAAAAAAACCTTGTTGCAGCAATATTTTCTTGGCAGCTAATCGTATGTGGCCAAAACACCAATTTCAAATATTCAATATTTTCATTTATCTGTTCTTTCATGATTCTGAATAAACTAAAAAAATTAGGGGAAACTACTCTAAGATTCTTTGAAATTTTTCTTAATTACATTCAACATTCATCTTATTTTAAAAGTATATTCACCTTCGCTTAGTAGATGTCAGTGGGGTTTTAATCATTACCTTTCATGGGAAGTAAGTGTATGTATGATAACATACCGTGCTCAAGGGAGATTGGTTTAATCTCTGAAAAGAAGAGTGCCGGCAGATGATTATACTCAAAAGTTATACTCACATTCTCTTAGGAGATGATTTTATACTCAAAAGTTATACTCACACTCTTTTAGGAGATGTCAGTATGATTTTAGTCGTTTTTTTTATTTGGGACTGAGAGCAATGAAGATGAAGATATAAAGGAAGCTTGAATGGAAACTTGAAAAGTGACAGAGGGCAGTGAATCTAGAGTTTGGGAGACAGAGAAAAGAAATTATTTGAACATGAAAGAAAAAATAAACTTAAATATGTTTTTTCCTTCAAAATATAGTAGTTTTTAGTTTTTGTTCTCTTTAATTTATTTTTGTCTTATCATTAGTGAATCTCTATTAATTATTTAAGTGACAAACGGAGTTACTAAAATATTTGGCATCAGTGAGTAACATTTTAACAAAACAGGTTTTTTCATCCTTCAATTTTATTAGTTTTTTTCAATTTTGTCCTTTAACTTTTTTTTCATATCTGTCATCAAGACTTTTAACGTTAGACAACTTCACCCTAAACGTTAACACTGTGATAACTCCTTCACTTAGCATCATACGTCATAGGTGACAGTCAAAAAATAAAAATGGCGTCTCCGTGATAAACTCCATTAGTTAGTGTCATACATAACAATTGAAAAACGTAGATTGTGTACCACATGAATGAAATTGGCGGGTTGATGATGTGAGTTATAACTTTTTTTTCTGCTATCATCTTCTTCCCCATCAATTCATCTTCATCCATCCTTCACCAAAACAATGATTTTTTTTCTTCAAATTCTTGTCTAGCTATATGAACCAAAGCATGATATCCCCACCTTCAACCTCTAAATAAGCATCACCATCTCACCCATGTCATTAACAAAATCAATCCCAACAACTTTTCAGAACTTTTGTCAAATACCTAGACTCTCCGGACCACAAAATTCTCAGTCCAAAACAAAACCATAAATCAAATCAAACACATCAATAAAGTTACAGAACCTAAATCTTGTGAATACAAAATACCATCTTCCGCAAAATTTCATTACCACCAACTAGAGAATCCGAACCCTACATCCTTTCAAAAATCCCGCAAGAAAATCAATAAAAAATTAGGCTTAATTGCAATTTTGGTCCATCGGATTTCAATTGTACCGATTGGGTTTTCATGTATCACAATTGTGCAATTTTGATCCCCCAAGTATCATGATAGTGCAATTTTTAATGTCAATAACCTACGTGGCCCACGTGGGACTGATTTGACACTTAGTGAGGTCAACTTGGAAGCTTACGGGGCATTCTTATGTGGCATCATTAACATCTCACACATTTTAACGGTCAAATGCATATCACTAAGTGTAACATAGAAATGATATGTAAGCTGTCAAACTGACCCTACTAAGTGCCAAATCACTTCTACATGTGTTTCGTAGGCTATTGATGTTAAAAAGTGCACTATTGTGATACTCGAGGGGACCAAAATTGCACAATCGTGATACTTGGGGGACCCAGTTGACGCAATTAGAACCTAGGGGACTAAAATTACACAATCGTAATACTTGGGACCACAAGTGCAATTAAGCCAAAAAATTACTAATGTATCATCATTACTTTGATTAGGAAGATGATACTAAAAAAATTACAATTCATGTAACCAACACACCAATTCCATCCACCTCATACACCATTTGACAACCTTAACTCCATTGAAGGAGCTTCTAACTCCATCTCAAAACTCAGTTATTAGAGCCTAAGAATGATGATTCAGTTTGTTAGATTTATGTTTGCTCTATTTTGTTTTCATATATATACTTTGATTGATTGATGGAAATTCACTATGATTCTAAAGATGCATTTGAATTTGATGGTTGCTTCATTTAAAAAAAAAAGAGTTTAAATTAATTTCCAATTGACGTTGATAATATTTTTTTTGTAAGTTTCTGCCCTTAGAATTACCTTGCATAAAATGTCTCATAAACATCTATTTTTTCATACTTGGTTGAAGCTCCTTCAATGTAGTTAGGGTTTTCAGATGGTGATGGAGGAAGAAGAAATATAGGGACTAGAAGTGTATCGTGACTTTTTGTCTGGGACGATTTTGGGCCTTTAATCTTAACTAACGGACACCTCACTTACTTAACGGTACACTTCAACACACCAACGGTCGTCTGGGAGGTCAAACTAATGGAGGGACTAACGTATCCCTGTTTTGTCATTCTCGGAGATTAAATGGTGACTTTTTTTTTCTTAGGGACGAGAAGTGTACCCTGTGTTTTTGTCAGGCACTATTTACTCATTTTTTGATTGCCACATATGAAGCTAATCCACGGGGTTATTACGGAACTAATAATTAATACGAATTTGTCTAACATTGAAAACTTAGAGAAAATATATAAAACAAAACAAAGTCAGAAGATGAAGTTGAAAAAATCAATAATGTTGAAGGACAAAAATACCTATTTTTTTATGAAGCTAATCCACGGGGTTATTACGGAACTAATAATTAATACGAATTTGTCTAACATTGAAAACTTAGAGAAAATATATAAAACAAAACAAAGTCAGAAGATGAAGTTGAAAAAATCAATAATGTTGAAGGACAAAAATACCTATTTTTTCCTAAAATTTTCATTTACCACAAATGCTTATGGAAGACTTACTAAATGACAAGCACTAGAATATTTTTTTCTTTAAAAAAACTTAAATCAAACTAAACAAAATGAAATAGAAAACAATATATTTTTTTAATATAAAAAATATATTGAAGCAACGAAAATATCCTTAATTTAATTTAATTTAATTTAATTTAATTTAATTTGCTATGCACAATGAATTCCTTCTCTCCGTTGTCGTTCTGTAGGTAAAGCTGCCGAAGGGTGGAGAAAATAGAGGTTTTCATTGGAGATTTGAGAAACTGAGAAGAAAGTGGTCTTTAAGTTTTTTCTTGAGATTACAATTATCTCTTCAAAAATTTGATTTAATTACATCCGTATCCTTTTTATTTTATAAATTACACCAACTTCCCTTAAAACTTATGTTATCATTATACTTACCTCTTTTGAAGGGTAATATCGAAATTACACAGACCTCCCTTATAGGAAAGATAGGTATAACTTTTGAAACAAGTAAGTAAGTCATAAGTTCATAGAGGTATATGCAATTTCCCCTTTTTTCATGCCTTAAATAATAGGGGTGATTGGGGAATTTAAAAACTTTTATTTAAGGATGCTAACACCTTTCTTTCTGTCTTTCCTGCTAAAGGAGGTGGGTGTATTAGTAAAAGGCATAAATAAGGAAGGTATCATATGTAATATTATTTATTTTGAAAAGTTAAAAATTGTCCTTAAAAAAAATTGTTTCATAAGAAACACATGAAATTAATCTTAACAGGAGAGGGTGAAAGGAGAAGGGGATATAAGGGGTAGATTCAATAAATGTAATGGGAGCTTGTGTTATATCGAAATAGTTTCTATTAAATATAAAAAAAGGAAAATAAGGAAGAATCGAAAAACTAGAAGATAATTGATTGATTTAAGGAAAAATTACATACCTCCTCATAGATTTGGCTTAATTATATCTTTTATCCTTCTTATTTTAGAAATAACACCAATCTCTATTGAGGTTTATATTAGAGTTAATTACACTTTTAGAGCCTGTTTGGTAAAATTAGCTGTTAGCGGATAAGCTAGCTGATAGCGGATAGCTTATAGCGAATAGCGGATAAAGTAGCTGATAGCGGATAACGGATAAGCTAGCTTATTTTCTATGAAAGTGTTTGGTAAAACTAGCGGTTGAACTAGCTGAAAAATATAAAATGACATAAAAGTGCATCTTCATTAATGATTTTACATAAAAGAGAGAGAAGAGAATAAAGGTAGAATTAAATGAAGATAATAAGGATAAAAGTGGAAAGAAAAATGAAACGCTATATGCTATAAGCTCAAACGCTACTTCAAGTAGCGTCTGAAAAAAATACTATAAGCTCGTGAAAAAACGCTATAAGCTCGTGACAGAGGCGCTTACTAAACAGGGCTACTTTCTCATCTGCTATAAGCTATCCGCTATAAGATCGTAGGAATGCCTTACCAAATAGACTCTTAATCTCTAATTATAACCTATATGTAATGTTGGTCCCTAAATTTTCTGCACACGTTAGTTTCATAGCTGAAAGCATCATCTCTTGCGATAAAATAACCGTGGCCTAAATTTCCAGTCAATGTACCAAAATTTCCACACTCCGGCTATCATGTCAGCATCTTATCACAGAAATATTCAGAAGGTGCACTAACGTGATCTTTGGTCTTGACTCTCGAGATGATGACTTGTTGCAACTTGCAAGTCTTGTTGGTCGTTGGGGATCATTTTGTGGTGCTCAATTTCATTTTTTTTTTTTTATACTCATGTTTTTACAAAAAGACTAAACTAAAATTATCACAATTCATGTCCTTAAATTTAATTTTAAAAAAACCTTTTATTTACAAGTCAAAAAGACTGAGCATGAGCTCGGTTGACCAGGCTGAGTAACCTAAAACAACTGTTGACACCAAGTCTATGGTTTCTCATTTCTCTCAAAGGCTCTTTTTCTATGGGTATAAGAACAGGCAATTTTTTCAATATATCACTCTTTTAATATTTATTTTCCAAAATACCACCATTTTCAAATTATGTACCAAACTACCACTGTTTTGAAATTAGTTTAGAAGTCGTTTTTAGGATTAACGACTTCTCAACATAAGATTTAATAAATTTACTTTTAATCCCTTGAGAAGTCTGGTTTGCTAACCACGACTTCTCAAGGGCATATAATTTTTTTTTTTTTTTGAAGTTCTATATTTAAATTAATTTAAATTATTATTGAAATTATTGAAATTAATTTTAATTAAGGTATAAATATTAAGGCAATTAATTTTATTAATTAAGATTAATAAAAAATTTATTTATTAAAACTAAAAGGGAAAATAATGACAAGTACCCAAATATTTTAGATATAATTAAGTAAACAAAAAATACAATAATGATAAGTGCACAAAAATTAATCTCCTAAGTGATGTCCAGTTCCACATCGTGGAGGTCGTCGGTTACGGCGTGGACGACTTTGATGTGGTTGTTCCTCATCCGCTGTAGCGGGTTGCGCTGCTTGTTGCACACCCTCGTTGAGATTAAGATTTGTGGGAGGCATTGAAGAACTAGCGTCGACTGGGAAGGGGAATGATGGAACGCCAAACGAGTACATACTTTGCATGTATGCGGCTGCCGACTGTGGCGTTCCGAGGTCTGTGCCAAACAGATTGCTATAAAATTCTCCATCACTGGAAGCGATAGAGTGTCGACCTTGGTCAAGCGGTGGGGAAGCGTCTCGCTGCATAGGGGTGTAGGCAAATGAATGGCGAGGCGGTTGGGGGTCATCATAAGCCATGGGAACCGGGGGGCTGGATTGGCGACGTGCATGACGCCGTGGACGCTGTTGGGTGGGCATACTTGGTCCAACATCCGGAACGTGTTGAGCATCACCCCGCGGGTCTTGCAACTGTTGCGGAATAGACAGGTACGGTCTCGAGTTCTGCCTAAACCACATCATATACTCAGCAGTGTGACACACATAACCCGGAATCGGTTGTCCCGATATGATGCCATTTCGGCGTTCTTGCCAACACTGGATCCATTCTGCATGCTTTATTCTCCAGTTTTCAGCGTGATTACCTCGCATGTCCAAGTCATGCAAGGCATCCATATTTGCAGGTTCTCCCGGTATTTCCTGCGAAAGACCAAATTGGAGCTTCACCCTATCTGTTTGATGCCATTCTACATTCTGGAAACATATGAGTGCGGTACTGGAAGTCCACAATCTGGATTCTCTATATGCTTCTCGTGGTATCACGCTCTGAAGATCTCTGTAAGGCAACCACAAAAACTGGTTACTTTCCATATGATCGACCCTCGATCTGTACCCCGTAATGTCACCCCGCGGAGTTCCGCTATACTGTAGTCCCCCGCCACTCCATCTAGTAAAATACATCGCAAGGTCAGTATAATAAGTAGAGGATGTAAGGTAATTTAACTATGAATAGAATCTTTACCGTCGTGCTAGTGGAAACGATGGTTCGCGGTTGCACCGTGGTGCAAGGAACGGCATGCGATACCATACCCAAGACTGTAGCAACAATACGCATCCACCCATACAGGCAGCGGCCGGTGCAGATGCACGACACATTTCCCTGTACAGATTTGCTAGACATGCCGTGCCCCAGCTGTATCTTCCAGCACGCTGAAAATCTTCCAACAGTGGAAGATACATCAAGTGAACTCTGTTACCAGATTTGTCAGGCATCAAGAGCCCCCGATCAAGCGTAAAATGTACGCTCTACAATAGGCTTGTACCTGTTGGACTGTTGCATCATGAGGGGGAGTGGCAAACGTTTGTTGCAACCACTTGAGTTTTATTTGTTGTCCCTTCATCTGATTAGACGGAGGAACCACACCTAAAAGTCGATGGCATTCTTCTTGCCAGGCAAGGAAGCTAGGTCCAGTAACGGGCAGTCCGTTCACACGCAATCCTAGCTGAAGAGCAACATCTTCCATGGTTATTGTGCATTCTCCGACGGGAAGATGGAACGTGTGTGTTTCTGGCCTCCACCTTTCTACCATTGCAAGAACCAACGATTTGTCAATCTTTGTGTGTCCCACTGTTGCAGCGATAGAAAACCCAGCTTGCTCCAAGTATGGTACAATCAGTGGACTTGGAGCCTCTATGGTATGTAGGTGACAATCAATGTGGTCCTGCAACCAAAAAGTAGAGTTGTAAGTATAGAAATAGTAAGGACCATTTAATGTAAATATCATTTGCAGACACTTACCATATCACCCACTTGCGATGACCTATGAACGTGTTGCAGTCTTAGCAAATCCATTGAAGTGAAGTTTGTATGGTGTTACCTGTTGCAGGCTGAGTGAAGGATGAGGTTGAGTGAAGAAATGAAGCTTAGTGAAGAAATGAGGCAGATTGAAGTTCAATTTATAGTGGTGAGTGGTGACATTATTGTGACCCGTCTGCCCCATCACCCGTCTGCTTCACCCGTCTGCTGCTTCACCATTTACTGTGCGCATGTGAGCGCATCAGTGACATTATTTGCTGCTGGGACCCGTCTGCTGTGACCATGTGAGCATGGCAGTGTGTCAGAATGACCCGTCTGCTGGTCATGTGGGTGTGTCAGTGCATTGGGCAGTATACTGTGCACATGTGAGCTGGTCTACTGTTTCACTTGTCTGCTTAGACAAGTGATGGGCAGACGAGTGAAACATCAGCTGATCACTTGTCTGAGGTTTCACTCGTCTAAGCAGACAAGTGAAACAACAGAGCTTAGACAAGTGAAGCCTCAGACAAGTGATCAGCTGATGTTTCACCTGTCTGCTTAGACAAGTGATGGGCAGACGAGTGAAACATCAGCTGATCACTTGTCTGAGGCTTCACTTGTCTGCCCATCACTTGTCTAAGCAGACAAGTGATTCACTTGTCTGAGGTTTCACTTGTCTAAGCTCTGATGTTTCACTTGTCTGCCCATCACTTGTCTAAGCACACAAGTGATTCACTTGTCTGAGCTCTGATGTCTAAGCAGACAAGTGAAACAGCAGACTAGTGAATCACTTGTCTGCTTAGACAAGTGATGGGCAGACAAGTGAAGCCTCAGACAAGTGATCAGCTGATGTTTCACTCGTCTGCCCATCACTTGTCTAAGCAGACAGGTGAAACATCAGCTGATCACTTGTCTGAGGCTTCACTTGTCTAAGCTCTGTTGTTTCACTTGTCTGCTTAGACGAGTGAAACCTCAGACAAGTGATCAGCTGATGTTTCACTCGTCTGCCCATCACTTGTCTAAGCACACAAGTGATTCACTTGTCTGAGCTCTGATGTCTAAGCAGACAAGTGAAACCTCAGACTAGTGAATCACTTGTCTGCTTAGACAAGTGATGGGCAGACAAGTGAAACATCAGAGCTTAGACAAGTGAAACAGCAGACTAGTGAATCACTTGTGTGCTTAGACAAGTGATGGGCAGACAAGTGAAACATCAGAGCTCAGACAAGTGAATCACTTGTCTGCTTAGACAAGTGATGGGCAGACAAGTGAAACATCAGAGCTCAGACAAGTGAAGCCTCAGACTAGTGATCAGCTGATGTTTCACTCGTCTGCCCATCACTTGTCTAAGCAGACAGGTGAAACATCAGCTGATCACTTGTCTGAGGCTTCACTTGTCTAAGCTCTGTTGTTTCACTTGTCTGGCCATCACTTGTCTAAGCACACAAGTGATTCACTAGTCTGCTGTTTCACTTGTCTAAGCTCTGATGTTTCACTTGTCTGCCCATCACTTGTCTAAGCAGACAAGTGATTCACTTGTCTGAGCTCTGATGTTTCACTTGTCTGCCCATCACTTGTCTAAGCACACAAGTGATTCACTAGTCTGCTGTTTCACTTGTCTAAGCTCTGATGTTTCACTTGTCTGCCCATCACTTGTCTAAGCACACAAGTGATTCACTAGTCTGCTGTTTCACTTGTCTGCTTAGACAAGTGAAACAGCAGACTAGTGAATCACTTGTGTGCTTAGACAAGTGATGGGCAGACAAGTGAAACATCAGAGCTTAGACGAGTGAAACCTCAGACAAGTGATCAGCTGATGTTTCACTCGTCTGCCCATCACTTGTCTAAGCAGACAGGTGAAACATCAGCTGATCACTTGTCTGAGGCTTCACTTGTCTAAGCTCTGTTGTTTCACTTGTCTGCTTAGACGAGTGAAACCTCAGACAAGTGATCAGCTGATGTTTCACTCGTCTGCCCATCACTTGTCTAAGCAGACAAGTGAAATAGTAGACGAGCTCACATGTGCACAGTATACTGCCCAATGCACTGACACACCCACATGACCAGCAGACAAGTGAAACTGACACACTGCCATGCTCACATGGTCACAGCAGACGGGTCCCAGCAGCAAATAATGTCACTGATGCGCTCACATGCGCACAGTAAATGGTGAAGCAGCAGACGGGTGAAGCAGACGGGTGATGGGGCAGACGGGTCACAATAATGTCACCACTCACCACTATAAATTGAACTTCAATCTGCCTCATTTCTTCACTAAGCTTCATTTCTTCACTCAACCTCATCCTTCACTCAGCCACATTTCTTCACTAAGTCACCCAACCACATTTCTTCACCAAGTCATGGCACCTACATCAGTCTTTGTTACACTCTATCACAACGGCCAAATTGAAATGGACTCTCCATACGGGGTGTTGTTTCAGTGCGACCACCCAATCTTGCTGAAGGTGAGGAAAACCATCAACCTTCAACAACTGAGAACAACTATCCATACAAAGATAAAAGCCGGCAACGACAAGAGGGTGGGCGATATTGTTTATCGATATCCTATGTCCATTGCAACGGGATATGTTCGATACCAGCCACACTATCTTCAAGGAGATGAGGATGTAGAACTGATGTTCGACATGTTCGACAATTGCAAAAGCCTCAACCTCGGCGTTACCACCATTGAGCTATACGCACATCTCGAGGATGTTTCCATCGATAACCCCCAAGCCGAACCGTCCTACATCTTTGACCTTAATGCACCAACGCAAACATTCCACACATCTTTCCCTGAATCAGAACCCTACCACACATCTTTTCCAGTGACTGAAGACTACCACCCATCTTTCCCTTCCTCCTCTGACTATGACTACAACCCATCTTTTCCTTCCTCCTATGACTACCGCCCATCTTTTCCTTCCTCCTCTGACTACAACCCATCTTTTCCTTCCTCCTATGACTATCGCCCCTCCTTTCCTCCGGCCGAAGAGTGCAACCCATCATTCCTTGATGCCGAGGACAACCACCCATCCCATGTTGATGTACAAACTCATGCAATTCCCGTCAGCGTCGTGGCTGGGTTCCACCACGAAGAAGTTGGTGACTTCAGTGAGGATGAAGCCGAGATTCTTGCACTGTCAGTCAATGATGACGACGACGACGAAGAAGAAGAAGCTGGTGTGGGTCCCTCCTCAACCGCGCCTCCATACGAACCACCACCACACTTTCGTAATGTGAACTTAGATGGGGTTGCTCCATCAGACGATTTCAGCCACGTCCTATCGCGAGTGTCTTTGGATCAAATTGATGTCCCAGATAGCCTACAAACAAACATGAGGTTTGCTACAAAAGAAATGGCCCAGTTTGCTATCAAGGGATACCATATCAAGAACTCCCTGGATTTCAAGGTAGAGCACTCCGATAACGACAGATGGATGATTAAGTGCAACAACCCTGCATGCCGGTGGAGGTGTAGAGTGAAGAATCGCACAACAAAAGGCTATTGGGAGATCCGTAAGCTGGACGGACCACATACATGTGTATCAGCAACTCTCTCACAAGATCATCGGAAGCTTGACTCGAACATTATTTGTGAAAGTATCAAGCAAATGGTGAAGGAGGATCCGGCGTTGTCTATCTCGGTGTTGATTGCCCACATACGAGAAAAATACAACTATACCACAACGTATAGGAAGGTATGGATAGCCAAGCAAAAGGCTATCGAACAAATATACGGGAACTGGGAGCTATCTTACAATTACCTTCCAACATGGCTCATGGCCTTACATACTTATGTTCCGGGCACAATCACTGAACTGCAGACGCTGCCAGCTTACGACGGGGCCTATCTAGTTCCCGATAAGAGAATCTTCCACCGTCTTTTCTGGACTTTCAAGCCTTGCATTAGTGGATTTGCATTTTGCAAGCCAATTGTTATGGTGGATGGAACATGGCTGTATGGAAAGTACAAGGGGACGCTATTGATTGCAACAGCTCAAGATGGAGCCAACCAACCAATTCCCATAGCCTTCGCTCTTGTCGAGGGTGAGACGGCAGAGGCATGGTTTTTCTTCCTCCAAAACTTGAGGAGGCACGTCACACCCCAAGCCAACATAACATTGGTCTCGGACAGGCACGAGTCAATAAAAGCTGCATACCGGCGAGCTGACAGTGGATGGCACAATCCTCCTTCAATGCATGTGTATTGCGTTCGACACATCGCACAAAACTTCATGCGGAGATTCAAGAATGCAGATATGAGAAAGAAGGTCGTCAATATGGGTTAGTACCGCAGTCATACAAATTGCAATTATTTATTGTTTCTATTCTATTCATGTCAATTTAGACATTTCTAACATTCCAACCATTCAGGATACGCCCTGAACCAGCCAAGCATGCGTTATTACCGGGGTTTGCTCCTCGACTGGAACGAAGAGGCCGCGGCATGGGTTGACGAGATCCCCAAGGAAAAATGGACTCAAGCGTATGATGAAGGGCGACGTTGGGGACACATGACAACGAACCTTTCCGAGTGCATTAACAGGGTACTTAAGGGAACGCGGCATCTTCCAATCACTGCTGTGGTCCAGGCAACCTATTATAGGTTATCTCAAACTTTCGCCGACAGTGGGAGGCAACTAAGCGCAATGATCCATTCCGGTCATGTCTGGTCTGAAATTGTCACCAAGGCCATTGAGGAGGAACGGGCAAAGTCCAACTCTCACCGTGTCCAACATTATAACCGGGAACACAGCATTTTCACGGTCGAGGAGTTGATCAACCCACGAGAAGGGCGGCCTGCGGGGCGATTCAAGGTAGACTTGAACGCGAGGTGGTGTGACTGTGGAAAGTTTCAGGCCATACACATTCCATGCTCACATGTCATCGCGGGATGTTCAAGCGAAAATCACGACTATTGGAAGTATGTGCCTGCTGTCTACAAGTTGGAATATGTCTTCAATGTTTACCGCGAAGAGTTCAGCGTGGTGCCAAACGAAGCATATTGGCCAACGTATACTGGAGTAGAGGTGTGCCACAATCAAGACATGCGAAGAAATCCAGGGGGTCGTCCACAATCTACCCGCATTCGCACGGAGATGGATCTGAGGGAGGGGGGGAGTCGTCGTAAGAGATGTGGTCTGTGTCGGAATGAGGGTCATAGCAGGAATAAATGTCCGAACCGTGCCGGACCTTCTACGCAACAATAGAAAATTTGTATCGTTGTACCGTTTCTATATTTAATCGATGTTAAATATTTTCTATAAGTGTATTATTTATTTTTTTATTGTATTAATAAAATTAATATTTAAAATTATAATTTAAAATTAATATAATTAATTTAGCTAATTATCATAATTAATATAAATTAATATAAATTAATATAAAGTAATATAAATATAGAACATTCAAAAAAAAAAAAAAAAAACCCCCCTTGAGAAGTCGTGTTTGTCAAAACCGACTTCTCAAGGGGTTAAAAAACAAAATCAGATATATTATGTTGAGAAGTCGTTAATTCCAAAACCGACTTCTAAACTAATTTCAAAACAGTGGTAGTTTGGTACATAATTTGAAAAGGGTGGTATTTTGGAAAATAAATATTAAAAGAGTGATATATTGAAAAAATTGCCTATAAGAACAAGCATATGTCCTTGTCTATCTTAATAAATAACTAAATAAAGGAGCACATTGAAGAAAATGTTTTACGTAGAATGATGAGTCCAAATACTACGAAACTAGTTAACAAAATGAGTATTGCCATTTTCATAAAGTTCTCACAAATCTACCAAAGGAATAATTATGAGAACTTGTTCATTGATTAAAGAAGTAAAGAAATCAATTGAGCATAAATTAAATAAGATTGAGTCTTAGAGTAATAGTTCTCCAACCAAATTATGTGGATTCGTGGAATATAATAATATGATTAAAAGACATTGAAATTTGTTTTTTTTTTAAAAATTAGTGTTTAAGAGACAGTGCAAACATGGATGTTCGCAACCGCAATTGAGGTTGCAACATTGTGATTTTGATAGTCTTCACAATCGTAGCGTGATCGCAATTGCGACCACATCGATCACATTTTCCCGTAATTGCCCGCAATGGCGGTAAACACACCGTGATCGCAATTTAAAACCATGGCAATATATGTTCAAAATACAAACATATAAAACGCTTGATGTTTTGAGTAATAAAGAATGCTTGATACTCTGAGTAATAAAGATTTCTTAAGTAAGATTTTGGATTTGAATCACGTGAATGAAAAAAATATTTGTTTTGAGAGTTGTTTCTTTAAATAGATCTCCCACTCGACTCATTGGAGAGTCCAAATCATAGTTTCCTGCAAAAGGAGGTGGATGTAGTAGTAAAAGGCATAAATAAGGAAGGTATCATATGTAATATTACTAAACTTTGAGAGAGATCAAAATAATTTACTCATTTATTTATTTTGAAAAGTTAAAAATTGTCTTTAAAAAAATTGTTTCATACGAAACACAAGAAATTAATCTTGACGGAAGAGGGTGAAAGGAGAAGGGGATATAAGGGGTAGTAGATTCAATAAAAGTAATGGTGGTTTGTGTTATATAGAAATAGTTTCTATTAAATATAAAAAAAAAAAAAACAAAGGAAAATAAGGAAGAATTGAAAAACTAGATGATAATTGATTAATTTAAGGAAAAATTACATATCTCCTCTTAGATTTGGCTTAATTATATCTTACATCCTTCTTGTTTTAGAAATCACACTAACCTCTATTAATATATATTACAATTAATTACACTTTTGATCTCAAGTGTAGTCCATGTGTGAAGTTGACTCCTAAACTTTATGCACACTTTAGTTTCATCGCTAAAAGCATCATCTCTTGCTATAAGAAAACCTTGGCCTAAATTTCCAATCAATGTACCAAAATTTCCACACTCCAATGGCTATCATGTCAGTATCTTACCACAAAAATATTCAGAAGGTGCACTAACGTGATCTTTGGTCTTGACTCTAGAGACGATGACTTGTTGCAACTTGCAAGTCTTTATGGTCGTTGGGGATCATTTTGTGGTGCTCAATTTCATTTTTTTTATACTCATGTTTTTACAAATAGACTAAACTAAAATGATCACAATTCATGTCCTTAAATTTAATTTTAAAAAAACCTTTTATTTACAAGTCAAAAAGACTGAGCATGAGCTCGGTTGACCAGGCTGAGTAACCTAAAACGACCGTTGACACCAAGTCTATGGTTTCTCATTTCTCTCAAAGGCTCTTTTTCTATGGGTATAAGAATAAGTATACGTCCTTATCTATCTTAATAAATAAATAAATAAATAATGGAAAACATTGAAGAAAATGTCTTACGTAGAATATGAGTCCAAATTAGGGATGACAATTGGTATTGAATCTGCTAGATACCCGCATAATTTATCTGTTATGAGTAGGATAATTACCCGCAAAAATTAATGGGGATGGGTGCGGATACGGGTAATCTAGTATCCACCCCGCCCCTTACCCACACTATATATATATATATATATATATATATATAATTTTTTATTTTATATATACATAATCTGACATATTCTAAAGTTTATTGTAATATTTACTTGATGTTTTGGAGATTGATTATTGGATATTTTGTATTAAAACCTTTGCATTTCATGTTCACAAATTGATTATTAGATCCATGAATTGCATTTTTAGTTTGGAATGCAAGAGTTTACAAAAGTTTACTCATTTTATTGTTTAATTAAAATTTCTTTTATTAAAGTGCGAGTAACGGTGCGGGTATGGATACTTAGGTATCCAGAGGGTAAGGGTACAGGTATTGAAGTTACTACCCACGAGGATATGGGTCCGGGTCCGGGTATTTTTTCAAAACGTCAGTACGGGTACGGGTACTATAGTACTCTATCCATACCCTACCCATTGCCATCCCTAGTCCAAATACTACTAAACTAGTAATTAACAAAATGAGTATTGCCATTTTCATAAAGTTCTCACAAATCTACCAAAGGAATAATTATGAGAACTTCATTGATTAAAGAAGTAAAGAAATCAATTGAGCATAAATTAAATAAGATTGAGTCTTAGAGTAATAGTTCTCCAACCAAATTATGTGGATTCGTGGAATATAATAATATGATTAAAAAACATTGAAATTTGCTTTTTTAAAACTTTGTGCTTACGAGACAGTGCAAACATGGAGGTTCGCAATCGTAATTGAGGCTGCAACGTTGTGATTTTGATAGTTTCCACAGCCGTAGCATGACCGCAATTGCGGCCGCATGAGCCATATTTTTTTGTAATTGTCCGCAACAACGGTAAACACACCATGACCGCAATTTAAAACCATGGCAATTCATGTTCAAAATACAAACATATACAACACTTGATGCTCTGAGTAATAAAGATCGCTTAAATAAGATTTCGGATTTGAGTCACGTGAATGAAAAAAATAGATGTTTTGAGAGTTTATTCCTTTAAATAGATCTCTCACTCGACTCGATTGGAGACTCTAAATCATAGTTATCGGGTTCTCTTATTAACCCTACTCGACAAATTCGCTGTATCACGTATTACGTATCGGATTCACCTTAAAAAAAATCTTATAATAATAATAATAATAATTTGATCATAATAATAATAATAATAATAATAATAATAATAATATAAAAAGTGAGGAAACCGTAAGGCATATCGGTAACTATGGTCCAAATGAAATTTTGGATAGAGAGTAACCGGGCTGCCTTTATAGCAGAGAAGCTACTGTCTCGTTTGCTACTAAGTATAGCAGAGAGATGTTATATAACTGAATTCATATTCTTCCTTTCTTCCTCTGCCCTTCCTCTCTTGTAGCAGAAATAAGCTAGTTGATCATGGTCATGGATTCTCTTCTCTCCATGCTTTTCTTTCTTTTTACTTTCTTCTCTTTCAACCTTGCCTCCTCTTTTGCTTCAAAACTCTCCTACAAAGACCACTGTGCTTCTATAGTCCCAGAGTCAAGTTCCACTATGCTCAGCCTCAACTCTTTTCCCCTTGGTGATCATCACACAGGTTACTATACAGGAGGTAATAGCATCATTGATGTTGGTGCTTCCTGGCACCAATTCTCCTTTCAACTCCAACCAAGGAAGATACTTGCAACTCAAGTCTCTCACTTGTTCAAAGTTGAAGGCACTATATCATTCAGAAGCACCAACACATGGAACATCAGCTATGGTGACAAGTTAAGTTATAGGGGTGGACATCGTTACCGTAGAGGTTATGTAACCTTCAAACTTGTTGGGTTCTGGTCTGAATCTTCAGGGAAGGTTTGCATGGTTGGTACAAGCAGTGGTTATTCCAAAACAGGTAACTCCCTTAATCTGGATGCTGTGCTTAAGCTTAACAATGTTTTCAATGCAAGTAATATTAGTAGCATAGTTAGTGGAAGCTTGGAGAGCTTGAGTTCTGAAAAGAATGAGAACTACTTTGAACCCATTTCTGTATTGATGAATCCAAAAGCAAATTACATTTATACTTTGGATTCAATAGAAGCTGACAATGAGTGCTCTTCTGGGAGTGATGCTGAGCATGGTTTATCATTAAATTTAAATTCGCTAAGTTTTTGCTCTTCATATCCCCTCTCAATTGCCATTAAAAGACTCCAGTTGGAGTACTCCAGTGACTGCAATTCTTCTAAGAATTGCACTCCTATTAGTGGGAGTTCTGGACAATTGCCATCTCTAATGTCTTTGGAAGGCATTGAATGTACTCATACTGAGAAGCATAGGTTGAGGGTTGTGGTGGAATTTTTGAATAATAGTTACTATGAGATTAACCCAAGTTTCAATCCCAAAACCATGTTAGTAGGGGAAGGATGGTGGGATGAAAAGAAGAATACATTGTGTGTAGTTGCTTGCCATATCATTGGCATGGAATCATCCTCAGTTGCCACTCATGTGGGTGATTGCTCCGTAAGATTAAGATTGAGATTCCCCTCAATTTGGTCAATCAAAAACTCCAGTGGCATAGAGGGCCATATTTGGAGCAACAAGAGTGCAAATGATCCAGGCTACTTCAAGAGGATCACATTTAGAAATGATGGGGTTGGTGATCGTGTGGCGAAAATGGGAGGTCATGGCTTAAAGTATGTGTATAGCCAGCTAGACAGAGTTAAGAAATCATGCCAAACACCAAAGCCTGTCAAGGACAAGGGAAAAAGCTATCCAGATGCATATTCTTATGACATGAGATTTGATATGTCAGTTAGAGAGTCCAACAGGAGAGTAGCCTGGGGTTATTCAGATCCTTTAACTGTTGATGATCAGTTCTATGAGTTGGAATCAAATACATTTTCTGATTCTATCTCAAGCTCCTCAACAGATGTCCCCAACAATGATAGCTTGTTTAACATTAGCTACAAGATTAGCATCTCACTAGCCTCTTATTCAAAGTTAGGTGAGAAGAATTCCTTGTTTAACATGTCCTCCGAGATTGTGAAGATTTCTGCTGAAGGAATTTATGATGCTGGAGCAGGAAATTTGTGTATGGTAGGCTGCCGCGATCTTTCCTCAAACAATGGAATACCAACAGCTCATTCTGTGGACTGTGAGATTCTAGTGAAGTTTCAGTTCCCATCATTAGATACAATTGATGGAAGCTACATTAAGGGAAGTATTGAAAGCACACGCAGCAAATCCCATCCTCTTTACTTCAAAAGTTTAGACCTATCTGCAACTGCATATTACATTGAAGCAGCAAGAAGAAATGTTTGGAGAATGGATATGGAGGTCATCATGGCTCTGATTTCTACCACTCTAGCATGTGTTTTTGTGGGATTGCAACTCTACCATGTGAAGAGACACCCTAATGTGCTCCCTTTCATCTCACTTATTATGATGTCAATTCTTACTTTGGGTTACATGATACCCCTTGTTCTGAACTTTGAAGCTCTTCTCACTCAAAATCCCAAGAATAGAAACTTTATACTTGGAGTTGAAAGTGCTGGATGGCTTGAAGTTAATGAAATAAGTGTAAGGTTGATCACCATGGTAGCTTTCTGGTTGCAATTCCGTCTCCTGTATTTGACTTGGTCATCAAGAAAGAATGATGAAAGCAAGAAAGGCCTCTTGGTTGTTGAGAGGAAGGCTGCCTATGTCACTTTACCCTTGTATGCAGCTGGGTTGTTGATAGCATTGCTGTTGAAGTGGAAGAAGGGTGGGGATGAGACTATGTTTGCCCCAGTGTACCAGCAGCAACCTTCATCTTGGGACAATTTCAAATCTTATGGTGGTTTGGTATTGGATGGCTTTCTCTTGCCACAGATCATTCTTAACCTGTTCTCAAATATGAAGGAGAATGTTCTTTCATGTTCATTTTACTTTGGAACTACTTTTGTGAGACTGTTGCCCCATGCCTATGATCTTTACAGGACTCATAATTATGCTAGTCAAGATAATGGATCATACTTCTATGCAGATCCAAGTGCAGATTTTTACTCCACTGCTTGGGATATTGTCATTCCTTTGGGAGGTATCCTATTTGCTATCATTATCTACTTGCAGCAACGTTTTGGTGCTCATTATATTCTGCCTAGTCGATTCAAAGGGTCAAATGTATATGAAAAGGTGCCTATGGTGACTGATTCAGAAGCAGAAGTAGAGACCACCAACATGTGAAATGCACTTTTTGATGCCTATAAATGCAAATGGCCTGATCATGGTGAATCAAAATCAGGCAACTCCTAAGCAGTTCTCTTAATATATTTTATGTATGAAGTTGTGTTGTTACAATATAGTCTCTTCATATATTTTAGCTATGCGGTTGTGTTGTTGGAATATAGTTTCTAAAAAATAATTTTGGTCATTTGGCTGATTAAACTGGATGGTGATGTATCTCTGGATTATATTTTTGAAATTAGGGAGAGTTTGAAACTTGATACAAAAGGTTTATTGCATGTATTAAACCTAGTAGCAGGTTTCTGTCTTATGTTAAATTGTTAAACTATTGTTGTGGACTTACTTTTATGATCACTTCCTGCACATAATTTTGGATGCGTATATAGTTGCATATATATATATATATATAAGACTTTAATTGATATATATTGTGACGATCTATTAAGAATTGCATATGAATGACACAACAATAATAGAAGGCATGCATAAGCACATTCATGACATCAATAAATCTGCTGTTTGTATAAAATATACGTGTCGATACCTATGTAAGTGATAAAAATCAATGTAAAATTTGGAGTGAAGACAAAACATGTGACCAAAACTCATTGCAAGGAAACATTGGCATTGCTCATCAACAACTAACATCTACAAAATAATCACCTGGAAGGCTGGAATGACTCCATCCGGTTGAAACCTCCATATCATTAAACGAGTCATGAGCAGATATCAAGGCAGAAAGACCAGTGGTAAATGTAGATTTTAGACAAAAGTATGGTGCAAAATAATGAGAATCTGACATTACAATACGTTTTTCTACTCTTCCCCCAAACTTATGCACCTTAGATGCAGTTCAGTCCTAATATTAAGATCTCCAACTCAGATCGTAATTTATGGTTTTGTGCTTATCCAAAACCAATTCATGGAAGTAGTAACACTTACCATACAAAATGATTATAGGCACCGTTAGAGTTTTACATTTACACCAATTATAGGCCATTTACATTGTTTTAGTCTAACGGCTAAAAAGTAAACAAATCTTAGCGGGTTTAGGGTTTCTTGGTCCGGTTTGGTCCGGTCTGGTTCGATCTAGTCCGGTCCGTTATGGTTCATCCCATTCCGGTCAGTCTGATCCAATTCGATGTCGTGCGGTCCAATTCGGTCGGGTCCAATGTAGTCCAGTCAGGTCCGATTTGATTTGGTCTAGTCTGGTTCGGTTTAGTTTGATCTAATTTGTTATGGTCATGGTCGTTCCGGCTCGGTTCAGTCCGATTCGGTCTGGTTCTCGGCTCGGTCAGGTTCAATCCCTTACTTGTTGGGCTCAACCTTAAAACAATCATTGACCCCAAATTTCAGCGAATCAGTTCAACTGTCAAAAACTGAAAATTGGACCGGTTTTGAAAATCTAGTTGACTGTTGAAAACTAAATCTCAGGTTTAATTAGATCAAAGCATGAATTGAGTTGTTAATTTTCCTAGATCACTTTAAGTTATATAATATGTAATTATTTGGTTATATATAAAATATAAAATGAAGTAACTAAGTAAACTAACACATGTTGTTCCAAGTGGCTTAGAGTTTGATTTCCCTTAAGTAAGGTCTGGGGTTCAAGCCTAGTGAATGGAAAAAAAATAGACGTTGGGAGAGATTTGTCCCTCTTAGATTGGTCTTCCCTGCTCGACTTGGATTAGTCAGAGTCCAATGTGATTTCCCCGATACCGAGAGTCTCAGACCAAAAAAATATATAAAACGAAGTAAAAAAGATGTTTTAAATCTCTTATGCTCTTTTTCTCTATCACATGGACCATTTAATGTGTGTTGATGACATATAGTCTGTTTGGTTGAGATTATTTTCACTACAAAAGTGAGAAAAACATGTTTCGAGACAATTTTTTCAAAATCTACGAGAGAGAAGCTTTTGACCAACGTGATTCTATGACAAAAAATCTTAAACAAACGGACACGTATTATACCACAGTTCTTAAAATATTACGATATAGCATTTTTAATCTTTAATCTTTTTAGAACAGTCTATACTATAGGGCCACAACCCACAAGACCCTCCCACCTCCCTCGATCGTGAGGTCCAATTGTTTTTTCAGAGGCTGCAAAACTGCCATGTTTGTTACTTCAAGGCCTCTTGCCCTCATGGGCTAAGTGCCCATTAGAACCATTGCCTCTCAACCTCATGTTTTTGTTTCATAACTGAAGTTATTTGAACAAATATCTTGAATAAATTTTTTTGATAATTTTTATTGTTTATAAGAATTTGATATGGATGTTAGTGTAAAGATTTTTTCACACTGTCAATCAAAATAAACTGTCACGTTATTAAAAAATGTTAGACACTTATCACAATTACCTTAAAAATCACACATATGGTGATTTGTAATTGATTAATAGTGTATCAAAAAAATTTATAAAATAAAAGTTTAAAATAAATATTCAAACAACACTATTCTTTGAATAACATAACCTAGATTTCCAAAGTCCAATAATAGATATCATCGTCTTAGCGTATGTTTGAATTTCCGTTGGAAAGATGAACGTTTGGAACCTTCCCAACGGGAATCCAAATACACCCTTAATGCAAAGAAATATCAGAAGGTCCACTAACCATAGTATGTTCTTTAGCCTTAAAACCACATAGTTCCAACTTCCAAGTTTTTGTGGGCGTTGACACCAAGTGAGACTATGATCTCTCAATTCCCACAAAGGCTCATTTTCTATACGTCCTTACTCCTTATCTATCCAGCAAAAGTTAGCCGGCAACACCTCTGTCCTCTTATATATTAATAGGATGAGAATCTCCTGTCCCAGTTTGATGTGTCACATCATGTCCCAACCAGTAATATTTTGTCATGTAAGTCAAAATTTTATTTAATATTGAAACAATAGAATATATGACAAGATATTATTTGATGGGACATGGCGTGGTACATCAAAATGGGACAGGAGATTCTCATCCATATTAATATGGAGTCAAAGTACACAACAAATAAACGAAGAATATCAAAGAAAATGTCTTCAAGTAGAAGACAAGCAAAAAAGGTTATTGAACAAAATTAGAATGGTTATTTTGACAAGGTCTCACAAGACACGCCATGGCACCTACATAATTTCGGCCGGCAACACCTATGTCCTCTTATAGTCTTATGTAATAATGGATAAATTATCATAGTTCCTCTCGGGTTTTGTTGATATTACACTTCACTCGTTTTTCGCTAAAAATGATACTTTACCCGAGTTGATCTTGGTAACTAACATTTTTGTAAGAATATGTGTTAATGGGGAAATTTGGTTAAGTTGATTCCCCACAATAAATAATGTATTTTTAGTCGAAAGTGAGTTGCAAGTTATATAGTAATCTCGTTTAAAAACATCTTTGATCAAAAGAAAAAGAGTATTAAAAGGTTTGAATTGAAAGTAATGAAGAACTTTGTAAAACTCGTGCAAGAAAATAAAGGAAAGCAATAAAGTTTCGTAAAATTTAAAGTTGCAAGAAAGTAAATATATACAAGAAATAAAGAACAGAAAAGTAAAAGAAACTTAGAGAACAAAACTGAAAAATAAATGAAGTTAAATGAACAATCGCATTAATGTAAGTGACTTGAAATGAAAGTGGAAGACATACTTGATGTTAATCCGTCAATCTGCTTAAGTGAGATGTCTATGGTTTTGATCAAGAAACCGACCTCTTTTACATCGATCGTACTAGTTTTTATATGCAAAACAAGGAAATAATTGATTCCTAATAACATGACACGTATGTGACAGTTATGCCACTTTATTCGACACTAATCATCTAACTTAAAATCTAGTAACTACTGTTTTAACTCGACAATAGGTCCTCTCGACAAGACCACGACTCGACAATCCAACATTTGTGGATCCAACACTTAGAAATTTCTTACATTGTAGCATTAACACTTCATAATGGTCGAAAATCCTTATTTTCTTTGTCGAATTGGAACTTATAATTTTACTTCTAACAATATGCCAATGGAATATTTTACTTAACTATGGTTACTCAATAAAAATATATAATTTTCAGTTTAAGAAAAAAAATCATAATGGCTTGAGTTGGCCTGCCATCAAATAGAGATTCTTTGTTGGGACTTAAATCGTGTTTCCTGTGAGTCTAATGTCATAGTCTCATATGCCAAGGATAAATGGTCGCAACTCTACGTTGCATGCCAGCACCAATACCACATTCCCCAAGTCGATGGTTACTATTGGTTTTGATGAGAGCTGCCAATGCAAACTGTAATCTATAAGCTAACCTGACTCACTGTAAGTTTGAACCGGGTTGGGTTGGGTTTTTTTAAGTTCAGAAAAATTCTAGTCCGTGTCACTTAACTTGTGACCTACCCGGGTGAACCAGGATGACTCACCAAATTGTAGTTTATTTTTTCTTTTTCTTTTTCTTTCTTCTTTTTTTTATTTTATATTTTTTTGTCTTTTTTTTTATGTTCTTGGATTTTTATTTTTACATTTTGGCGAGTCAACTTGTTTGACTCATCAACCCGTTGTATATTAAGTCAGGTTGCCAAATCCTGGCACCAACTCGATCTAACTCACTTTAATGGTAACCTGTGGTGAGTAAACCCAGGTGAATTAGATTGGCTCACTTTAACAACTCTAATTTTGATCCTTGTAACCTCTTATGATTGATTTCATCATTACTTTTATCAAATTAAAGCATGATCACCTTTGAACCTCAATAGAGAAGAAAATTAGAATTTATACGTTAAGCAACCTATGCTTAGGTGAGTGTATCTTAATTTACACATTTAAAATAAAAGAAAATGTTGACAATAGTTATGTTGAACATTTATTATGATGTATTTTTTATTTGTATATTATTTATATTACCAACAAAAATGTATATTATGTATATGTATATTTATTGAGTAACAATAATTAAGTGCAATAGTCTTGTCAAAAAATAATAATTAAGTGCAAGAGTATTTCGTTAGCATATTCGGATAAAAGTATTAGTCAACATAGTGGGTGTAGGGATGACAAAGGGGCGGAGCGGGTGCCAGTGGCGGATCATTATGATAACAGGCTTCCCCAAAACATTTAATCAATAGGAGTGAGTGTATTGAAAAGAGAGTGTTAGAGAGTGTGTTACTAGCATTTTTCTAGTGATGATTCCCCCAATTATAAAATGTAATACGGTGCCTTGGCAAATGTAATACAATGAGTCTGTAAAATGTAATATAATGATATATTATTATAAGTTTTTAATAAAACATAATTAAAGCAAAATATAATTAGGAAAAGATTGTTAATATCATAATTTGTTGTATGTCAGATATTTTTTATTAAAGATTAAAAATAATAGAATCGAAGTTGATAACTATGGATAGAAGTTTAAGAAAACTAATGTAGTCAAATAAAAACAAATCAATAGACACAGAATATGATCAATGGAGAATATGAATAGACAAATGAAAGTATTAATATTATTAGTGACACTATATGTATGTATATGTACCATTACAATTAGAGTATAAAAAGAGAAATGATTATAGCATGTAAATTGTTGTATGAAGAAAGATATGTATCCTATACATGAGTGAAAGAGTTGAAAAAGGAAATGTAAATAGCACATGAATCTTTGTTTAATATTGAAATGTCTGTTTGTTTTTAATTTTACATAAAACCTTTGCTAAAACTCAAATTTTTTTCTCTTATGACATGTTAAAATTTTATAATTTATTAATAATTAAAAAATCTCTTCAAACCTTAAATATAACAATATTTAAAATTTTGTTTGACCCTTTTCTATTTTGACTCCCCTGTTATTTTTCTCCAAGCTCCGCCACTGGCGGGTGCGGGTAGTACTTCCCCCGCATCCATTCCCGTCAATATCCATGGATATGTGTGCGGGTAGTGGGTATCCATAGATATCCGTGGGTATTTAAGAGTCTAAAATAAAATAAATAAATTTATACGATATAATATAGCTTTAATATATTATATTAACATTATATAATATACTATATGTATTTAAAAAAAATAGTATTATAAGTTTAACTACTAAAAAGTATGAAACAATAAAGAAAATAAAGTTTATTGCATCTCAAAGTGATAAAAATTGTCATAATATATATTATATATTTAATAAAAAATATTTATTATGAATATGCGGATATCCATGGGGCGGGTACTATGATCCCCATCCCCATCTAATAACTATCCATTTAATATTCACTACAAGTAATTCATACGGATATTCGCGGGTGCGGGTAATTTTGTCATCCCTAAGTGGGTGGAGTGCCATTTAAAAAAAATGATGTTTATATTTTATTTACTGTTTTCAAAGATTTGTACAGGAAACAATGAAAATAATATTTTATTTTACAAATCTTTGAAAACATCAAACATAATGAAAATAATATGTCATTCTTACAATTATTAATAAAATCAGGCAAGTGAAAACAAAACAAACATTCCCTAATATAATTGAAAGAAAGAAATGCAAACACTATAATCCTGATAAAATCCTAACAAAGAAATTAAGGGGAATGAAATAATTTTAAAAATAACATTTACCATCCAGTAAATATTAATAAACATGGTAAGAGTGAGATAAAGAATTGAAAGAAATTGAGAAATAAGACAGTGAAATTTTCTAAATTGTGAAAACTATATAGAACAAGCTAATTTAAATAACTTCTAACTACACTCTAACCATACTTATAACTATGGTAATGGTAGAGCAGACAGAAATTAATATTTATTATTAATATAAATATGAAGTCAATGCTTCACTTCCTCCCTCCTTCTCTGATTATTACAGAAACAAACTTGTTCATCATGATCATGGATTCTTTTCTCTCCATGCTCTTTTTTCTCTTTACTTTCTTCTCTTTCAACCATGTCTTCTCTTGTGCTTCACAACTCTCTTACAATGACCACTGTGCTTCTGTTGTTCAAGAGTCAACTCCCACCGACCTCATCCACAACTCTTTCCCCCTTGGTGTTCATCACACAGGTTACTTCACAGGAGGTGATAGGATCATAGATTTTGGCACAACAAGGAACCACTACTTCTTTAAGCTCCAAACAAGATACATGCATGCAACTCAGACACCTGGATTGTTCAAAATTGAATCCACTGTATCATTTATAAGAACCAACATATTTAACTACCATATTGGAAACATCAGCTATGGTGCCAGGTCAAGTTATTGGCATCAACGTGGTAACCATAGAGGTTATGTAACCTTCAAGCTTGATGGTTTCTGGTCTGAAACCTCAGGGAAGGTTTGCATGGTTGGGACAAGCAGTGGTTATTCAAAAATAGGTAACTCTCTTAATCTGGATGCTGTGTTTAAGCTTAATGATGTCTACAGTGCAAGTAATATCAGTAGCTTGGTCAGTGGAAGCTTGGAGAGTTTGAATTCTAAAAAAGATGAGAATTATTTTGAACCCTTTTATGTATTGATGTTTCCAAAAGCAAACTATAACTATACCTTGGATTCCATAGAAGCTGACAATGAGTTCTCTTCTGGGAGTGATACTGAAAAGGGTTTATCATTGAATTTAAATTCATTAAGTTTTTGCTCATCATATCCCCTCTCAAGGGTGATTAGAAGACTGTGGTTGGAATACTCTAGTGACTGCAATTCTTCTAAGAACTGCACTCCTATTAGTGGGAGTTCTGGACAACTACCATCTTTGTTGTCTTTGAAAGGCATTGAATGTTCTCTTACAAACAAGTATAGGTTGAGGGTTCTGATGGAATTTTTGAATGGTAGTTACTATCAGATTAACCAGGGTTTCAGTCCCAAAAATATGTTAGTAGGGGAAGGATGGTGGGATGAGAAGAAGAATAGGTTGTGTGTAGTTGCATGCCATATCATTGGCATGGAGTCATCCTTAGATGGCATTCATGTGGGTGACTGCTCAGTAAGGTTAAGATTGAGATTCCCCTCAATTTGGTCAATCAAAAACACAAGTATCATAGATGGCCAAATTTGGAGCAACAAGACTGCAAACGATCTGGGCTACTTCAAGAGGATCACATTTAGAACTGATGAGTTTCTTGGGGTGGGAGGTCAAGGCTTAAAGTATAAGTATAGCCAGCTAGACAGAGTTAAGCAATCATGCCCAGCACACAAGCCTGTGAAGAACCAGGGGCCAAGAAGATATCCAGATGCCTATTCTTATAACATGAGGTTTGATATGTCAGTTAGAGAGTCCAACAGAAGAGTAGCCTGGGGTTATTCAGCTCCCTTAGCTGTTGGTGATCATTTCTATGATTCAGATCTGCGTCGACATTCCGATTCTTCTCCAAGCTCCACAACAGAAGTTCCTAATGTAATCCTCAACAATGCTAGCTTGTTAAACATTAGCTACAAGATTAGCATCTCACTGAAGTCTAATGCAATATTAAGTGACAGGAATTCATTGTTTAATTTGTCCTCTAAGATGGTGAAGATTTCTGCAGAAGGAATTTATGATGCTGGAGCAGGAACCTTGTGTATGGTAGGATGCCGTGATTTTTCCTCATACTACAGTGGGACACCAATTACTCATTCTGTGGACTGTGAGATTCTAGTTAAGTTTCAGCTCCCATCATTGGATACAAGCAATGGAAGCTACATTAAGGGAAGTATTGAAAGCACACGCAAAAAATCAGATCCTCTTTATTTCAGACGTTTAGACGTATCTTCAGCTGCATTTTACACAGAAGCAGCAAAAGATGCTGTTTGGAGAATGGATATGGAGGTCATTATGGTTCTTATATCTACCACTCTAGCGTGTGTTTTTGTGGGATTGCAACTCTACCATGTGAAGAGACACCCTAATGTGCTCCCTTTCATCTCACTTATTATGATGTCAATTCTTACTTTGGGTCACATGATACCTCTTGTTCTGAACTTTGAAGCTCTTCTCACTCAAAATCCCAACAACAAAAACTTTGTACCTGGAAATGTTGGATGGCTTGAAGTTAATGAAATAAGTGTGAGGCTGATCACCATGGTAGCCTTCTTGTTGCAATTCCGTCTCCTGCAAATGAGTTGGTCATCAAGAAATAACGACGAAAGCAAGAAAGGCCTCTGGGTTGTTGAGAGGAAGGTTGTCTATGTCACTTTACCCTTGTATGCAGCTGGGTTGTTGATTGCATTGCTGTTGAAGTTGAAAAAGGATGGAGATAAGGTTCCTATGTTTACCCCAGTTTACCAGAAGCACCCTTCATCTTGGGACAACTTCAAATCTTATGGTGGTTTGGTATTGGATGGCTTTCTCTTGCCACAAATCATTCTAAACCTGTTATCAAATATGAAGGAGAATGTTCTTTCATGTTCATTTTACTTTGGAACTACTTTTGTGAGACTGTTACCCCATGCCTATGATCTTTACAGGAGGACTCATGACTATGCTCACCTAGATAATGGATCATATTTCTATGCAGTTCCAAGTGCAGATTTTTACTCTACTACTTGGGATATTGTCATTCCTTTGGGAGGTATGCTATTTGCTATCATTGTCTACTTGCAGCAACGTTTTGGTGCTCATTATATTCTTCCTAGTCGATTCAAAGGTTCAAAGGTATATGAAAAGGTGCCTGTGGTGATTGAATCAAAAGCAGAACTTGAGACAACAAACATGTAAATGCACATTTTGATGCATAACGGCCACTGGCCTGAAACTCCTTCATATATTTTAGCTATGAAGTTGTGTTGTTGCAATATATTCTCTACAAAATAAATTTGTTACTGTTAAAGATTGCTTATGTGGCACATTAAATGAAGCCTTGTCTGCCAAGAAATTTTTGAAGCTAAAATGTAGGCTCAGTATGAGTGCTTTTATAAATGATAGAATTGAATAGTGATGAATCTCTGGATTATATTTAAAGAGTTAACAGAAAAAGCTTTCTGCTATTAGAAGGAGAATAAGTAGGAAACTATAAAACCAATTAAATTTCTAACACTCCTTTTATGAAAAGAAAAAGAAGTGTTTTGTTTCAATTTTTCTCTTGTTTTCAACTTTTAGTTTCCAACGAAAACATAATATGCAAGCAGACTGATTTTGTCTTAGCTAAAGTTTATCTATCCCTACAAGCAAATCTCATTTTGCTTTGGCCAAAGTGCCAAACTCTTCAACGTTCACACCTTGGTGAATGAGTTTCGCCTAGTTTTTCCTTTGATCATATCATTGCACTTGGACACCTTCAGTAGTTTAGATGAGGTTTTCTTTCTGCTCTAAAATAAGGAAATGCAACTTTCACTAAGTTTTCACGCTAAGGGCCAGTTTGGTATGGATGTAAAAAAATTTGGATAAAGAATTCATACATGAGTTTGCAATACAACTTTACAAATAAAATATAAAATAGATGTATGGAATTTTCACCTCCATTTTTAACTTCAAACCAAACACGCCATAATAAAAGAAAGAAAGTAGCCTTATATTGCATAAGTCACCTTGCTGAATGTGCAGTGTTCTATTTCTACTAAAATAAACACAAGTTTTCAACCAAAAACAGTAACAATCATATGAGATTGAAATCAAAAGATTTGAGAGAACATTGAATTTTGTTATAGGTCATCTTTTGTTGTTACAATGACAAGTATTAAACGGCCAAAATTTACATCTTTACAGAATTTCCTTTTTTACATCAATAACTTGAGCACATGATTTTTACTCAAATTCTCAACTCACCCCCAACTATGTTGTGGTACATATTTTTGCAGATTATCACACATTGCAACACACTGTCTACAAATTGGGCAAGTTGCATGATTATTCAACCAGTTGTCTATGCAATCCAAATGAAATATGTGCTTGCACAAAGGGAAGACTCGACAGTAGTCACCATCAAGGAAATTGTCCAAGCAAATCACACACTCATCAAAACCTGATGTCCTAACATGGATTTTGTACTTAACTGGAGGAGGTAGCATCTGAAAGAATTGATCTAGTCTTGGTTCGAATAGTTCTAACCCCCCTTGATTCCCCCAAACTCTCGCCCACACTTCCATCCATAATATTTTCAACCATGTCATATTTTCATGGACAGTACTAGAACCTGATGGATTTTGATCATTCTGTCTCAGATGGATGCTTTGGCCTACTTCAAGATTACGCGCCGCCGGCGTCCCATGTTGAATCCAATCAAGCAACACATTGCAGAAGGCTAGAAAGAGTGCTAACAAGAGAAAAACAATGATGCAGAAAAATGCAAGGATGACTAAGATCAATAATACAAGGCATATTGTGATTAAAAATGATAGAAGACTTGGGGAAGGTGAGGAGAAGCCAAAACTTTGAGACCCCATTATGCTGGAATTAGATATTTTCAAGGTAAAACAACAATCCACAAGGGAGAAAGGAAAATTAAATTAGAAATCAGTTAGAAGAAGATTTTGTTAAGCAGGGTTGGCAATTTGACCCTGTCAAAAATGGTGCCAATGAGAAATCAGTTAGAAGAAGATTTTGTTACAAAAACAAAAAGCGTCTTAAGATTGTTTCTGTGTTAAGCTCAATTGTCTGTCTTTTTGCCAGCCAAAGCTGACTTATTACTGATGCAATTACCAACTTTCATGAAATTCTTGCACGTTACAATCTCTTTTATTAACCAATTTCCTGTTCACATGTTTCCTGAAAGGTTGTATTAGTTCATGTTTCCCCTACAAACTTTAAATAATGTACTGAAACCTTTATCCTTCTTTAGAATACGTGTGTGTATCATAAATTCACGTCGTGTAAACAAATTTATATTTGTGATTTAATTAATATTTCAATTTAAAAGAGGACTGCTTTTTGCAGTTTCTGAGTTCTTGGGAAATTTAATAATTCTGACTTATGTGGACAACTCTTCATGTTGAATTGCAATTTTTAAATAGAGAGAAGTCCATTTGCACACCATTCTTTTAACATTAATCTTTTTTTCTAAAGGGAGGCTTATAGGAGGCCTAAGGCCTCATATGGGGGAGAGGAAAGAGGGGAAAAGGAAATAGGAAAAGAGTGGAACACATTGCGGGGATTTGAACATGTACGCTCTTCTTTTAACATTAATGTTATAAAGGTGTTTGACGTGCAAATAATTAATAATTGACATGAATTGTATCATCATTACTCATTAGAGGATTAATCGAGATGTAAATAAGTAGTGATTGACGTGCAAATAATTGATAATCGGTGTGCAAATAATTTGTTATCATATATGGGGATTGAGAAATTATTATATGCTTATGAAGCACAATAAATGCATCCTAAAGATCTTTATCATTGATTCGAAATAAACTTATATAATTTTTTTGTTAAACTTATCATTTGGTCCTATATCTAATACTGATTTTGAATTTGGTGTGAAAAATTTTGAAATCGGTCTCTACATGTACAATTATTTTTAATTTGGTATTCGCCATTCATTGATGTTATAACGCCGTTTGTTGGAGTTTAAGTATAAGAAACATATTCAAAATGATCGCCACATCACAAGTAAGGACCGAATTCAAATTTCTTTTGTTCCTTTATGTGACAATCATTTTGAATTTGGTCCCTATACTTGATAATCATTTTGATTTTGGTCTCTATACTTTAACTTCAACAAACGATATTATAACACTAGCAAGAACCAAATTAAAAATAATTGTATATATAGGGACTGATTTCAAAAAAATCCATGCATAGAGACCAAATTATCAGTATCAGTTATAGGGACCAAATGATTAGTTTAACCTAAATTTTAAGTCCTTAATCTAAAATTAATGATAAAAATTCTTCTGGAGCATACATTTATTGTACTACAGGAGCATGTTAAAATTTATCATAATCTTCCATTATTTGCGCATCAATCATCGTTGTAATAATTGTAAAAACTAGATATATATCTACACGTTGCTCGATAGGAAAAACATGACATGTAAGACACTTGGCGGTGGATTAGCCCTCGACCTCTCGATGTTTCGTAGTCTGTCTGATTGTCTCGGGTAGTTCGAGTAGTAATTGTAGTAGTAGAGGTTGACTCTACTGCCAGGCTTCGAAGAATGAGAGCATCTTTGAAATCAACGTAAGTAGAAGGATCCTTGGCTAGCTCACTTCACTGTTACAAGTAGATTGACATTATTAAAATAATGCATTATTATATGAAAATACCATCCAATTGGCTAGCTCACTTCACTATGAAGGATCCTCTTTCAATAATTCAATTAGTTACGAATTTAAAAAATTATTCCAATTTTTAGTTTCCTTTTAATAATTATCCAATAAAAATTTCAATAGATATAGAACTTTAATAATATATTGCCAAACTTTAGTTATATGATAAATTCAATGTTGATGAATATTAGTTACGATATTGTTTTAAGTTGTTGGTTATAAATAGGCACAACAGAGATCATTTTAGAAAATTAAGTGATAAAGTTTAAGATTATGTAATCAAATGAGCTTTTGAATAACATTTAGATAAAATAAAAAAAATGAATATTTTTTATGAGAATTACTCTTTTAGATATAAAATTTACGTACCTTTACGCGAGAGGGAATTTTTTTTTTCAAAAAAAAATTATGAATATAAAATTATTATTAATTTTAAAATAATACACCTGATGTCATAATTTTTGTGAACATTCATATCAAATAACAAATCTTAAAAAAACTACTATCAAATTTTAACTCCCTTCTCTTTATATAACCAATGCAAATCTTTTAAATGGCAACAATTTAAAAGTATCGGTGATCAATTAATAATGGGTATAAAACTGGTTGGGAGAAATTAACATGAGAAAAATGAAAGGGAATGTTTTTTATGTTGACAACTCAGCATATTTGTGAGGTGACACAATTGGAATTACGTGGCATATAAAAAACTAAGGTATCACCGTCATGACTTCTTGTGGGCAAATAAATGATGTAAAGGTGCAGGTATCAGTTACTATAATTATGTTATAATTATGTTATATAAACCATCTTAAACTGTTTTATGTTAAAGCTCGAGAAGAGTCCGATTTACTTGAAGACATCTTTTAAAGCTCTTTCGTCTCTTTGAAGCTTAGACATTGGGGGGCTTGTATACCATCCGAAAAAATAGTGGTGGAAGACATGAGTAAGTGGGAACAATACCACTAATCCATGATCTCCAATAACTGTCGCATAGTGGGGTAAGAATGTGGGATTAACTTCCCATGTAGGAGGGGGAGAATTGGTATAAATAGAGGATTGATGTATAGAGGAAGGAAAGCTATTTTTGTAACCTTACTCCGCTAGTTCAGAGATATTCTAATAAAAAGTGTATTTGGACTAAGAGTTAAAGTGAAAATTAGTGATATTGTTCTTCATTTATTTGGATTCCACGTTGTCGGAAATTTGTAAGATCATATGTCAAAAAAGATCTAACCACCAAAGTCCTCATTCTTCCTTCTTCAATATCATCCTCTAGTGTTTCAAGAAGAGCATCAGATATATATTCACAGGTTTTTAATAGAAGAAGAACAACTATTGTTGAAAGT